>PVIW01000356.1:0-233832 GCA_004026585.1 Noctilio leporinus | reverse complement strand
AGAAATGTATTAATTAGCTTTTAAAGATCTTAAAATTGTGAATATCTCTATTTCAGTTTCCATTATATGTATTATTAAGTTCAGTGTCTTCCCTGGAAAGAATGATAGTCTTATAAAGAGTTCAGAAATCCAGAAATGACAATGAAGTAGGTTCCAAAGGTTAAGGTTAATACTGAACAGCAGCACATTCTGGACACACACCAAGGCTGAAGGCTAATTTCAGAGCATCTTATGATACAGAATGGAACCAGAACACCACTGCCCATCTCACTCCAACTCTTATCTAGCTACTGACTGCTCGGCTGCTGCCAGTTACAAGGACACACTCAGACCTCTGCACAGGAAAGGTCTCCCAGCTACCCCTTATGTCTCCCCAAACTCTTAGGAGGATTTTGGAATGAAGTAGCTACACATCAGTTTACTTAAATGTTTTGTACTCAAGAGTAGATCTGAACTGTTACACTGATTTTATCTTAGTAGAAATCCCACCTTCCCTTTTTATAAATGACCAGAGTCTAGTCCCATTTTGATTCTAGAATTACAGGCAGAAAACAACATTAAGAAAATAAGATGACATTTTAATTCGGTGTTCAAATCCAAGGCCAATTCCTGAAAATGCTGGGAAGTTGACTTTAGCTAAGTTCACACAAACCTATGAAATACATAAGCTAGGATCTAAACCTAACTCGAAATCCCCTATTTCCAAACATATCCTAGTTTGGAAGTGCTATCAGGTCACAAAATGCTAAACAAAAAAACCTTTTTGAGTAATATGAAGACAGGCTGATGTGACATTATTTACAGTCTGTGCATCAATTATAAATGCTCAATAAATATTTACTGAATTAACATGGTGAGACCACTCAAAGATTCAGGCCAGGTGCCAGATTCTCAAGCCTACAGTATTCAAGAAATAAAACACACCCAAGTGTGGAAGTTGTTTCCAACAGGCCTAGTCTATAAGGTAATAAAAGGGTAGGAGAGTTTTGGGCAAGCCTTAAGACAAATCAAGGATTATAAATCTATATAGTTTTATTAAGATAAAAACTGACAATGTGGTATGAAGTTTACATTTAAACAGTTTTCACAGAAACCTAACACATGCCTAAAATTTTTTTTACAGTGAAGTCCTAGATGCAGGTCTGGATAATGTCAAGAATTGATGGATCTCATGAGCCAAGACAGCATTTTGGGTATTAGTTAATTCTTAGGACTTTAAAAAAAAAAAAGTTTTTATGTGTATTTTTAAAGGGAACCACTGCCCCAGTATGAAAGTTTAATCTCCTGAGACCAGAGCTGTTGAAATAATCCAACTCTTGAAGGGATAATACAATGAACTTGTGCTGTCAGTGACTAAACGCTGCCACCAATGGTTTCAGAGTCCAAAGTTCAAAAGACAAAGAAGCTCCAGAGTTTTCTACCCTGAGAGCATTGGCCATTCTCTTTACTCTCATGCCTCCTTTGTCACCTTCTTCCCCTCCCCAAATATCTCAGCCAGTAACTTGGAAGGACAAGCTAATATTTAGAGCATCATAATTGGAAAAAGGTATTCTTGTCAATTTCAAGAATTAGCACCTCTAAAACAGAATAATCTGCCTATGTACATGCTCCAATAAAAGACTTTCTCCCTTCTCAACCAGTTTCCATCCTCAAAATGGCAGCTTTGGTTAATTTATCAACTGGCTTAATCCTTTAATGGGAACAGCATTCAGTTCAGGCAAGGGACACCTTGGCTTGTAAGTTTCAGACAATCACAGCTTTTAAACAGTCTCTCACAGTCAATTAGATTGGCAATGACATTTTTTTAAAAGATAAAATATTCTGGACACAGAACCAAATCATTAGTTGTTCTATCCATTGTTTCACCATTTCCCCAACATGGCCCCAAATTTTAACAAAAACAATCCTACCCATCTCCCTTCACTCCCACCCCATCCCTCCCACCCCCAAATAATACACCAGTAATAGCCAAAAACTACACACATGCTACGCTGTAAAAATGCAGTTAACACTATTGGGAAGAAGGCTATGGGTTGTGGAGATGCTCTTTGAAGATCTATAGTATCTTTTTGCTCTCCCACATACCCATTCTGCAAGTTTTGTCCTTCATAGAAGGCCCTTGCTTTTCTCAGCAAAGTGCAGAATGGGCTGCCTTGAAACACTTTTTCTCCTTCCCCTCCACTTGGATGGGTGTGCAAACTACACAGCATGGAACGGCTTTAAAGCACTTGGGCTGCTGTAGAGCACAGAAACTATACTGGCTCTTCAAAGGACATCTTCTCAAGCCACCTCTATGGTGTCAAAACAAGTAGAACTCCTTCCCCTCCCCTCTTGAAACCCACAGTCAGATGTGACAGGGGCTGGTACTCAGGACAGTTAATTCTTGTCATCTTTTTTGTCATCATCCTCCGAGGGGTAGGAATGCCACGTCAGCCTTTCCTCATAGAAGGATATGACAACCTGGGGGCACTTGACATTGGCTTCCTTGGCTGGGACCAGGTCAGCCTCATCAGAGTTTTTCCTGTAGAACAAAGAAAGCATAGAGAGACTTTGAGAACAGGTGTTAGTGGACTCCCAACTTGGTTCATCCAAGGGATACACCTTTAAAAATATTAATTCCACAAGTGTAAGCTAGGGAGAGGTGCTAATATGGCCCAAGCAGCATTTACTATCAGCTTTTAGTTAAGTGACATCCTTGTAGATCTTCTGTTAAAATCCATTCTGGGTATTTTTGTCAAAAGGTAGGCGACCTAACTATCACATCTAAACCTTTGGAAAAGGTCAAGAAAAGACTCTCAAGTTCTCTGAGGAAGAAGAAGGCCTACTGCACTTTTCCAAAAGCCACATATGCTAAGAGTCCATGGAGAGATCCTGACTTTGTTAATAAGCATTTCCTACTATGTTGGATATATTGGATAACACTGAATACCAGTATGACATTGGCCACAGCTAACGTTAGGTTGATACTTTCTTGCTGATTCATAATTACACCGTTTAACATTACCAAATGCCATGCTTATATAGATGCCACAACTCCCAGGGACTTTGAAATGGTTCTTCAACTCTGGGAGGTGGAAATGAATGGACTATTATGTAATTCTCTATATTTTTCCAAATATTGAAATGTTCTCAAAATTTGAAAATCACATCCATATCACAAGGGACAAAGGAGTAAGCTCTAGTCAAGTCACTGGAACGTCCCAGGTAGCAGTGGTAGTATAGGGCAGGCAGCAGATACAGGATCTCTGACAAGGTACCACTCAAAGGTTCCAGAAAACCAGCAATAGGTAAACCAAAGCCATACAGCTCCACAAAACCAAAGAGTAAGCTGCTTCGGTATATTTCTGAACAACCTACCCAAGAGAATGGGAGGCAAAGGAGTGTTACGGTATGGGAACCTGAAGCAGGATGCTCCTTGTTAACAATTCAGTAACACCCTCAGAGGTAAGTTCAGTCATTTCAATGCGTAGGAACGTTTGCTATTTTTGGAAATGGACAAGTATCACCACTCCCCAGGAAAATAACTTCAATAAACTTAGTTTTATAATCAACACCAATCTTAACCTCCATAGTTATATTCAGCTATAATCTTTACACACAGCAGTGAGTCAACAGAAGGAATGTAATTTTAAGCAATATAGAGATACTGTATCTTAGACTAGTCAAATGCAGACAAAGAAAGTGTATTCTAGTTGGACTGCATATAACTCCTGGAATCAATTCTTTCCCCCCAAAACGTAGCACCTTAAAACAAAACCTTATCTTCTACAAGCGAGCAATAAATCAGTTAAAACAAGGTCAGATTCAGTAAACACCCAGGAAACGCACAGGAAGAAAATAGAGGTTTAGCTAGTGGTGACACAGGCTTTCTGTGGTGTTTAAGTTAGGCCCCTCTGGCCACTTTCTAAAGGAGAGGCACTAGTACAGATGTTTCAGAGAAGGTTCTAGACTGACAAAAGGATAATGTACCTAGAATGATGCTTTCATAGGCAAAGACTTAGAATTATTCACTCCTAACTTATATTTTAAATACAATGACTGAGATCCACTTGGAGGGAAAAAGTACACGTATTTTCAGTAAGCAGCCTTCCTTTTGGACAGAGGAGAATATATAATTTGGGGCTAATTACAGTTCTTAAGATCCTCAAGACAACTGTTTCCATTCAGCTGTTTCATGGAATATTAATATCACTGGTGTTTGTATTTAATGGAGAAAAAAAGGCTTGCTCTATGCTGAGTATAGAGAAAAGAAGTATTGCTGACCCCTGCTGGCTGATCCTGGAATTGTAGAATCTGTAAAAATTGGAAAGAATCTTAACAGAACAAAGGAAAAGCTACAGAAATTTTTACCTAACCCAGAGAAGTTAACAGAATTTCTGAGACTGGGGCCAGCCCAATCTTTATTAAGGAGGTGGTAGAAGGGGAGGGTAAGTTAAATCACATTTCGTACCTTCCCCTTTTACTTATTAGAAAAGTGAAATGTGATTCCTCCCCATACCCTCTCCACTCTACATTTTCTCCCACCTCCTAAAAAAAGTGGCCAAAAATCTGAAAATCCTAAGGGCCCCTACCTGTAAATCATGAGTCCAGGTTGGCAGTCAGGCCGAGGGTCACTATCGAAGGACTATGTCATCTTAAAGAGTTCACACTTGGGTGACTGGAATTTCGAAGGTCCAGCTCTTTTCTCTGGCATGGAACAAATAGGAGAAGAAAACAGCAACCACACACAACCACTGGTAGACTCACCATTTCATCAGGAACATGAGTTCTCCACTGGAGTCTGTAGCTCCAATAATCCGCTCTGGCTCCAACCCCCGGGCAAACCCTCGCGGCTTTTCTGACTGCAAAAACCAGAGAAATCAAACAATTTTAACTATGTAGGACTGCCATCCAGATAGGAGTTTCTCCTGTTTCTCTGATTCATATATTCAAACTCTTTAGCCAACATTTCACCAATATCATGGTCACAGGCCTTTTAGAATTGTTGAGTGATTATACCATCAAGGTCTGAAATGCTTGAGGTTTCTCCACATGCAAAATGGGACACACATCTCAAGCGAACAAAATGTTCACAAAGGTTTCTTCACCCTCAAAAAACAACTTACCTTTGGTGGGAATGGGTGGGTGGGGAGGGGGACAGAGGGGAGCAAAAAGGGGATGGATGTAATACAACAACAATAAAATTTAAAAAAAAAAAAAAAACCAACACATTATTTAAGGCACTGAGAGTAAATTAACATAGCTACATCAAACCCATAATTAAAACACTGAAAACTACTTATAGGAATGAAATGTTCTTAAACCTTCAGATAAGATAAAAGTAGATTACAGAGCCTTGTGAGAATATTGAGGCCCCAAATACTTTGTAAATATTCGCCTAACTTAAGATTCCAGAAGGATGGAGAGATGGCTGCTGGTATTTAAAAAGCAACCCTGGCAGGTATGGCTAAGTGGACTGAAGTGGTTTTCACAGGGCCTGAAAACCAAAAGCTGGTTAGATTCCAGGTCAGGGAAGATGCCGGGGTTCCATGGGCCAAGTCCCCAGCTGGGGGTGAGGTAAAGGCAACCGGCTCCACAGACCACATTGATGTTTCTCCCCCTCTATTTCTCTCTCTCTCTCTCAAAATAAAGTATTTTTAAAAAATAAAAAATAGAAATAAAAAACAGTACAGCCCTGACTGCTGTAGTTCACTGGGTTGGGCGATGCCCCAACACAATTCCCAGTCAGGGCACATGCCTAGGTTGTGGGTCAGGCCCTCAGTTGGGAAATATCCAATCCATGTTTCTCTTTCTCTTCCTCTCTTTCTCCCTCACTTCCCCTCTCTCTAAATAAATAAAATCTAAAAACAAAAATTTTAAAGCAGTAGAACAAAAGTGCTAAAATTGTTTAGTTTTCGGCTTCTTTAACAACGGTAGGAATTCTGGCTAGTATCACTTCTTACCCCTACCCTTACCTCTTCTTTCTTCTTCTTTGGTTTGCTCTCCTCTCCCTTTTCTTCAGAATCAGAGTCAGCTTTGCGCTTGCCTCCTTCTGATTTATCTGTCTCATGTGCTGTTTTCTGTGACTGGAGAAACTCAGCAATGAGGTCAGGGCAATCCAGGTTCTCTTCTGGCTCCCACGTGTTGTCCTCACTGAAAACAGAGGGCATAGTGAGTCACTTTCCCTCTGAAGTTAGCATACTCAAAACAAAGGAGAAGCACAGAAGGACAAAAGCTGGTGTCCTTGGAAAAGAGGAGCTAACAATGAGTGACCAGATTTTGCCTAATACCAAACACTGGGCAAAGTTTATACCTCTTGGGGGAATAGGGGTGCTTTTTAGTGCAAATAAAATGTTTAAAAACTTGCCTCCTTCAAAGGAAAATTACTTTCTCTTTTCAAATTTGGATCAGTCTAAAGCCACACGTAAAACGGCTCCTCAAAAATCACTGTCTTATATTATAGCATTTTATACACATTGTGATAGTTTAAGCCACGAAGGCCAGGCCTGAATCACACTGTACCCACTGGAGCATCCTAGAACTTGCACATTACTAGACGCCTAAGGAATGGTTGGTAACTAAATAAATGGATTTACCCAGGCCGGTGAAACTTACTCTGAGAACCCCTTCCACTTGAGAAGGTACTCCACTTTGCCCTTTACCACTCGACGGTCGAGAACTTTTTCCACCACATATTCCTCTTCCTCCTCTTCTAGCACTTCCTCCACTTTCTTCTTGTTTTGTTTTTTCCCCATAGTGCCCGCCAGCTTTCTAGTATAAAGGGTGACGCTGCTAAATGATGAAAAAAATAAAATAAAAAGGACATAAGGGCATACTCTTGTTGGTTAGGTGAATATATGGATGGTAAGAAAAGCGGGGACATCATAGATGACTTTAATAGTGTGTACAGCTTATTTAAGTGCTAAGCCTATTCATCTTCAATACACACTGAAGTTTTCTGATATATTCATCTAGAAAGTTAGTTCATAAAACAGACCCAACTAACCTCACAGAACTACTTTATTCTTGCATAGCCACTTAAAACTTTTACACATATTCTAAGTTCCCAACAGCCCTTTTACTATAAAGCATAGCTATCTAAACTATTAAATTCAAAGAAAATAAATCCTCCTAAAAGTAATGTATATATTTCAAACACATACATGTAACTTGCTGATCCATGCTTTCTCCTATTCTGTTTCCCATTTCATTATAGTACTGGACTTGCATTTTCACTGTGGGAACTAGCCTGTCCTATTTATTAAACATCTATTTAATTTTCCCTTTGTATATGTCTATAACCCATTCTTCCACAAGAATGTTAAACGGCCCCCTCTTTTAGAAAAAAATTTAATGTATTGATTTTAAAAAGAATTAGGGAGAAAAGAGAGAGGTAAAACACCAACTTGTTGTTTCACTTATTTATGCATTCACCACTTGATTCTTGTGTGTGCCCTGACAAGGAATTGAACCCACAAACTTGGGGTAAGGGACAATGAACTAACCAACTGACCTACCTGGCCAAGGCAAAACACCCTCTTCTTTCAAGTCCCCCCTAAGGTTCTTTTTTAGATTATTTTTTAAAAAAGATTTTATTATTTTTAGAGGGAGGGGAAAGGAGGGAGGCAGAGAGGGAGAGAAACATCAATGTACGGTTGCCTTTCACCTGCCTCCACCTACGGACTTGGCTTGCAACCTGGTTATGTGCCCTGACTGGGAATCAATCCAGCAACCTGGCCCTGACTGGCAGCACAGTAAATAAGGCGCCGGCCTGTAAACCCAAAGGTCGCTGGTTCAATTCCCAGCCAGGGCACATAACCAGGTTGCAAGCCAGGTCTCCAACCAGGTCTGTAGCTGGAGGCAGGTGAAAGGCAACTACACTTGACATTTCTCTCCCTTTCTCCCTTCCTCTCTCTTTGAAAATAAGAAACAAACAAACAAATCCCAGAAACCTTTGGGTTCGTAGACCGGCATCTTTCCACTGAGCCACCAGCCAGCCAGGGCTACCTAGTTTATTTCTAAGGCTGAGAAATGCCAGAACGAGCATGAAATTCTCTGGAGAACTGTTAATAATTTGGAAAATAATTGTGTGTGTGTGAAACTTAGTTATCAGATAACAGAACCTAATTTTATTCTTAAAATGCATCATCAAGCTGGGTACCCTCTAAGTGTTTTTCCAGTGCTAAAATTCTAGTCCCCTATAAACCTACTTTTACTTGCCCATATAATTCTGACTGCTGGTAGGCTTAAAGCCTCATATTTACCAATTTGTGTCAGTAGGTGGCACCATAAGATACCAACACAACTAAACGGATCTACAAAACTGGCCAAAATCTACAAATTGGTGGATCAGTTTGCTCAACACGAGATAAAAAGAATTGAAGAGTATGACAGATGATCCAAACAAGAAAGAACTTACTATCATGTCCAAATTTTAGACAACGCCAATTAATGGGGACAGGCTCACAGATGAAGTACAAGACGACAGCTAGTTGGGGGAAGGGTAAGGTGGGTGGAGGAATTGAGAAAAAAAGGACTTAAGGACATGGACAACAGTATGGTGATTGCTGGAGGAAGAGTGGTATAAGGGGATTAAAAGGTAATGTAAAAATACACAATATATATATTTTAAAGACAATGATAATTTGGGATTAAAGTGGTTGTTCTAGTATTCTTGTGATAAGGAATCTTAGTAAGAAGAAACTCTTCAAAATATTTTAAAACTGGCCTGTATAGTCCCATCTAGACTATATAAAATGTAACAAACTTCATAAATGTCAGGCTCATCATTATAAATTAGTTATATTATCTACAGATGCTTAGGCTTACACTCAGATATTCCCATGTCTGCATAGAGAGTAATGCTGATTTAATTAAAGACAAACATTTGTTTGGATATTAGAAAATTCTAGACATTGCTGGATACTAGAGATTCGGTAGAATAAAGACATGGTCCCTGCCTTGCAGAAACTTAATGTCTAGTATGAAAAAAATGTAGATACTTTTCCTCTTAAGGTATTCTGAACTTTTTTTTTTAAAAAGGACCATAGCTTTATTAAAAGTTAACTAAATGTAACATATAATATATACAGATAGCACATAGTTCCAATTGCAGACATTACAGTACTCCAACTCAAGTTCACAAGTTACACCTTTGCCACAGCCTTGGCTAAATCTTCAACTAGTGCAGAATTCAGCTATGCCAGAGTGCTGATCTTAGCATGCTTACACGTGGCATACTTGTTCTTGATAGTCATGTGCTTTGTCAGCCCATGATTCACCATGACTACATTCTTAGCAAGGTGTTGCATAACAAGAAGGGATTCTTCAGTGTATAACAGGTAATGCTGTAGAACTGGTGTCCATTCACCATTATCGAGAATTTTCATTGCTAAACAAAAAGCTCCTCCTGCAATCTGAGAAGGAGGAAAGTGCACCATATCGTAGTCTAACATAGTTAATTCCATCAGGTATTTGGCCATGGTATGTTGCTCCACATCAACCTCTCCAATCTTAGATGCTTTCTGAAGGAAATGCAGAGGTAGAGGGCGACCCAGACTAAAATTTAAAGCTCTCAGAATCTTCATTTTCATCTGTCTGATTTGGACCTTAGTGTAAGTGTTGTCAGTCACAAAGGCAAAGTCACTGATTTCTGGAGGGTACATTTCTTCATATTTGCTCGCAATAAACATGGCAGTGACACCAACCAGTTGCAGCATCTTCTTGGGCACCAAATTATTCTGCATGAAACAATCAATAATGGAAACAGTCATGTACATGGTCTCCGGCAGTAATCTGAATTTCATTTGAACCTGCACCAGCCAATCAATTATGATGGCTCTCATGTTTCCAGTGACTTCACGACCCAAAAGGTATTTTGGTTTGACTGCTTGCTCTTCCTCAAGTTGTCTCAGGTAAGTATAGATTTGTTTCACATATTCACTACAAAGGTTTGGATCAGCTCCATCTTCTGCATCCACATCATTCATGGCAAGAATTACATCAGAGAAAGCTTGACAGAGATCTTTTTCTGCAGGGGCACAGCCAGATGTCTCCATTGGGCTTGGAGAGGGAGTATTAACCAAAATAGGCTCATTTGAGTTTTTCTTCTTTAACAGGTTCAGGTTCTGGCGCCATCTCGTGTCTTTCCCAGAGGTTTTGCTGGTTTTTTAGCAATAACTTTTCCAGCAGTCAAAGGTTTTGCCTCCTTTTTCAGAGGAAATTTCACCTATGATTGTTCACTGACATTGTTTCCGATGTCTCCACGTGCTGTTCTTGGCCGTAATCCGGCCTTGCAGGCTGCAGCAGTGGCCACAGGCACTCGTTTTGCGCCTGCCATACTGATCTTCGCCTTATTTTCAGCATTAATTTTCGTGTTCCTGGTGACTTGGAGCGCCATTGCCTCCTCTTCACCAGGCAGCTGCTCAGTGGGGAGAAGCTGAAAACGGGAGTCCCCGAGAAGCCAGGGACCTGAACCTGACACAGGTCCACAACCATTCCTCTGCAGCACGCTCTATTCTGAACTTTCACAGAGCACACAAAACAAGTTTTCTGAGATGCTTTTAGTATGGCCTAAGGTAACACCCAACTTGCCCCCACTCTTTCAAACACAAATTCAAGAGTATCTTTTCAAAGTTTCCTCTCCATTACAGGGTACATGCGATAAACTGGCAAAATTTTAGTAACATAATATCCTATAAAAGTGTTATATTTTGAAATAAATCTATTCTTATATGTAAATGCATAAACAGTCATTATTTTTTCAATTGTTCAAAAAAGTCTCCAGCCTCTGGGTGGTTGCACAGTGGATAAGGCTTCGGCCTGCAAACCCAAAGGTCGCTGGTTTGATTTCCCAGCCAGGTCTCCTGCCAGGACCTTAGCTGGAGGCAGGTGAAAGGCAACCATACATTGATGCTTCTCTCCCTCTCTGAAAATAATAAATAAAATCTTAAAAAAAAAAAAGTCTCTCACCCTGGCTGGTAGCACAGTGGATAAGGCGCTGGCCTGCGAACCCAAAGACAGCTGGTTCGATTCTCCAGCCAGGGCACATAACCAGGTTGCAAGCCAGGTCTCCAGCCAGGTCCATGGCTGGAGGCAGATGAAAGGCAACCATACATTGATGTTTTGCTCCCTCTCTGCCTCTCTCCCTTCCTTTCTCTGGAAATTAAAAAAAAAAAAAAATCTTTAAAAAAAAAGTCTCCATTGGCTGCAATAATAAACTCGATTTGACTTCCGAATCTTGAGCAAGCTTTAATTAACTTTTTTTATTCATGGACATCATAATGTTTTCAATCTTAGCTTTAACAGCCTCTTTATTGGAATGAGTTTGTTTATTAACTTCTCTCTCACAAATGCTGCATACATAATAGTCTAAAGGATTTGCATCTGGTGAACTAGGTGGCCAGATTTCCTTTGACTAGAATTCAGGAACACTGACACTGAGAAATTATTGCACCTTTTTGGCGTTATATGCTGGTGCACCAACTTGTTGGACAATAAAATGATGTCCATTTGTGACTTGCTTCATCCATGGTACAACTACTTCTCTCAAAACATCAAGGTAAACAGCAGCAGTCACCTTCAAGCCCTGTGGAAAAAATGCTGGGTCATAGTATCTTCTTCATTGCTGACAACACCTAACACCATCACTGTAGCAGGAAATTTTGTTTTCATGACAATTGGCACTTCATTAAGAGCCACCTGTTGTTTCTTCTGTTGACTATTTGGTCCCGCTGAAAATTCTTTTCATTAGACAAGAAAATCAGAGGGTTTTTTCTTTGGGATTTTTCAATGTCGTTAGCAGTTTTCTTGCTTTCTCAAAGCACCTTTCCTTTGTCTGTTGAGCCATAAGCGGGCCCCTTCTAAGAACGTATGATCTATAAATGGTATCTTCAGCAATAATCTTGTGAACCATTGCATTCGACATCTGCAGTTCTCCTGCTATGGAGTACATTGACTTTCCTGGATCTTCACTGATGAGTCCCTGGATTTGTGTGATCCTTGCATACCTTATGCATTGTCCTTGTTGGTGCGGCAACATCAGGATCAGCATCACACACCTTCTTCATGTTGTAAACTGTACATAAAGGGATGTTATTAAAGTCCACAATTTCCTCAGCAGTTGGCCCTGCACACAGTCCAGAAATTATGGTTGTTCTAACATCGTATTCCTTGGACATGATAGTTGCTCTCAGAATTTAATACTTTATATCTGAAACAATGATGTTAAATCATAACCTTAGAAACATAGTTTTTCAAAATTAGTAAGCAGCACATGAAATAAAGAGATGCAAAGTTAATGCCAGTGTACTGCATGCACCCTGTATACACATAAGAGTAGGCTTTCTTTGTCTCTCCCAAACCCCTTATCTTTTAGATGAAGTGCCAGGACTCTTCCTTTCCTGCAGTTCCTGAACAGATTGATCATTGGACAGGATGTAATCTTTAACAGCTCCAGGCCAGCTTCATTGTGCCTCTGGTTCGCAGGCTGTGCTTCCAAAGGGAGATGCTTTCAGGTTTCTGATTGGTATTTGACAAGTGTTATTTTATAAGTAAAGAAAAATCCAACTTTCTTTTTGGATAAATGCAGTAGTGTTTTTTCCCCCCTCCCAAGAACAAGTGCTACTCCTTGCTTGCTTCTTTTCACTGGTGGTTGATAGGGTAACAAAATTCATGGTCAGTCCTTGGTTTAATAAAAACTTCACAAGTTAAAAAAAAAAAGCAGAGAGAAATAAACTGACAACCACCTCTAGATAACAAAAGGCTATATAACCTCCTACATTTATCTGTACTTAAACATGAGAAGACATTCTCTTTCTCAACAGATGGTAGACTGAAGGAAAACAATGGGTTACAGAGGATCCAAAAACAGTAACTGTCCCCTAATAACCCTTACTATGGCTTAAAAATTCAGAGCTATTTAAGGCTCAGTGTTATCTACATTGATTAAGTTTGTCTTACAAAAAGAAACAGCATTTCAGTTATACAATAAAGGAAAAGAAACTTTGGGTGGGGAGCACATAATAGAGTGTGCAGATGTCGATTTATACTTTTTTTCAAAAGACTTTATTTATTATTTTTAGAGAGAAGAAAGGAAGAGAGGTGGAGAGACATCAATATATGGTTGTCTTTCACTTGCCTCCAGCTACCAACCTGGCTTGCAACTTGGTTATGTGCCCTGGCTGGGAATCAAACCAGCAACCTTTGGGTTTGCAGGACGACACCTTATCCACTATGCCACCAGCCAGAGCCTTCAATTTATACTCCTGTACACCTAAAAATTGTTATTAACCAATCCTTCCCCAGTAAACTTAATTTTTTAAAAGATTTTATTATTTTTAGAGAAGGGGGAAGAGAGAGTGACAGAGGGAGAGAGACATAAATGTATAGTTGTCTTTCACCTGCCTCCAGCTACAGACCTGGCTTGCAACCAGGTTATGTGCCCTGTCTGGGAATTGAACCAGTGACCCTTGGGTTCATAGGTTGGCACCCTATGCACTATGTCACCAGCCAGGGCTTTAAACTTAATTTATTTATTTTTAAATATTTTATTTATTATTTACAGAGAGAGAGGAAGGGAGAGAGGCAGAGAGGGAGATAAACATCAATGTATGGTTGCCTTTCCCCTGCCTCCAGCTACGGACCTGGCTGGAAACCTGGCTTGCAACCTGGTTATGTGCCCTGGCTGGGGAATCGAACCAGCGACTTTGGGGTTCGCAGGCTGATACCTATCCACTGTATCAACAGCCAGGGCTCTCTGAGCTTTCTTAACTGGCTCATCCCAGCATCTACCTCCAGAGACTGGATTCTTTATATTGGAGATTCTCAGCCAGGCTACCCAATATGAGTTTTTCCCTTTACTTATACGTAGTTTTTCATGGTCCTAAATACGCTGTTTTCAAAATCAATAGAGAAGTAGACTAAACACACAACCCATTCTTATTAATGAATCTAGTACCTTCAAAAGAGCCATGAGCCCCTTTAATATGGAACCAATTATTCTCAGTTTCCAAATGGATTATTTCAAGAGAAACTGCCTCTCCCTGAAGATAGCAGTTTCTAAACACCAGCAGATATCTAGAAGGAGAGCTTTCGATTGGAATTGCTTGGCAAGGAAATATCAAAATTACTCAGATCAGTGTAGCAGCATAACAGGAAAATGCCTTTAGTCAACACAATTTGCCACTCCTCCTCAGCATCCTAGCAACCAAATGATGATATCAAAAGTACCATAATTATTGACCGAAGGGTCAAAATATATGAAGAACGTCATAGAGGTGTTCTCAGAGTAAACAATTCTACGTTAACTTAGAAATTTTAATCCTTGGACAAGTCTTCTCAAAGCTTATCATGAGGTTGCAGACAAAAAAATAGTTAAGCCCTGGCTGGGTAGATAGCTCAGTTGATTGTAGCTTTGTCCTGATAAGCCAAGGTTGCATGTTTATGAAAGCACAAATTAGTGGAACAACAAATTGATGTCTCTTCCTCTCAAAAATCAATCAATTTTTTTTTTAATTTAGCAAATTAAGATGCTATAATTTTGACTTAATATTTACTAGGTCTGCCACATTTTAAGATGCCTTGAAAAACAATACATTTATTTTTATTGTACAGTTTATAATGCTACTGTGTGTCTTATTTGATCCCCAAACCAAAAACCATCCTGTGAAACAAGCCATTCAGATGTACTGACACCTCATAGGTAACAGGTTTACATGAAATAAATCACCTAAGATCACACAATTAACCAACAGCACAGCACCTCAGCAAGGATATCTCCTAGCAAGGCAGCGCTAAGTGGTCCTGCTATACACACAGAATTAGTAGCTAGCTACACAGGGAGGGTTCCTTTAGGCTGTGCAAGGAAAGGACAGAGAGGTCTCTTGAGGTGGATCCTCCCTGCAATGTCAACAGTAAATAAGGAAATGATTGACAATGATTTTCTTTCAGAAAAGACCTTGGGAGAGATCCTTATTTAAAAACAAAACAAAACCAAAAAAACCCATAATGATTTTTAATTGGTTACTGGAATATGATGGTATTCATTGTTAATTAAATCAGCATGCAGTAACAAAGCTTTTGTTTTCAGTGCCCAGCAGTCTTCTGAGTCTTTTAAATTGACAAATGCTCGATGATGCAGAATTTTTAAGTTAAACAACTCCCAAGTAGTCTAGAGAGAGAACTACTGTGGAAAATGCCATTTTAAAGAAACCAAAATACATCTATAGTGTTTCAATGAATCAGGAATGGTGTAAATCTGAAGCAAAAGCAACGAACTTATAGCCCTCTCCCTTTTTTAAAATTTGTTTTACTAGAACGGATGTGGCTCAGTTGATTGGGCATCTCTGTCACCAGTTCGGTTGCATTCAGGGCACATGCCTAGGTTGCAGGTTCAGGAGCGAATGGGCAAGGGTGTTGGTAGTGAGAACATCAGTTTGTTGTGCATTCACTGGTTGTTTCTTCTATATGCCTTGAAGAGGATCAAACCCACAACCCTGGTGTGTTGGGATGATGTTCTATCCAACTGAGTTAACCTGGCCAGGGCTTCAAAGCTCTTTTAAGATGGCAGGGGGAGGTGGCAAAAAAAGCTCTGTTCCATTTCTCTTCACACACCCTCCACTTCTAAAGCTACGAGATAGAAAATGGAAAGAATGGACAATGATACTTGAAGGCAGAAGGCAGTCAAGTATTAGATAAAAGGTTAGGTGTTTTATTTTGAGTAGTTGGTACTGTGTGAAAGGGTATGAGAAAAAACCTAAGACAACAATGTGGACATAGCTCCTGACCCATCAGACACATGCATTATAAAGGTCCACCTCAGGAACATCCATACTGACTTCTGGCCAGCTTAAAGAATCAAATTCCAGATGTGAGGACAATGTAACATCTACAGGCCTCTGAAATGAAACCAGTAGGACTTTTAGCTAAGCACTAAGGTAACACATTTAGAATGTTAGTCTGGTGAGGTGACCAGCTTTACTAAGAAAGGATTCACAGAAAAACAGACCTTGAGTAAATAACTTTCACCTATATTAGCATCAGAATCACCCATAGAGTTTATAAATATAGATATAGATCCAATGAAACAGAAAGTAGCATGTATTATTTTTATTTATTTATTTATTTATGTGTAAAGACTTACTCATTATTTTTAGAGAGAAGTGCAGGGAGGGAGGAAGAAAGGGAGAGAAAAATCAATGTATGGGTACCTTTCACCTGCTTCCAGCTGGGGACCTGGCTTGCAACCTAGTTATGGGCCCTGACTGGGAACTGAACCAGCGACCCTTGGGTTCGCAGGCCAGCACCAATCCACTAAACCACACCAGCCAGGGCTACTTTTTAATTATTTTTCTAATTATGATATAAAACATGTATTCACATTCAATTACGAAAATAATGAATGTAGAAAATCAAAGTTCCCTAGCTCAAAACCTGCCAAAGCCCATTTTTGTTCTTCTATGCATAAACTAAGAGATAATTTGTAAAAATAGGTATTAACAGTTCTATAACTTGCCTTTTATTTTATTTTATAATATAATGTATTTTTTCATTGTTCCATAAAAGACCTTCATTCTTAACACCTGCACAGAAGTTCATACTGTATGGCCACACTGTATTCTAACCATTGACATAGTGATAAAAATTTGGTTTGTTTTCAATTTTGTATTATTGAAATCAATGTTGCTTTGGCCATGGCATCTGAATCTTTAAAATCCCCTTAGATGATCTGATGCACATTCTTGGATAAAGGCCACTGCTGTGAAAAGACTGGCAGAAATTGCATTCCTCAGGTGAAATTACATACATTATTGCAGATAGAAGTCAATTCTCATAGTTAGCAAGAAGGCAGATGAATATTTTACTTTCTCTATTTCTCCATAAAAACAAACAAAAACCAAAAAACTGATGTTCTTGAAAACAAAATCCTCTTTCATTACATTCAGCATCACTTAACCTGAACATTTTTTGCATTCACAATGAAATTGAAAAGAGTACTGCTTTAAGGATTCTCATAGTTCTTTTCACCAGAAGAAAGCCAGTAGGAACAATAGAAGCATCTCTCTCCTTCCTAAATCTTCAAAACGAATAATTAAATATATATACTGCATACCAGTTTCCTCATCTGTAAAATAAATATAACAACCTTCATGGGATTCCTTTGAGGTGAGCTTTTATGACCTTCTAGCATTAATTGTCATTTATACATTTGCACTTACACCCTACTTCATTAGATTATTTACTATTTTAAGCTTAGGGATAGCTCCCTGAAACACAGTGCATTAAGAACTCAAGAGTCCTGGCTGGGCAGCTCAGCTGGCTAGAGCATCATCCTGATAAGCCAAGGGTAAAGGCTCAGTCCCTGGCCAGGGAACATACAAAAGTTAATCAATCAATGTATACATAAATAAATGTAAAAAAAAATCTGTATTTTTCTCTCTCTCTAAAATTAAAACACACACACTCACACACACAATCTCAATGCAAAAATCACAATTTTGGCCCTGGCTGGTAGCACAGTGGATAAGGCGCCTGCCTGTGAACCCAAAGGTCGCAGGTTTGATTCCCCAGCCAGGGGACATAACCAGGTTGCAAACCAGTTCTCCAGTCAGGTCTGTGGCTGGAGGCAGGTGAAAAGCAACCATACATTGATGTCTCTCTCCCTTCCCCTCTTTCTAAAAATAATGAAATAAAATCTTAAAAAAAAAAATATCACAATTTTGTTCTATGTCGGGCAGAAATTCACAGCTAGCTTTTCCTAACAGTATAATAGCTCCACAACAATCTCAAGAAGGACCTGGGTCTGGTTGGTCTAAGCCAGTAATTACAAAATAGAGAAAACAAGATCTCATTTCTGGAAGACGGAGACAGAAGAGCTGCCAGAAACTAAGAAATCACATTTCATACACTTAAAGGGCAGGATTTTTCTTGTGCTCTTTCTTTTATCTGGCCCAGGCAGGACAATCCAGTAGCAAAACTCTTATAGCAAATGACAAAGGAATATAGCTTATTGTGAAGGTATGTAAAATAGGTGAGAAAAAGAAAGTAAATTTTAGCTCTGGCTGGTGGCACAGTGGATAAGGTGCTGGCCTGTGAAGGTTGCTGGTTCGATTCCCAGCCAGGGCACATACCAGGTTGCAAGCCAGGTCCGTGATTGGAGGCAGGTGAATGGCAAACATACATTGATGTCTCTCTCCCTTCTCGTCTCTAACATTAATAAATACAATCTTTAAAAAAAAAAAAAGAAAAAAAAAACAAAGAATCTTATTCTAGCTTAAAAAAATTTGATTATAAACTTTGGAAAATTTCAACAAAATAATTTATTTGCAAAAGAATTTTAAGATTTCTGAAAACCTACGTCAATACTCAAAAATAGTTTTGATGATCCATATGGTAAAGAAGCTCTTTAAACAACTTCAGGCTCAGATTTTACATATATACTAAAAAAGTCAGTAACATAATTAAACAAACAACAGTTTTTTAAAGAGTTCCTATAGCCCTGGCTGGTGTGGCTCAGTGGACTGAGCATCAGCCTGTGATCCAAAAGGTTGCCAGTTTTGATTCCAGGTAGGGGCACAATGGGTTTCAGGCCAGGTCCCTCACTGGGAGCTTGTGGGAGGCAACCACACATTGATGTTTCTCTCTCTTTCTCCTTCCCCTCCCCTCTCTCAAAATAAATAAAATCTTGGGGGGGTGGGGGAAGCACATATAGCTTTTACTGAGTTCAAAACAAAAATAAAACAATTACCTTTGATTTCTCCCTACCCATCCTCCATGGATGTAGTCTCACCAAATCCTATTGATTTCATATCTGAAATATCTTTCAATTCATACATTTTTCTAGTCTCACTACTAACATCCTATTTCAAGTCACCATCACTTCTTACCTAAACAACTCCTTATCCAATTCATTCTCAATACTAGACACTGACTTAAAAATGAAGATTCTAATGTATTAATCACAATCACCTTGCTTTTTGCACCAGTCTTTACTTGGTATTTTAATTCCCTTAGCTGAAATGTCATTGTTAGAAGCTTTCCAAAGGTCCCAGACTAAGGTTTTGGTTAACTCTTTCTATGAACATGCTCTTACAGTATTCACGCACTTAAATGATCTATTATACACTTAGTATGTGATTGGGGCTAAAAAAATAAATATGTAGATAAATAAATAGGGTAAATATGATAGGGAAAAATCTCTGGTCTCTTACAAATGTATATTCTAATGTGGATAATAAATGAGTTAGCATTGAGTGGAAGTTTGCATACATGCATTTGCAGAACAGGGCAATGACAATAAGAAAAAATTAGGGAGAAATGCTATAAAGTATCTTTGGCTTTGCCCTGGTGGCTCAGGTGGTTCAAGTGTCATTCCCTACACCAAAGGTTGTGGGTTTGATTCCAGATCATGGCACATACCTAAGTTGCAGGTTCTATCCCTGGTTGGGACATGTACGGAACGCAACAGGTAGATGTTTCTCTCTCTTACAAAAAACAAAAATAAAAAATAATTTAAAAAAAATCAATGAACATATCCTCATGTGAGGATTAAAATAAAATTTACCTTTAGATTAAGTAACATTTAAACAGAACTGAATGACAAGGAGAAATCATGGCAAAAATCAGAAAAATATACCAAGTTTAGAAAATAGTTGGCTCAAAATCCTAAATTAAGGAGAACTTGCTTTATGACTAATACAAATGTGGCCAGATTACAAAGAGCTAGACAGAAGGGAGTGGTAGGCAAGAACCTGATCATAATTATTGGGCCTATCACTCCCCACTTCATTTTTTCATCCAGCCTCTTTCTCCATTCCTTGCTTAGCCTCTAGCATCAGTTTAAGACTTAGTCAATTAACAGTTATATAAAAGTTTATAACTACAGCTCTGTCAGGTTTTGATGCTTGCTGTCTGTTTAAAAAACCAAATCAAGCCCCAGCTGCTGTGTGGCTCAGCTGGCTGAAGCACTTTCCTGCAAACCAAAAATGGTCACAGGTACAATCCCTGGTTGGGGCGCGGGTAAGAAGCAACCAATCAATGTTTGTCTTCCACATTTATGTTTCTCTTTCTCTTCCTCCTTTCCTCTCTCTCTAAAATCAATAAGCATGTCCTTGGGTGAGGATTATTTTTTTAATTAAAAAAAATCAAATCAATAAGCATTTACTGAGCCTGGGTGGAAAGAGAGAGTAAGTCACCCTAGCTAACATACA
Organism: Noctilio leporinus; assembly: GCA_004026585.1. Lineage (NCBI taxonomy): Eukaryota > Metazoa > Chordata > Mammalia > Chiroptera > Noctilionidae > Noctilio > Noctilio leporinus. The sequence continues at coordinate 213,646 of PVIW01000356.1, read as the reverse complement.
TAAAGTTCCACATTACAGGATCCCTCTCCCAAGCAAACAGCTGTTGGTAAGGCTAGTGGGATATGAGGACACAAAAGTAAGAACTTTGGGGAATCCCTTAAAAATGGTAACATAACAATAACATTTATTGAATACTTAACAATGCATATAAAGGCACTTAATTCAACCCTCATAACTATTTTAAGTTAATTTTACAAATGAGGAAACGGAGGCTTACTGAAGCAAAGAAAATTTCCCAAAGTCCCCCAATAGTAAGACACAGAGCCAGAACTGAAAGATAACATATAAAAAGGTAAAAAACTGAAGTTCATTTCAATAGGAGAAATGACAAAGGAGTACATAATAATTAACAAAAAGATATAAGCAATAATAAGCTGCCACAAAAGCACTATAGGACATAGAGGAACAAATGGCTAGGTTAATTAGGGAAGGTTATGAAGCTGGGATTGCAGCCAAACTCCAACAGCATTTATTTGAAAAGGTGGATTGGAGGAGGGCAATTTGGCCTGAGGAACTGTTGTGAACAAAAGCAATGAGGCATGTCTGACGTAGTTGGTGTAAACCAGTTTGGGCGGGACTGACCGAATAGGAAAGTGGTAGGTAACAAAATTTTCTACAAGCCCTCTTCCTCCTTCAAGTCCAAAGTTCACAGTGTTTAATATCTAACATCCTTTGGTTCCTACCATTCTATACTCCTACTTCCCTCACAAAACCTACACTGTTGACAAAACAGAAAACTATAACCTAAACCTATGCTACACAATCCTCCATGCATGGAGTTGGCTCATTAGTTGACTGCTGTCCAAGATCAGCAGTCAAAATCCTAACCATACTTCAAGACCCAGTTTAAATGTACGTTCTTCCATAAAGCCTGTGCAATGAAGCCAAGTATTTCCCTTCTTCTTGCAGTTCCCAAAGCATTGTTTCTATTTTCACTCAATTAAAGATCTGTCTGGCCCTGGGTAAGGTGTTGAACCCTACACGGGCAATAAGGATGAATGCCTCAGACCTGGATAGAGAGGGAGTAAAAGTCCAACTCTGTCAGCATTTTAGGAAATGATCAACAAGATAAATCAGATCTACAAACTTTAAATGGAAAACAAGGGAAGTACCTTTGCTGAGCATTAGCAACTATGTAACGGTCATCAAAGACAGGTGGAGGAATGTGCAGTATATTGTTGGTTGTCCTTCTGCTTCATGTTTGTAAACGCTCAGAGTCTGTTGGCTGTGACTGTGAGGCAAATGCTTCCCAAATGGAAAATTTGAGTGCGCAGAAAACAAGAACTTGTGCCACACACCCAGTCCAAAAGGGTTACCTTTTAAAGGAATCCCTGTCTTCAAATCCCAGGATCTAGAACTAAAATACTAATGTGTGAATAAGATTAGAGTGTTACCTGAGATGTATCCAAAAACTTTGCTAACCCCTTCCCAGAACATTGATATGGACAGAACTATAGATATGGGGGGTGAAAGAGCAAAGGAATCTGCAAATATTAGTAGGTCACAGTTATTCATGAAGCAAATCTTTTAGATTAAGACAAAATAAAAATGACCAAAATCATGACTAAATTCAAATTAAAAGCACAGACCAAAGCATTCACAAATACAAATAAATAAATAAGACATTGATCTCTGAAATACCATAATTCTATTAGGCCTTCAATATGTTAGCTATTATTAAAGACAAAGGGACAATGTCACAGACAAATTAGGTTATCCCTTCTGATCAGCAAATCATGAAAACTAGAGGTAATAAAGGTTTAACACAAATTATTCAATTCGAATACAGAGAATCTACATTTTGTTCATTGTTTGAAAAACTTCTGCAACTAACCTTGGAAGGGCTATTTGATTTTCCAGTAGATATCACTATTAGGAATTAATTATTTAGCTATATAAAGGACACAAAAGATTTTTCAAGATACTTTTAAAACAGAAATAATTCAAACTATATAATGATTTGCTTTGAAACCCAGAACCTGGGGCTTTTCCTAGTCCTTAACTAAGGTACTTAAAATTGTTACCTACAAAATCTGCGTTATCTTTTCTGTATTTAATGCCAGGATGAGTATATTAAAAATTCAGACTAAGGGAACAATTATCCTCTGCCATAGGTGGTAGATTAAAGCCAGGGAAACTGCCCTGGCTGGTGTGGCTCAGTGGATTGGCACCAGTCTGCGAACCCAACAGTTGCTGGTTTGATTCCCAGTCAGGGCACATAACCAGGTTGCAAACTAGGTCTTCAGCCAGGTCCATAGCTGGAGGCAGGTGAAAGGCAACCACACATTGATGCTTCTCTCTTTTTCTTCCTCCCTCCCTGCCCTTCTCTCTAAAAATAATGAATAATTTTTTTTTAATTTAAAAGCTTCAAAAAATAAAGTCAGGCAAGCTGATTACATAATTACATATTAATTCATTCTCCTGATTAACACACAGAATTCTCAGAAAGGATCTCAAGGCCCTAGCCATTCATTCAACAATTTGGATTGCTTACTATATGCTAGACAAGCATGCCCCCATCTTATGTAAGCCCATAAACTATCCATTAGCATTATATTCCAAAAACTCTTCAGAGAAATAACCTATGATGGGAAAAACATATGTTTATGCAAAATATGTTAGACCACCAGTGATAGAATATGTAAAAGGGAAATTCTGAAGGATAAACTACTAGAAAATAGCAAAAATGCATCAATTCCTTTTTTAAATGGTATGGACTCAGAAATATTTTCCTAGACACTAAAACAGGTTGCTTTTTCCCCCATGTATGCTTAGGAATTTATTAGTATCCTGCAGTCAAAATTACAGGCTTGGCTGGTGTGGCTCAGTGGATTGACTGCTGGCCTGCAAACCCCAAGAGCTGTAGGTTTGATTCCCAGTCAGAGCACATGCCTGGGCCAGGTCCTTAGTTGGGGTGTGCAAAAGGCAACCATACATCTATGTTTCTTTCTTTCTCTCTCCCCTTCTCTCTCTCTCTTTTTTTTTTTTAATTTTATTGTTGTATTACATCCATCCCCTTTTTGCTCCCCTTCCCCTTCTCTCTCTTAAAAAACGAAAATGAAGAAAAAAAACATAAGACTTCGTTATTCTTGCCTGGGTCTTCTTTAATCAATAAGTTAGTAGCACCAGGCTACACACTATTTACATTTTTAATGAAAAACAATTTAGGAGACAGTCTCCGATGGAAAAAACAAAATATAACGGGAGAAATCAGAAATTACTGTAGATCATGAACTGCTCTAATGTTTTCTTAAGGGGCAACTGATTCCAACAAGGTGCCCTTCAATCATATACCATTTTCTTTTTTGTTCAGTAATGTGTGGTTGCCTCTTGTGTGCCCCCAACTGAGGACCTGGTTGGCAACTCAGGCATGTGCCCTGACTGGGAATCGAACCAGCCACCCTTCGGCGGGTGGCTCAATCCACTTTGCCACACCAGCCAGGGCCCACTTTCTATGTAAATGTCCACAAGCACCCAGGAAAGAATACAAGCACCACTTTCCCAGCTGCATTCATGTGTCTCTTCCAACACCATGGGCCTTACAGAACTATGTCAAACTGCTGACATAATTCTTAACGTAACTGAGGAAGCTACTTACTCTGGGTGAGAGGTTATAGTGTATTTGATCTTTTAGTAAACTCCAGTTCACTTGATTTAAACAAACATATGTCTGAATAGAACACAAATTCCTGGGGAAAAAATTAAAAAAACACACCTTCCTATGAACTCTGAAAAAAAAAATCAGGTAAGTAGTGGTCAGGATTCAAATTTTCCAATAAGGAAAGGCTGGCTAAAACACTGAAGAGCCCAAGGTAGAATGGGGGTAAATGTTCCGATCAAATGAACTTTTCCTTTGTCTCCCAATTTCCCACATCCCTCAACATCTAACTTAATCCCTTAAATATTAACTCAGGTGCACATTTCTACGATTTCACTGCCCTCTGTGACCAGGAACAATCCCAGATCAAAACCTAGGAGGCGAATTCTCCATCAAAGCCGGAGCTGAATCCTGGAGTGAAGGCGGTCGATACCCTGGGAAAGGGAAGAAAACGTGCACCTTCCTTGCCCCACGCACTATTTCCACGGCCTCCCCGCTGTTTCAGGCGCCCCCGGGAACGCGGGCGGCCAGGTTTCCCCGCTCGCCTTACCGAAATAACGCTCGGAACGTCCGCTCCCTCTACACCAACAGCTCGTTCCCCCTCTAGAACCACGCCAGGCAAATAACTGCTTCTCCTGCTAACCCCTCCCCAATTTATCCAACAGACCTCCTCCCCCCGCAGCACCCTGGGGCCGCCTGGCCCCCCTCTTACAACTTGTTCGAAGTTACTTCTCCCTTAGCTTGCAAGCAACATTCCTGTGCGAGCCGCGGCCGGACTCCAAATTCTCAGGTTACACGTCTAAATCTCGGTCTCCGCCTGTGAACCCTCCTCACGCAGGTCCAAGCCTCGAGGCAGCCCAGCCCGCCCCCTGCCCAGCCTACGGGGGTCTCGGTCCACTCCCGCCCAGCCCCGCAGCCGCCCACCCGCCCCGACGAGCATTATCCGGGTCCACCCGCGCCGCGCCGAGCGCCCCGCAAGCGCTAGGCCCACCCCTAATCTCTACAACGTCCTCCTCAGGATACGCCGCCCCGCCCTCTCCATCCTTCGGCGCCCGGTCCGACCCCCGGCGTGCGGCGCAAAGCCCGGCGCGCGGCGGCTGCGGGGCACGCTCCCAACCTCCGCGGCGAGCGTGAGGCCCCGCGCTCAGGGCTCGCGCCGCCGCCGCCGCCGCCGCCGCTGCCGCCGCCGCCGCCTCCCCTCACACCCCCTCCCGCCGCTTCCCCGCCTCTAGCGGACTCTTCACCTCAAAGCAGCGCCCAAGAGCACGAGAGGAATCGGTGCCAAGCGACAGGCGCGTCGCGTCAGGCGGACAGGAGGAGTGGCGCCCAGAAAAGCAACAGGCCGGCGGCCGAGAGCAAGCCCGTCAGTGAAGCAGCGTCCCGCAGGCCCCAGACGCCGGCCCTCCCCTCGGCCGAACAAAAGAGCTTCGCACTCTGCGCGGCCCGCCGCCCTCTCTGCGCAGGCGCGACGACCTGTCGCACTGCTCCATGGGACTTGGAGTCCGTTACAGACTACAAGACCCGGTGAGCTGCGCGCTTCGACCGCCCGCATATATTGCTTGTGAGGATTTCAGGGAGTTTTAGTTTTTAAACTGTACTAAGTGTTGGGGAAGTAGTTTAGACCGTTGTTGCCGAGGAAAGTGGAACATGTGCTTTTACAAGGGAGTCCCTTGATGCTTGGTAGAAAAAATCAACTGGATAAAAATTCACATTCTTGGCATTGTTTGAAAAGTATCTTTTATTGATCATGCTCTTACAGTTGTCCCAATTTCTTTTCCCTTTGGTCCCCTCCCTCCAGGACCCCTTTCCCTCCTGCAATCGCCCTGCTCACCCCTGAGTTCATGTCCCATGGGTCTGTGGTGTAAGTTCTTTGGCTTCACACTTTTCTATGTTATTCTTAACATCCCCTATTTTGTACCTATCAGTTATGCTTCTTAATCCCTGCATCATTTCTCCCTCTTCCCACTCCCAGTTGATAACCCTCCAAGTGAACCCCATACTTATGATTCTGTTCCTATTCTAGTTGTTTGCTTAGTTTTTATTTTTCTCTTGTAGGTTCTGTTGCTGATAGTTGTGAATTTGTTGCCATTTTAATGTTCATAGTTTTTATCTCTTTTTTCTTAAGTCCTGTTAACATTTCAGTAATAAGGGCTTGGTGATGCTGAACTCCTTTAGCTTTACTTTGGGAAGACCTTTATCTGCCCTTCCATTCTAAATAGTATCTTTGCTGGACAGTGTAATCTTGGTAGGTCCTTGTTTTTTCATCACTTTGAATACTTGCCAGTCCCTTCCAGCCTGCAAATTTCTTTTGAGAAGTCAGGTAATAGTTTTATAGGAACTCCTTTGTAGATAACTCTTCTTTTCTCTTGCTGCTTTTAAGATTCTCTCTATCTTCAATCTTTAGCATTTTAATTATGTGTCTTGGTGTGATCCTTTTTGGGTCCAACTTGTTTGGGACTCTCTGCTTCCTAGACTTGTATATATACTTCCTTAGCCAAATTTGGGAAGTTTTTCTTTATTATATTTTCACACAAGTTTTCAATTTCTTGCTCTTCCTCTTCTCTAGCATCCCTATCATTTGGATGTTGGCATGTTTAAAGTCATCCCAAAGGTTCCTAAGCCACTCCTTTTTTTTTTTGAGTCTTGTTTCTTCAGTCTATTTAGTTGGTTGACTATTTAGTTCTTCCTTACGTTCCAAATCATTGAGAAATGCTCATGGAGATAACAGATTTCTGCACTAACGCTATCCATTGGTACAGCCAATGGAAAAGGGTAGGTTCCTTCCCTTCACCATTGGTTTCATGTTGATTTTCCTTCATTTCACCCTAGCATAGCCTTCATTTCTTCCCTTCTGCATTTGCCATACTTAAGCATATCTGTCAAGTCTGTGAACATCTTTATGACCAGTATTTTATTTTATTTTATTTTATTTATTTTTTTATATGACCAGTATTTTAAACTCTGCATATATTAGGTCAGCTATCTCCTGGTCTGTTAGGCTGACTACCTCCTCATCACTTAGTTCTCTCACTGGAACCTTGATCCGTTCCTTCTTTTGAGTCATATTTCTCTGTCTTCTCAACTTGATAGGCTTCTGTGTTTGCCCCTGTGTCTTAGGTAGAGCTATTGCACCTGTTATGTTGTAGGGGCAGAGCCTTAGGTATTAGAGTAGGGTGGCCTGTTTCACCACATTGTGGTGCTGTATGTCGGGGAGAGGTCTGAGAAGGAACAATGCTACTTGCTCAACACTTGCCCCTTTTCCAGGCACTTCTCCCATTTGCTATAAGGGACTGGTGCCTCCAGCTATTGCTCTGTCTGTGGTTCCTAGAGTGGGTGGATCTGTGGACTTTCTAGCACTGTAGGGCCCTTTAAACAATCAGACTCTGCTGACAGTTTCTTCCTCCGATCCAACCCTGCCCCTGATTTTCACAGTCAGAAGCAATTTTGCCTAGTGCTGGAACCATGAGCTGCACAGTCTGGTCTGAGGCTGGGAGCCATCCCCAGGTATCCCTCCCTACATTTTTAAACGTGTTACTGCGCTTTCCGCTGGCCTGCCACAGCCGCTGCCACAGCCACTGGTGCCACCACACCCCTTCCTCTCAGCACCAGCTCTACATTTCTTACCAGTCTGGATGAGTATTTCTTTTTGATATCTTTCTTTGTTGGATTTCCATGCAGCTCGATTCTGGAACTTCTGGTTGTCTCCAGTTTTGAGGCAGTTGTATTCCTTCTTAGTTGTGGAGAGAGATGCAGCGTGTCTACCTACACCTTCATCTTGGTCAGGAGTCACATTCTTGGCTATTTGGAATTTTTGAATCTTGCTAAATTTCTCATCCCAACTTCACAAAATCTCCAATAATCTCTGAAATCCTTAATTTCTTTCTCAAGTCTCTGTAAGGCTCCTACTTCTCAGTGTTTAGATGACTGCCTCCTTGAAGCCTTTCCTGACCCTTTAGTCTAGGTTAGGTGGCCCTGGTAGGTGTCTTCAGGGTATCTTGAACCTACCCTTTTCCATTGGCTGTACCAATGGATAGCGTTAGTGCAGAAATCTGTTATCTCCATAAGCATTCCTCAAAGAAAGATAAATAGGCCAAAACCCATACTTGTGTCAAAGGGTACAGAAATAGCCAAAGTAAAACCAATGAATCAAAAGTAGTAATTAGTAAAAAGTTTTTGGTGTTGGGAGAACTGGACAGCAACATGCAAAAAGATAAAACTAGACCACCAACTTACACCATACACCAAAATAAACTCAAGATGGATAAAGGATTTAAACATAAACAGTGCCACCATAAAGGTCCTGGAGAAAAATATAGGCAGTAAACTTTTGGATATCCTACACAGAAATATGTTTACTGATACTTCACCAAGGGCAAAGGAAATAAAAGAACAAATCAACAAATGGGACTATATCAAATTGAAAAGTTTCTGTTCAGCTAAAGAAAACAGCAAAATTCAAAGGGAACCAATTGTATGGGAAAACATAATTGCCAATGATACCTCAGACAAGGGTTTGCTCTCCAAAATATATAAAGAACTAATGCAACTCAACACTAGGGAGACAGACAGCCCAATTAAAAAATGGGCAAAGGACCTGAACAGACAACTCACTGAGGAAGATATATAAAGGGCCCAGAGGCATATGAAAGAATGCTCAACATCACTAGTCATCAGAGAGATGCAAACTAAAACCACAATAAGATACCACCTTACGCCTATCAGAATGGCAATCATCAACAAATCAACAAACAACAAGTGTTGGCGAGGATGCGGGGCAAAGGGAACCCTCATACACTGTTGGTGGGAATGCAGGCTGGTGCAGCCACTGTGGAAAACAGTATGGAGTTTCCTCAAAAAACTAAAAATGGAACTGCCTTTTGATTCAGCGATTTCACTACTTGGATTATACCCAAAGAATCCTGAAATGCCAATTCATAAGAACCTATGTACACCTATGTTCATAGCAGCACTATTTACAATAGCCAAGTGCTGGAAACAGCCTAAGTGCCCATCAGTGGATGATTGGATCAAAAAATTTTGGTACATTTACACAATGGAATTCTATATAGCAGGAAGAAAGAAGGAACTCCTACCCTTTGCAACAACATGGATGGAACTGGAGAGTATTATGCTTACTGAAATAAGCCAATCAGTGGAGGACAAATATCATATGATCTCCCCCATTACAGGACAATAATGAACAAAACTAACAACAAGCAAAACAGAACCAAATATATGAATACAGTGAATAGGCCTTCAGTGGTCAGGGGGAAGGGGGAGTGGGCAGGGGGAAGGCAGAGGCAAAGAAGGGGAGCAGTTTAGACAAGAACCTAGTATAAAGGAACCATAGACATGGACAACAGGTGAGATTGACTTTGGGGGGAAAGGGTGGGTGGGGAGGGGGACAGAGGGGAGAAAAACAAGGGATGGATGTAATACAACAACAATAAAATTAAAAAAAAAAAAAAAAGTTATTGTGCCCACACAAAAAAAGATAGTTTGCAAACTGGGAACATGAAAGACAAAATATGGAATGAGGTTTAGAGGTATATTATTGTAACAAAACATTGCGGGGGAAGATGTCTCCAAAGTCCCCAAAGCTCATGGTTTTGTGGTTGGGAAAAGGAGATAATACTACTTTTAAAGTACTTTGCATATCTATGGCAAGTTAGTTACTAGATAATAGCAGTGCTGCAGCCCTGAGCAAAAGGGCAGACCATAGACTTTTAGATAGTTTCTATAATAATGACATATGGTGCCCTGGGCAAGCAGCCATAAGAAAAAGAGAAGCCACATGGTCTGAAAGGGTACAGACAGGAGTCAGCTAGGTCTGGAGTGTGAAGGGGAAGCCATGTGTTTTGAAGAGAGTCTGCCATAGGTCTGGAGAAAGAAAGAGGAGACCCACTGGGAAACGTGCCTGGGGAGCACTCCAGCATGGCTGATAAGGCTGGAATTGTGGGGACCTGCCTAACCAAGTATGGGTTAGTGGGAGATGACTGAAATGCTGAACTGTGACTAGGAATACAGAACCATGGACTTTCGCTTTTCTGAAAGTACCTCTCACTGGCATATTCTGACACTGGCCTGGTTTGGCAGGGGGAGGCAGTACTAATTGTTTTTGGGTGTTTTAGAGAAAGTGGGACATATCCAATATTCTGAATATGTAAAACTTTTAAATAATCCCCTTTTCCCCTTCTCACCAAACTTTTGTATTGGGAATCACATTTCTTGGTGGCAGGTAATCAGATCCCACAGCTGTTCCAGAACAGCATAGGCTGGGTTATGTAACATTATTATAAAACATTATATAGTGAGAAAGTAGTGACTGTTTATTCTTCATAATGAAACTGGAAAAAGGTGGTATTCATGCTGCCTGTCACTACCAGAACCAACAAGTAGAAACAAGGATTGAATTTTTATGGGTGCTTTATTCAGATGCTGGCAATCTGAGAAGATGGCAGGTATGTACCCTAAAAACCACCGTAACATCTCATCTCAAGTCAATCTTTTTTTTTTTTTTTTTTTTTTTAAGATTTTATTTCATTATTTTTAGAAAGAGGGGAAGGGAGAGAGGCAGAGAGGGAGGGAGACAGCAATGTATGGTTGTGTTTCACCTGCCTCCAGCCACAGGCCTGACTGGAGACCTGGTTTGCAACCTGGTTATGTGCCCTGGCTGGGGAATCGAACCTGCGACCTTTGGGTTCGCAGGCCTGCGCCTTAACCACTGTGCTACCAGCCAGGGGTCAAGTCAATCTTTTTATAGAGAGAAGAAAAGCAGAAGGAAGAGGTTTTGAAAAGGTTAATCAGGTTAAAAGTTTCAGTCTTGCAGTGATCTTCCTGTATTTCTTTATCTGCTGGTGAAATTCCTTGTCTGAGTCACTGCCAGCCATTCCCTCCCTGGAATACAGTGGCTCAGATACTATCTCTCTAGATTGCAGACCCCATGGAGCACAAAGGTTGAATTGCTTGGAGACCTCCTAGAGTCACAGGTTCTAGTTCCTGGAAGAACAGCATTTCACAAGCATGATCACTTAAGCCTATCAATGATAACTAAAGATAAAACCTAACTTTTGAGTTCCTCTACCAACAGCTATTAGTTGTAATATTAAAGTTTTCTTCAGTTATCAGGAATTGGTCAGTGATTACCTCCTATCAACCTTGGGAAATGGTTCAAGTTTTGCTTATGAGAGGCATAAACAGGAAAGACCCAGGTAAAGTTAGTCTTACAAAATAAGCTAAATTAAGCTTTGCTTGTATGACTAAATTGGCTTTGTCTACTCAGGGCATTTAAAAATATTTATTTACAAAAAATTTATTCACTATTTTTAGAGAGAGGGAAAGGGAGGGAGGAAGAAAGGGAGAGAGACATCAATGTATGGTTGCCTTTCACCTGCCTTCAGCTGAGGACCTGGCTGGAGACCTGGCTTGCAACCTGGGTATGTGCCCTGACTGGGAATCAAACCAGCGACCCTTGGGTTCACAGGCCAGTGCTCAATACACTGAGCCACACCAGCCAGGCTATTTATTTATTTTTAGAGAGAGGGGAAGGGAGGGAAAAATAGAGGGAGAGAAACATCAATGTGCAAGAGAAATATCAATTGTTTGCCTCTTGAATGTCCCAACTGGGGACCTGGCCTACAACCTAGGCATGTGCCATGACCTGGAATCAAACCAGCGACCTTTTGATTCACAGGCCAGCACTCAATCCACTGCACCACACCAGGCTGTTCAGTGCATTTTTAAGGTTTATCTCCATTTGTTTTTTATTTGAACAATTTCCCCCTGAAATTGTTTTTGTTGTTGTTGTTGTTGTTTTTTAATTTTTTAAAAAATATTTTATTTCATTATTTTTAGAAAGAGGGGGAGGGAGAGAGACAGAGAGGGAGAGAGACATCAATGTATGGTTGCGCTTTACCTGCCTCCAGCCACAGACCTGACTGGAGACCTGGTTTGCAACCTTGTTATTTGCCCTGGCTGGGGAATCGAACCTGCGACCTTTGGGTTCACAGGCCAGCACCTTATCCACTGTGCTACCAGCCAGGGCTTTGAAATTGTTTTTATTTGAACAATTTCCCCCTGAAATTGGCTGAGAGTATGACCAACCATTATAGCATTATTCTGTTATCATCTTTGATCTAGTCAGGCCAAAGAATCACACATTTAAAATTTCCATCAGGAGTCATCACGTCACAGGGCCCTGTGGTCACTGTTTTCATCATTTATGTGGTTATTGTTGATGTAATCCAGTTGTCTGATCCTGATGGATATCACTGGCATGTGAGTGGCTGCCAACAGACATTTAAATGTAGCCCTGAATGGATAGCTCAGTTGGTTAAAACAGCATCCTGATATGCCAAGGTTGCAGGTTCCATCTCTGGTCAGGGCACATACAAGAAGCAATGAAAGAAATAATAAGTAGGCAGAGCAATGAGGCAATACGTCTCTTTCTCTTTCTGTGTCAACAATAAAAATGCCCTAGCTCAAGAAAGAAAAAAAAAAAAAAATGCCCTAGCTAGTGTGGCTCAGTTGGTTGGTCATTGTCCTACAAACTGAAGGATCAATAGGTTCAATTTCCAGTCAGGGCACATGCCTGGGTTGTGCATTTGGTCCCTGGCCAGGATGTGTATGAAAGGCAACCAATAGATGTTTCTCTCTCATCGTGATGTTTCCCTCCCTCTGTCCTTTCCCCTCTCTCTCTAAAGGTAATGGAAAAAAAATCCTCAATTGAGGATAAAAAATAAAAATGCAACCAGTTAAAAAAATCAGTAAAAATTAGCCCTGGCTGGTATGGCTCAGTGGATGGAGCACCAGCCTGTGAACCAAAGGGTCACTGGTTTAATTCCCAGTCAGGGCACATGCCTGGGTTGTGGGCTAGGTCCCCAGTTGGAAACACAGAAGTGGCAGCAACACATTGATGTTTCTCTTCTTTTCTTTCTCCTTCCCTTTCCCTTTCCTCCTTTGTCCTCTCTCTTAAAATAAAAAATATATATTTTTTTAAATTAAAAATCAACAAAAAAGAAAACCATGAGCCCTGGCTGGTGTGACTCAGTGGATTGAGTGCCAACCTGCAAACCATGGGGTTGTAGGTTTGATTCCTGGTTGAGGCACATGCCTGGGTTGCAGGCCAGTTCCCCGATTGGGGGCGTGCGAGAGGCAACCACAAACTGGTGTTTCTCTTCCTTTCTTTCTTCTTCCCTTCCCCTCTCTCTAAAAATAAATAAAATCTAAAAAAATAAAATAAAAATAAATAAATAAATACAATCTTTTAAAAAATACCTTGAGTATATACATGCACTAGAGAGGTTAACATGACTGTAAGTAGAACTATAGTCAAGAATTAAGATTTCCCAGAGCAGAAATTCCCAGGAGCCAAGATTTAACTGATTTAATATATCAAATGGGTTTCAACTTTTTATTTTATTCACATAGACACACAGGATGTATTAGCAAACACATATCTTCATGATTATTTAGAGTAGGAAGAATGTGAAGATATTTCATTTCTGGAGGTGATGTTACCAATGAGTTTTCACCTAAATTAGGTCTCTATATGATGTAAGTAACTGGTAATTTAATGGGAGGGCTTTCTATAGAAGCAAAAGAAAAACAAAGGTTAGTTCAAGCAAATTATAAAATTAGTTTCTGAGTCTGGAGAGTGGCCAATTGAGAGATTTATATATATCAGGTTCTAATCTTCAGATGGAACAAAGCAAGCAGTGCCAATTTGACAGATTTTCCCGATCTGCAGTTTGAATGTCTCTGGTGATCTTTCTGAGTGGTCACAACAGGCAGAAAGAATGTTTACATATGAGCTGTTGTAGTGCTTTCTCTGAGGTTTACATCAAGTAGCCCAGCTTTAGCTTGCATGGCTTTGGGAAAGGAGAAGTTTAGCTTCATAATGATTCCAAAGCAAAAAAAGGGATAAAAAAAATGGAAATGTTAGTTTGGTCTTAACTTGACTTCCTGGCCACTTGGTATTTTTCTGTTCCCAGCTGAAATTCCTATACTGTCTCAATGGGGTTTTGCTGAAGGATTGCTAGAGCACAGAGACATTTGGGCTGGGTGTCCATGAAAAGTCAAAAGTTTACCTACTCACTCCCCTGTGAAATGTCCTATTTTGTTTGTTTGTTTTTTTTTTCTATTTCGTTTTTAATAACTTTAATTATTAGAAAATTAGTTGTAATCATATTAGCTAATATGCTCACCCCAGTGCTAGGAATTGTGTTAAGTCTTTGATTAGTGTTATTTAATTATCACAACATACCTGGGAGATGGGAATTATGATTCCCATTTTGCACCCAGTAAGAAAGTGGTGGAATCAAGATTTGATGTTATTTCTGTCTGACTCCCAAACCTATTTCTGCCTGCATAAAATGCTGTCATCCCCAATTCCTCATATTGAGCTGAATTTTGCTTTCCCATGTTAATGGCATCTATTTCTTTTATTTATTTTTTGGTAAAAATTTTATTATTTTTTTCTTTTTGTAATTGTTCTATTACTGTTGGGCATCTATTTCTGATAGGGGAACGCAAGAGTTAACAAAATCAGCTTTAGTTATAGTCAATAATTTTAGTGATTAATGTATGTAGAAAGCTATTGTTCCAGGAACTGGCATGCATGACTGGACCTACCCTGACTCCAGGAGGCTTGAAAGCAATTCAACCTTTTTTGCCCTCAGAGGCCTAAAGGTGATCAAGATGGTATATGAACCACTGTGCTCCAGGGAGGATGCCCGGATGCAGGTAAAGAATAACTGGGATGCTAGGAAAATCTCTGGACTGCAGTTTTTATCTGATTAACCTTTTCCCCTGAATTCCAAACCCCTTACCTAATTTTTCCCTGAATTTGAAACTTCTTCCTTACCCTTTTCTTCTCCTTATAAAAAAGGCTGGTTTGAGATGAGATGTTAAAATAATTTTTCGGGTACATAAACCACTGGTCTTCTTAGATCACCAGTATTTGAATAAAACACCTATAAAGATTCAATCCTTGTCTACATTTATTTGTTCTCATTGTGACAGGTAGTAACAAATGCTGACTTTTCCGGTTTCGTTTCCTCTACTTCTGGCTTCTGTAGCTGCATACAACTCTGTTCTGTAAGCCTACTTCCTCTTTTGTATTGTCCTTCTAGTATTCAAATTCAAATGTGTTCCCTAAGGGCTCGTGTTTCTAGGCTCAATGTGCCTGTTTTCTTCAACTGTACATCACAGGACATCAGTTTCAGATCTAGCACATTTAATTAGTAAATTCTGGCCCTTATGTGTGTATTTTGAAGTAGAGGAAGCCATTACTATCCTGGTGCTCTACACCACTCTTGGATTAAGGGAGTCAAAGGTCACCTTTTTTTAGGTAACAGAGAACCACTGGTGTATGCTAATATGCAATTAATTTCGAGCTCTCTTATTAATAATCCATTTTAAAATTCTGCCACGGAGGGATGGCAAACTCACATGTCTAAAATCTCCATATGAATAAGTTTTTTTTTTTCTTTTTTTTTTTTAAGTCTTTTGGGATTAAATGGGTTTAGTTCTTTCCCCAGGAGAATGGTGACATTTTAAGTTATTCAGACCATCAGAGTTTCTTTTCTTTCTAAGGGTAATGGCAACTCAGTCATAATAATCTGCTCAAGACTTTGAAGTGACATTGTTCATGCTCACAGGAAATGTGGCTGTCACATGAAGTTTCTAAAATCACAAGTAAGGAAGTGTGATGTCGCAAAAAATAACAAGAACTTGGAATCAGGCTGAACTGGATTCAATTCTGTCTCTATTATTTGGCAACCGTGTAACTTTGGACAAGCTGCTTAATTTCTCTAAGAGTTGGGCCTCTGTGAAATTCTAAAATATGAAAATATACATACAGTTACATGTAAAGGAATGGTATATGAACAGTAGCCATTTAAGATGCAGTAGATATTCCCCAGCCAGGGCACATTACCAGGTTGCAAGCCAGGTCTCCAGTCAGGTCTGTGGCTGGAGGCAGGTGAAAAGCAACCATACATTGATGTGTCTCTCTCCCTCTCTGCCTCTCTCCCTTCCTCTCTCTCTGAAAAATAATAAATAAAATCTTAAAAAAAAAAAAAAAAAAAAGATGTAGTAGATAGCTGCTGCTGAGATGGGATTTAAAGAGTGGAGAGGCCCAGGCTGGTGGCACAGTGAATAAGGCGCCAGCCTGCGAACCCAAAGGTCGCAGGTTCGATTCCCCAGCCAGGGCACATAACCAGGTTGCAAACCAGGTCTCCATCCAGGTCCTCTGCTGAAGGCAGGTGAAAGGCAACCATACATTGATGTCTCTCTCCCTCTCTCCCTTCCCCTACTCTCTAAAAATAATAAATTAAATCTTTAGCCCTGGCTGGTAGGACAGTGGATAAGGTGCCAGCCTGTGAACCCAGAGGTCACTGGTTTGATTCCCTAGCCAGGGCACATAACCAGGTTGCAAGCCAGGTCTCCAGCCAGATCTGTAGCTGGAGGCAGGTGAAAGGCAACCATACATAGATGTCTTCCTCTTTGCCTCTCTCCTTTCCCCTCTCTCTAAAAATAATAAATGAAGTATTAAAAATTAATTAAATCTTTTAAAAATAAAAAAAAAGGAGTGGAGGAAGTACAAAACTTTTAAAATATTTTCTTCTGCATTATCTGAAATTGTTTCATTTTCTTCCTCAATTTTTTTTCCTTCCCAATTTTAAATATTGTGGTAAGTATACAAACCCTGTCCTGAAAGCATCAGCCATGCAGACTGTTTTAATTATATTGACTTTGGTTCAATACTTTCGGGACAGGCTTCATAAATACACGCATATAATATAATTTACCATCTTAACACAATTTTATGTATTCAGTAGTATTAAATACATTCATGTGCTCTGGCTGGTGGCTCAGTGGATAAGGCACTGGCCTGTGAACCCAAGGGTCACTGATTCCATTCCTCAGTCAAGGCACATAACCAGGTTGCAAGCCAGGTCTCCAACCAGGTCCTTAGCTGGAAGCAGGTGAAAGGTAACTATACATTGATGCTTCTCTTCCATTCACCCTCTCTTCCTACCCTTCCTACCCTTCTCTCTAAAATTAATGAATACAATCTTAAAAAAAAAAGAAAAAACACTCATGTGAAACCATCACCACCACTCATCTCTACAGAACTCTTCATTTTGTAGATCTGAAACTCCATACCCATTAAACAATAACTCCCCATTCTACCTCCCCCCAAGCCCTTGTAACCACCATCCTAATTTTTGTTTCTATGATTTTGACTACTCTACTTATCACATAAAAGTAGAATTATATGGCATTTGTCTTTTTGTGACTTATTTATTTCGATTAGTATAATGTTCTCAAGGTCATATGGACATATGTTGTACATGTCAAAATTTCCTCCCTTTATAAGGTTGAAGAATATTTTGTTGTATGTACAGGGTGCATGCAATAAAGTGACAAAATTTTAGTAAAATAAACAACATACCACAAAAGTGTTATATTTTGAAATAAATTTATTCTTATATGCAAATACATAAACATAGTCATTGTTTTTTCAATTGTTCAAAAAAGTCTCCATTTGCTGCAATAATAGACTTGATTTGACTTCAGAATCTTGAGTAAGCTTTAATTAACTTTTCTTTATTCATGGACATCATAATGTTTTCAGTCTTAGCTTTAACAGCCTCTTTATTGGAATGAGGTTGTTTATTAACTTCTCTCACAAATGCTGCATGCATAATAGTCTAAAGGATTTGCATCTGGTGAACTAGGTGGCCAGATTTCCTTTGACTAGAATTCAGGAACATTGACATCGAGAAATTCTTGCACCTTTTTGGTGCTATGTGCTGGTGCACCAACTTGTTGGATGATAAAATGATGTCCATTTGCGACTTGCTTCATCCATGGTACAACTACTTCTCTCAAAACATCAAGGTAAATAGCAGCAGTCACCTTCAAGCCCTGTGCAAAAAAATGCCGGGTCATTTATATCTTCTTCATTGCTGACAACACCTAACACCATCACTGTAGCAGGAAATTTTGTTTTCATGACAATGGGCACTTCATTAAGATTCTCACAGAGCCACCTGTTGTTTCTTCTATTGACTATTTGGTCCTGTTGAAAATTCTTTTCATTAGACAAGAAGATCAGAGGGTTTTTCCTTTGGGATTTTTCAATGTTGTTAGCAGTTTTCTTGCTTTTTCAAAGTGCCTTTCCTTTGTCTGCTTTATCATAAACTGGCCTCTTCTAAAAACATACAATCTATATATGATACCTTCAGCAATAATCTTGTGAACTGTTGCATTCAACATCTGCAGTTCTCTTGCTATGGAGCACATTGATTGACTTTCCTGGATCTTCATTGATGATCCCCTGGATTCTGTGTACAGTATCTGGACTTGTGCGATCCTTGCGTACCTTCTGTGTTTTCCTTGTTGGTGTGGCAACATCAGGATCAGCATCATACACCTTCTTCATGTTGTAAACTGTACGTAAAGGGATGTTATTGAAGTCCACCATTTCCTCAGCAGCTGGCCCTGCACACAATCCAGAAATGATGGTTGCTCTAACATCGTATTCCTTGGACATGATGGTTGCTCTCAGAATTTAATACTTTATTTCTGAAACAACGATGTTAAATCATAACCTTAGAAATACAGATTTTCAAAATAAGAAGCACATGAAATAAGGAGATGCAACATTATTGACAATGTATTGAGTGCACCCTGTATATATCACTTTTGCTTATCAATTCACCCACTGTTGGACACTTGGGTTGCTTCCACATTTTAGCTATTGTGAATAATACTGCTAATGAATGTGGGTGTCCAAATATCTCTTCAAGAGACACCGTTTTCAATTCTTTTGGTTATATAGCCAGAAGTGGAATTGCTGGATCATATGGTATTTTTATTTATTTATTTATTTTTTATAAACTGCCATACTGTTTTCTATGACTGGACAGGGACTGGCCTGGAGTGGATCTGCTTCAGCCTGTAGTGTGTGGATTCTTGGTTTCCTGCAGGAAATAGTTCACAACATGAGTCCAGGTGATTTTGAGAGTATGTTTACTAAAGCTGGGACAGTGCAACAAAGGAGGGACTTAGGGTAGAAGTAACAGGAGAGCCTACGTAGTGTTCTGCTTTGGCTCCCTAGAAATGTAGGAAAGGAGTGAGCCAAGGGTTGGCTGCTTCTAGCTCTCTAGGAAGTAAAAGAAAAAGGGGACCTTGGAGACAGGAGGTGGGGGTGGGGTGGGTAAGCCTGCTGCATCCCTGGCTACAGGTCTCATGGGACCCTTAACGTTTAGGAGGAAGTGAAAAGTTCATGCCCAGCAAGGGGCATGGGTGCGCCTCAGAGCCATCCTGAGTCTTTGTCCTGAAGGCTTTCTATCTTTTTTCTGTGGGGGAGAATCTGAAGGAAGGGTTTCAGTCGAGTATTCATCAGATTTCTAGGTGCTTTTTAATATGTCGATGTGTCAAAATGAGTGTATGGTGGGGTGGGGTTGGGTTGGGAGTATTCTTCCGTTAAACTGTTTTATTTTTATCCTGGGTCTTTCTGGCCTTTAATGGGGTTTTTGTTATTTTTTCCCCTAACTATCTGTCCTTGGATTAAGCTGGCACACATGACATTAATTGGGTCTCTGTTCTCCATTTTTCCCAGACCAGGAAGATTTAAGCTATGTATTCTTTGGTTAGAGAGGACAGGTATAAAGTATTTCTCTGAGTGTCCTTGGTCAGGGGAGATAAGGTCTTGAGTTTCACCAGTGGGCTGTAAATTGCTCAAACTGTTTGGCCATGTTTAATTTCCTGGTCTCAGTTTCCCCATTCCACTTGCCCAGGAATTATCCTAGCTTTTTACTATCCTGTGGCCTTTTGGTTTGCAGGTCGGCCCTCAACCCACTGAGCCATAGCAGTCAAGGCCAGACACATTTTTCAACACATCTCATCATTTTACATTCCCATCAAGGTGCACAAGGATTTCAATTTCTCTAGGACAGTTGCTTTTAGTTTTTGTTTTATTTTTAAATAGCAACCATTCTAATGGGTGTGAGTCTTTGTTTCGTTTTGATTACTACTTGAAATTCTATTGTCAAAGATTTATTCATTTGGGGTTAACAAGCATTCTTTTAAAAGGCAAATATACTTAAGAGCTATCTGTTTCTCTTACTTCCCCTTGTGAAACTGATGCTCAAGTGATTTCTAGGTAGTCATGAATGATAATTAAAACCTACACTTCCAAAAAAACCTCCCCAAAGCTCCTAAACAAAAAACCTACATTTCTGCCTTGGTAGGGTGGGTCAGTTCTTTGAAGCATTGTCATTGTCCTGTGCACCAAAAGGTTGCAGGTTTGATCCCCAGTCAGGGCACAGACCTGGATTGCAGGTTTCATCCTCAGTGGAGTGGGGCACGTACAGGAGGCAATATATATATTTCTTTTTTTAAGATTTAATTCATTCTTTTCAGAGAAAACTGTAGGGAGGGAGGAAGAAAGGGATAGAAACATAAATGTATGGCTGCCTTTCACCTGCCTCCAGCTACAGTCCTGACTGGAGACCTGGCTTGCAACCTGATTATGTGCCCTGTCTGGGAATCGAACTAGTGACTTTGGGTTTGTAGGCCAGCACCTTATCCACTGAGCTACCAGCCAGGGCCCTAGATGTTTCTCTCTGTCTCCCTTCCTCTCTCTAAAAGCAATAAACATATTCTCAGGTGAGGCTTAAAAAAATTTTTAAAAGGCCCTGGCCAGTTAGCTCAGTTGGTTAGAGCACTGTCCCAATATGCCAAGGTTATAGGTTTAATCCTGGGTCAGGACACATACAAGAATAAACCAATGAATGCGTAAATAAGTGAAACAACACACTGATGTTTCTCTCTTTATGTCCCTTCTTTTCTCTCTCAAAAAACAAAACAAAAAACAAAAAACAAACAAACAAAAAAACCCTACACATCTCAAATCATGCACCCATAGCTCTAACATTGATTAGTTTTTTTTTTCAAGTGAAGGGATTACTGCTTGGAGAAGTATTTATGTCATTTGTTAGCATTTCTGGTATGGTAAGGATTGGCCCCATTATTAAGCGCTGGAAACTGTTATTGAAAAAATAAGCTCCAGATAGGGCCCCACCTGTTTGTGAAACCTATGTTAAATTATTTAAGCCCTGGCTGATTGCACAGTAGATAAGGTGCCGGCCTGAGAACCCAAAGGTCGCTGGTTCAATTCCCAGCCAGGGCAACATAATGAGGTTGCAAGCCAGGTCTCCAGCCAGGTCCATAGCTGGAGGCAAGTGAATGGCAACTATACATTAATGTTTCTCTCCCTCTCTGCCTCTCTCCCTTCCCCTCTCTCTGAAAATAATAAATACAATCTTTTAAAAAATAATAAATTTATTTTAAGACATTTATTGAGTAGTATTCCATGTGGATGATAACTATGCAAAGCCCATATATTCTTTAAAATACTCATATAATCTCCAAGAGGTCAGGATATTTTTCTGTTTGGCTCAGTGCTTTATTGTTAATGTTCAAAACAGTACCCAACTCATAGAAAGGACTCAATAAATATTTGTTGAACGAATGGATACATTCTGTAGATATAATCCGTAGTTCTCCAAATGTGGTCCATAGAGCCTGGGAGTGCCTGAGATGGTTTCAGGGAATCTGCATGTTCAAAACTATTTTCCTAATAATACTAAGCCATTACTTGATCTTTTCCAGTGTTGACATTTTCACTGATGGTACAAAAGTAACAATGGGTGAAACTGTTGTCACCTTAACATGAATCAAGTCAGCATGGCATCAACTTATAGTAGTGTCATTATATTCTTCAGTGCCACACTTATGCAAAAAAAAAAAAAAAAAAAATTAAAAGACCACTTTCACTTAAGACTATCCTTGACAGTACAAATTATTAATTTTATGAAATCTGTTTCCTAGAGGATATGTCTTTTTTTTTTTTTTAAAGTGCTAGAGTAAGCATCCTTTTACTTACATCTTTTTTTTTTTTAATTTAATTTTATTATTTATAGAAAGAGGGGAAGAGAGAGAGGCAGAGAGGGAGCGAGACATCAATGTATGGTTGTTTTTCACCTGCCTCCAGCCACAGACCTGACTGGAGGCTTGGCTTGCAACCTAGTTACGTTGCCCTGGCTGGGAATCAAACCTGTGACCTTTGGGTTCACAGGCCGGTGCCTTATCCACTGTGCTACCAGCCAGGGCTTAGAGGATATGTCTTTTTAATGTTCTCAGTGATGAAATGGAAGGTTATGCAAAGCACTTCTGCTGTTTACTGAAGTATATGTTTATGCAATTGTTTGAGATGTGTCAGTTGGACTAGCTGCTCTTTTTCATAGAACACCATTTAAAAAATAGTTTAGTTATTTTTAGAGAGATGGGAAGAGAGGGAGAAAGAGAGGGAAAAAAACATCAACCAGGGCTGATGTGGCTCAGTGGATTGAGCACTGGCTTACAAATCCAAGGGCCGTGGGTTTAACTCCCAGTCAGAGCACATGCCTGGGTTGCGGGTCAGGTCCCCAGTCAAGGGCATGCAAGAGGCAACCACACGTTGATGTTTCTCTCCCTCTCTTTCTCCCTCCCTCCCCTCTCTGTAAAAACAAGTCTTTAAAAAAAAAAAAGGAAAAAAAAAGAAACATCAAAGTGTGGTTGCTTCTGGCAAGCCCCTAACTAGGAACCTGGCCTGCAACCCAGGCGTGTGCCCTGACTGGGAAGCAAACCTTGGAACCTCTGGTTTGCTGGCTGATGTTTAATCCACTGAGCCACACCAGCCAGGGCAGTACACGTTTTTTATTTGAAAAAACAACCAACAGAAAAACTATGGTTATTCGATATATGAATGAAATGAGCCTGCCACTTTAAGGAAAATAACTGAAAGTTTTCTATTTCAGTATTTGAGCTTTCAAGCCAAAATGATAATTTTGGAAAATATGGTATTCACCAAAATGAGATTAACAGCTTTACTAGATGTCAGTGATGATTTTAATAATTGTGATTTTAAAAACATATTGAACAATGAAATGCACCAATATTCGGAAGATCTGCATAACTTAGTAAATCAGTATTTTCCAAATATTTTCAGACACCCCACAGCAACTAACTTTTAAGAAACTACCATTTGTTGAGTTTTGCTAGTATAAGAGAAGGGTATCCACAATAATCAAAGAAGGCTAAAAAAATCTGTGTGAGACAGGATTTTCTTCATTTCTTAGATCAAAATAACATAGTACAACAGCCCTGGCTGGTGTGGCTCAGTGGATTGAGGTCTATTTTGCAAACCAAAAGACCACAGGTTTGATTCCCAGTCAGGGCACATGCCTGGGTTGCAAACCAGGTTCCCCAGATGGTATAGTGCAAGAGGCAATCAATAGATGTATCTCTAGCACATTGGTGTTTCTCTCCTTCAATTTCTCCCTCCTTCCTCCTTTCTCTAAAAAAGTAAAGCCCTGGCTGGTAGTACAGTGAACAAGGCGCCAGCCTGCGAACCCAAAGGTCACAGGTTCGATTCCCCAGCCAGGGCACATAATAAGGTTGCAAACCAGGTCTCCAGCCAGGTCCATAGCTGGAGGCAGGTGAAAGGCAACCATACATTGCTGTCTCTCTCCCTCTCTGCCTCTCTCCCTTCCCCTCTTTCTAAAAATAATGAAATTAAAAAAAAAAAGTAAATAAAATCTTAAAAGAAAGTGTAACTGCAGTTCATAAAATATGTAATCTTAACATATAATGATTTATTAGTTGTTTTAGGCAAATTAATACCTATTTATTGGGGTGACATTGGTTAATAAAATTACATAGGTTTCAGATATACAATTCTATAATACATCAACTGCATATTGTATTGTGTTCACTACCCTAAATAAATGTTTTTCATTTCTTAATTTTAATTTCTAATTAGGTGAATATTCCACATAATCAAAAGCTCCTGGGCTTCTTAATCACTTTTAAGAATGTAAAGGGAGCCCTGGCAGGGTAGCTTAGTTGGTTAGAGGAACCCCAGACACCATGGTTGAGGGTTCCACCTCCCATCAGGGCATATACAAGAAATAACCAATGAATGCATAAATCAGTGGAACAAATTGGTGGTTGTTTCTCTTTAAAAATCAATTAAAAAAACAAAAAGACTAAGTTGGTCCTGAGACAGCAACTTTCGAGAAAAGCTTCTTTGAAGTATGTACAACATTATCTCTACAGATGAGGAAATTAATATTTATAAAGATTTAGGACCAGTTTAAGGCCATAGGGTCAGTGTAATGCTGGTTACAGTATTTAGCTCCAGAGCTTGCATTTGTGACCATGATTTTTTCTTTGATAGGTAGTGATAGGTAGTGATAGTGAAAAGACATTCCAACAAAATTAAAAAGTTTTCATCATAGTCAACGAATTGCTCATTGTTACTAATTAGCTGAACCATCCTTCTTTGGTGTTTCTTCACGAGTGAATCTGACCATCTCAGTCCCAGTTTTCGCTGACAACCTGGGGTTTCACGAACCTGAGTTGTAGTCTTCTGATAACCCCGCTAGGGAACTGCAACCAACCGGGTTGAATTGGGTACTCTCGGGGATTTGCGAGACTCCAAGAATAGGGGTGTTTTTTTTCCACGACCCACCCACACTCGAGACCTCGCATAGCAGAACCTAAAGCCTGATGAAAACCTTGCCTCACCTCTAGGCTCCTGGGACCCTCTTTCAGACCATAAATGATGCTCCCTGGCCGCTGATTGGCTTGCTTGACAACGATGGGCGGGACGCTGTCCTGGATTGGACTTTAGAACCCCTTGGTCGCCCCTCAATGGCGTTCACCCTCCAGGACCAGAGTGATTGGTGGAGAGTCTCTACTGCCGCCAGGGCTTGGGTGGGGCCAAGCGCATCTCAGCGGGATCACCAGTAAGAGCCCGGGCCTGCGGGGGTGGGGCATCCTTGTCACCCGGGATTGGAGTGTCAGGAGCTGCCTCCCGTCGTGCACTGGGGCACCGGCTACTCACCCGGAAGGAGAAGAAGAGGCTGCCTATATGGTGGGGCGCTGGCTGTGTCGCTGTAGGCAGTGGTTGCTGCTCTCAGGTGAGGGGGCGTGTGCGGGGCTGCGGGCTTAAGTGTCAATAGTGGCACTTGGGGTGGGGATTTCGTTTGACATCTTAGGGGTTATTTTACTTCCCGTAATAGAGGCCGTTAACTTGCTCAGGATCCAGAGAAGGAAACCTTTTGTATTTACTTTTTAAAAAATAGATTTTATTTACTATTTCCAGAGAGAGAGGGGAAGGGAGAGAGGCAGAGGCGAGAGAAACATCAAGGTATGTTGCCTTTCAACTACAGATCTGGCTGGAGACCTGGCTTGCAACCTGGTTATGTGCCCTGGCTGGGGAATCAAACCAGTGACGTTTGGGTTCGCAGGCCGGCACCTTATTCACAGTGCTACTACTAGCCAGGACCGTCTATTTACTTTCCAAGAAGTATAAAGCATCTTTCTTTTCCATTCCGCAAGCTTATTCGGCAAAGAAGGACCATGCTCCTAGTTCGTTAAGAATGGAGGGGGAGTGGCTACAGTTAAAGAGTTTGGGGACGTTGACCCAAACGGCTAGAACTAGGTATAATGGACAGATAATTTTACGGGGACTTGGGAAGCCCTTACGCTAGATTGTGGTCGCCCTTGTGACTGACATTCCAAATAGAAAGAGTGGCAAATGAGAGCGACAAAAGAAGGGAGCAGATCTGGTTGAGAACACATGGGGGTTGGTCTGGCAGAGGAAGCTTCTTTTACCACTATGTGGGTGTTGAGGAAGGAGAGCTTTTTGAGTTGCCATCTGGCTCAAGAATGAGTAAGAAGGGATGGAAGTCTCTATCGCTCAAAGTACACGTACTTTTATCACCTGATTGGTTTTTTAACCTGTCTCTTGAAGTAGTGTAAATGGGAATGAAAATGGTGGAGCTAAAGCCTTGTGACATTGGATAGTTTTACAAGGAATCTGCTTCCTAAATGGTGAACAACTAGATTCTCCCAGGAGTTATTGGAGCTGTTGCAGGTGGAGAAAGTAAAGAAACTTCAGATGTGATTGAAAGGGGCAGGAAATGGAGTTAGCGCTGAGTTGCATAAGTAGCTGAGAGGATCACTGGCTATCCTTATTTGGATGACATATGGATCCATCTCCCAGATCATAAAGCTAAAGTGAAGATCTTTCTTCCTCTTCAGAGAACTGAGCTTCATTTCCTTCTGGGAGTGGCATCTGTGGGAGGAGAGGAAGCTAATGGAGAATAGTAGTTGCTAAAACCTATTACTTGAAGTCTAGGTTTTTAAATTAGTTCCAGTATTCTTAAGGAAGGAAATTCACAGCTGAAACATCCCTAGTGTCCTTTACATTTAGAGTTAAGTGCCCAGCACCCTTTTTTTTTTTTTTGGGGGGGGGGGTGTCCTAGGATTAAAAAAATATCTGTTTATAGCTATTTGTTTCTAAGTGGCATTAGTCCCAAAGGATAGGAGAGGAACTTGCAGGAGGAGGTGGTACAGGCCCTAGGCAAACTCTTCTTGGGTCCAGGAGGTGATGACCATTTAGTTACTAAATTATAGTCCTGAATTCGGTAAACCTTTCAAGGTGTAGGAGGTGTGTGAGCACCGCTGAGCTTGTAGATGACTTGGATTTCCTTGGCATCATCTTTCCTGTTTTGTGAAAAGACACTACAGAGTCTTTGAGCTCTGCTTCTGTCTTGGCAATTTATTAAACATCTGAAAGAAAAGAGAAAAAAAATTTAATCTGAGGAGATTAATTGTTCACAGTGAGTCAGCCTGCTCCTTTTGGTGACAGCCATTTGACTCCTTACATCAGGTTTTATACGCTGATTGTTAAGACATTGGAATTGCCTATTTTTCAGGTCAGGAGCCCTTTGTAGTGGTGACTGCATCAGGTGAAAAATCAGATTGTCAGCAAGAATACTGTTTAAGATGATATTGCAGTCGTAGAACCTTCGGTTTGCTTGATGGTGCCGCCCAATTTTATCATAGGCCATGCAGCTTTGTATCTGAGTGCAGTGCGTGTGTGTGGAGAGGCTTTCTGGTATATTGGGAAGAATTGGAAAAGCTGTTTGCTCTGCTCATTTTGTGGTGTAAATGAATTCCCCTTGTTTTGAAACATTTGCCTTGTGTTAGCAAAACATAATATAGAAGGAAACTCATTACACACTCTCCTAATGGTAAGGCAGAACTAATAAGGGAATGTGTTTAAAATTAATTGTGGGACTGTAAAAATGAGTGGATGTGAATGGGCATGGAGGGGAGGAGAGGGGGATCTTAGAGAGTTTTATTTTCCCAGGAGCCAGCCCAGATCATTTGTTGGCAGTACATATTGGCTGAAGTCAGTTTTCATTTCAAGGTAAATTGAAAAGGGAAATTAAACCTTATTGTTCTGCTCTTAAGAGAGGAGAAGGGGTGCAGGTGGCAGCCAGGGTGGATGCTGTTGGAGTGGTTCTAGGAGTAATAAGATTAGTGCTGTATTTTAACAGAAGGTGACATCATGGGTCCCTTTGGACTTGAGTAACCCTGTGCAGCAACCTTCATGGTCCCCTTGTTGGAGTGGGCGATGTCGCTGCACATGTAAACTACCACACTGGGGGAAATCAGCAGCTTAGGCTTTAATGAATCTTTACAAAGGAGCGGAAAACATCCTAATCGGCTTGTGTAGCTGTGGGGTGTTTGGGCAGAGGCAGACTGGATGGCATGTCCAGCAAGGAAATAATTAGAACCTTTGGCTTTGGTTCTGGAGAATGGCTGCTTGGATAAGGGAAGGTCAAAACCGGGCAACCCGCCCTGGCTGGTGGCTCAGTGGATAAGGTGCCGGCCTGCGAACCCAAAAGTTGCAGGTTCGATTCCCCAGCCAGGACACATAATGAGGTTGCAAGCCAGGTCTCCAGCCAGGCCCATAGCTGGAGGCAGGTGAAAAAGGCAACCATACATTGATTTCTGTCTCTGTCTCTCTCTGCCTCTCTCCCTTCCCCACTCTAAAAATAATAAATAAAATATTTTTAAAAAACAAACAAACAAAAAAAACGCTGGGCAACCCATTGACATGTTCCTGGTGGTTCTTAGCCCCGATTTACCTCTTGGGAGGTGACTAGTTAACAAGACAAAAGAGAGATTTAGGAGCATTGGTGTTTTGGGGGGATTGGCTGTCTCTGGACTGCCAGGAGGGGCAACGTTAGGTCCACTTGCAAAGCTGTGCTGCATGTGCCCACAGGACTGCTTTGCTTGCAGTCTTTAGGCAGAAAGGGTATCACCCAAACTTCCCTATTCTGGCTGCCTGGGGGAAACACTGCACAGACCCAAACATGCTTTGGCTAAGCTGACCTGGTTAAGGGTCTCGGCCATGGTCTGAAAAGGAGGCAAGTCCCGCAGGGCTTGTTGCTGTCAGAACCTAATGTGGGGGAGTATTTTTTTTTGCTTCCTCTTAAGTTTTACACCAGAACTAAGAAAAGGTTCTTGGGTTTTCCCAGGAAGGTCGAAGAAAATTTTTTAGGGGTTTACCCTGGTAAAGAGCGATAAGAATACATACACACTAACCACAGGTGTTTCCGTGTCTTTTGTCCCTCTTCAGATGTTTTTTTCCAATGGGCTTTTGATGTAGGATGTGGGAGAACCAAGAGCCGGAGGTAAGCATGCAGTCTCCACGGAACAGGTGGGTAAGTTTGAGGGGATTTAGGGGAAGATTTAGGTCCATGGTATTCATCTGGCAGGAATACCTTGGCGATTCTGATGAGCTCAAAATAAAGCCAAGAGAGGGAAATCAGTAATGAAGGCATTTCTAGGAAATGAGGTTTTGTTTGGACTAACTTTTCCATTTCTTATACTAGAATGTAAGCTTCATGAGGGCAAGGATTTTTGTCTGTTATTCATGTCCTTCCCCCAGTGTCTTAGAACAGTGCCTGACACATAATGGGTCAGTAAGTATTTGTTGAATTTAATGAATAAATGAACAAATGAATAAAAGTTGGTGCTATTTGGGAAACTCTGCCAACCTGTATTGTCAAAGCTGCCTTACTGTGTGTGGCTGAGTTGAAGCTGAAGGAACATTTCTTACCTTCAGGAGGTGATCACTGTGCGTGTTCAGGACCCCCGTGTGCAGAATGAGGGCTCCTGGAATTCTTATGTGGATTATAAGATCTTCCTCCATGTAAGTGCATCAAACTTCTTGTATTGGGATCAACACTCTCCAGAGCTGAGGGACAGGGTTGAGGCAGCACTTGTTTGTGGATGTTTTTGACAGGCCCAAGACAGCAGAAAAGCGGGGAGGAGAGGAGCAAGAGCATGGGTATGCCTGAGAGTTGCTTGCAGGTCGCCTGCAAGGTGGTACCTTGCTGTAGTTGGAGCCTCTGATCAGAACTATGGCCTCATGGCTTAGATCCTTAGTGAGAGGGATGATGGGGAGTTCTGTGATCCTGGTCTTTTTTCACTAAACCCTTTTCATATACTTTCTCCTGCAGACCAACAGCAAAGCCTTTACTGCCAAGACGTCCTGTGTACGTCGCCGCTACCGTGAGTTTGTGTGGCTGAGAAAGCAGCTGCAGAGAAACGCTGGTTTAGTGTGAGTTGCTCTTGCTTCTTTCTTGGGTCTGAGACTAGCTTTTTAGGTGTTGACTTGAGAATTAAGTTTACAATGAGGAAAATTTGGTAACATGCCAGGCACTTGGGAACTTGAGAAATATATTCCTAGCCCTGGCTGGTGGCTCAGTGGATAAGGTGCCAGCCTGCGAACCCAAAGGTCACTGGTTCCATTCCCAGCCGGGGCACATCCCAGGTTGCAGGCCAGGTTTGTAGCTGGAGGTAGGGGAAAGGCAGCCATACATTGATGTCTCTCTCCCTCTCTGCCTCTCTCCCATCCCCTCTCTCTAAAAATAATAAAACCTTAAAAAAAAAAAGAGAGAAATGTATTAAATTAAGTATATGTATTAAGAAATGTATTAAATTAAATTATAAGACAGTTCTTATTTCTAGTATTTTGACCTAACTGTGCCATAGAAATAGGGAAAAAAAGTTTTTGTATATTAGTATAGGGCTAAAAAATGTACTGCTAGCATTTTAAGTGTACTTATCATTGGTTATCAGAAACATTTTAGCACATGGACTTAATTTTGACAGGTGGTGATCTTGTCCATTTGACATATAAAAGTTTTGATTTTTCTTTCTTTCTTTCTTTTTTTTTTTTTTTGGCGCAAAGACCTTTTCCCGGACACATAACAGAGCCTTAGGGAAGCCTTAGGGAAGCCTTAGGGAAGACTTCCCATGTAAATCCTAAAGCTGGAGACAATTTAGAACAGAATGGTCACTGAATACTCTGGTGATGAATGGCGTGTTGACCTAGCTAGTTAGTTACCATGTGGGATGATGAGGCCATTGCCCTGGGTCAGGCCCTCATAAGCCAATTGGAACTTCTCCCCACCAACTGTGCATCTCTAACCTTGCTGTCTTCTCTTAAAAGACAGCTTCATAAGAGAGGCTAAGGAGGTTTAGAGGCTAAGGAGATTTAGAGATTGTAGATGACAACTCACCTTACTTTTAGAAAATTCCAAGCGTATGACTTTCTGGGATTGGCATAGGTAGTCTTAATTTACATACAAGGACCCGGCATTCCTTATGTCTCTATGTCTAAGTTTCTCCTTTTTAAGAATAATAGTTGATGGTGGGAGTGGGTTTTGTAAACAATGTAGTATAGAAGCATGGAGTTGAAGTCCTGGACTTGGTTCAAATACCAGTTCTGCTTACTAGCTGTGTGGCACTGGGACATTTTCTCAACTCCTCTGATTCTATTTCCTATTCTATTCGTAAAATGGGACACTAATATCTTTCTCACGAAGTTGTGGGAGGAGTAATGAAATAAGGTTTGTAAAACATTTAGTGTAGTGCCCGACACATGGCATACAGTTAGTTATTGTTAGCGTCCCACCCCTGCCACCTGCCACCTTATTGAAAGCTATTTGTATTGATTTGTGCCTCTTTTGGGGGGATTTCCTAGATCAGGGGCTGAAATGACTGTTTTGGATGTTATACTTATTTTGGGTGTTGTATTTTGTGATTCCACAGGCCTGTACCTGAACTTCCTGGGAAGTCAACCTTCTTTGGCAGCTCAGATGAGTTCATTGAGAAGCGACGGCAAGGTCTGCAGCATTTCCTTGAAAAGTAAGTGGATATGGCAGGCTAGCACTTGCCCCTGGGGTTGGGGCAGATAGTGGGAAAGGTGACGGCTAGGATGATCCATTGAATGTACAGGTGCATTTTGGGTAGACTCCTTTGTTGTACCCTCATGCTGCCTCAGCTAGAGTTCTTCAGAGGTTTGGGTTGGGGAGAGAATATCCTAAAGATGATGCTGTGTGTTGTCCATCCTGTGTCTGCCCCCAGAGTCCTGCAGAGTGTTGTCCTCCTGTCAGACAGCCAGTTACACCTCTTCCTGCAAAGCCAGCTGTCAGTGCCTGAGATAGAAGCCTGTGTCCAAGGCCAAAGCCCTGTGACCGTTTCTGATGCCATTCTTCGCTATGCTATGTCAAACTGTGGCTGGGTCCAGGAAGAGAGGCAGGGTTCTTGTCACCTGGCAAAAGGAGACCAGCCTAAGAGGTAACTAAAACTCTCTTTTTGGAGACACTAGGAACTAGGATTACTGTAACCTGGGCAAGAGAGGTATCCATTTGGTAGAGAAAATGAAGTCACTGTGTTAGTAGCCTCTCAGAAGGGGCCTCATTCTTCTCATGTGTGGTTCTCTCACTCCATGCACAGGAGTCTGTGTTAACTCATCCTGGGCTCTCCTATAGAAACTTGGGGAGAAAGAAGAAAAAGCTTTCTTATTTGTTCTGTCCTTTATGCTCCCCCCGCTTTAAAATAACTTTATTGAGATATAATTTACATTCCATGAAATTCTCCCTATTAGTGTATAATTCAGTAGTTTTTAGTTTATTTACAAAGTTGTGCAACCATTAATCACCACAGTCAATTTTAGAACATTTTCATGTTAACATGACTCCCCATTTTCCCCCTAGTCCCTAGCAACCACTAATCTGCTTTCTGTGTCTGTGGTTTAATCTATTTTGGACACTTTGTACAAATGGAATTGTAAGAGGTGTGGTCTTTTATGACTGACTTGTTTTTTACTTAACATGTTTTCAAGGTTCATGTTGTAGTTTCTATCAGTACTTAATTCCTTTATTTTTAATTTTAATTTTTTTCCTTAAAAAAATTTTTTTAAAGAAGATTTTTACTTATTTATTTTTAGAGAGAGGGCAAGGGAGGGAGAAAGACAGGGAGAGAAACATCAATGTGTGGTTACCACTCACATGCCCCCAACTGGGGACCTGGCCTGAAACCCAGGCAGGTACCTTGACTGGAATCAAACCTGTGACTCTTTGGTTCAAAGTCCGGCACTCAGTCCACTGAGTCACACAAGCCAGAGCAATTCCTTTTTTTTTTTTTTTTTTTTTTTTAAGACTTTATTCATTATTTTCAGAGAGAAGGGCAGGGAGGAAGGATGAAAGGGAGAGAAACATCAGTGTATGGTTGCCTTTCACCTGTTTCTAGCTATGGATCTGGCTAGAGACCTGGCTTACAACCTGGTTATGTGCCCTGGCTGGGAATTGAACCAGCAACATTTGGGTTTGCAGGCTGCACCAGTCCACTGAGCCAACAGCCAGGCTTAAAATTTTTTTTGTAAATTAAAAAAGAATATTTTTGTAAATTAAAAATTTAAGTTAACTTTATTTATCATTGCTGTATTACAATTGTTTCATTTTTCCCCCCTTGGCTCTCCCTTGCCCCCCACCCCCGTGGTTTTTTTTTTTTTTTTTTTTAAGATTTTAATTTATTTTTAGAGAGAGGGGAAAGGAGGGAGAAAGAGAGGGAGAGAAACATCAGTGTGTGGTTACCACTCGAGTGCCCCCAACTGGGGAACTGGCCTGCAACCCAGGCATGTGCCCTGACTGGGAATCTAACTGGGGAGTCTTTCGAAGACCGGCACTCAATCCACGGAGTCACACCAGCCAGAACAATTCTTTTCTTTTTAGAAAAGATTTTATTTATTTTTAGAGAGAGGGGAAAGGAGGGAGAAAGAGAGGGCGAGAAATATCAATGTGTTGCCTCTTGCATGCCCCCAACTGGGGACCTGCCTCGAAACCCAGGCCTGTTCCCTAACTGGGAATTGAACTGGTGACCCTTTGGATTGCAGGCACGTGCTCAATTTACTGAGCCACACCATCCAGGGCTTAATTGCCTTTTATGACTGAAAATCTATTTGTATGATTTGTATGGCTGTATCATCATTTGTTTGTCTTCACTTGTGTTTATCGATTTATTTTGCTTACCTGTTCTTTCTTTTCCCTTTCCTATTCTTCTAGTTGCTGCTTTTTTCCACGATCGGGCAGGCAGAGTTCTCTCTCACCTCCTCCTGAGGAAGAAAAGGATCATTTTGAGGTGTGGGCTCCTGTTGTTGACTCTGGGGCTCCTTCCTTGGACAGCACCCCTCACCCACCCTCTACCTCACCATCATGCTGTGATTTTGCAAGACCTGATGAAGGACCCGTGAGGAGGTCCTTGGGAGGGGACTATGCTGTGCCTTTGGATCCTAGTCAGTTAGAAACAGTTCTAGAAAAGTGAACCCTGGTCTGAGCTCTGGGTTCTGCTCTGAGGTCGAACACAGAAGATGCAGACACGAGGATGCAAGCACTTGGGTGGGATTGGGCACAGGCCAGGTGCTGGGGAGGTTGGACTGCTTAAGTGTTTTATGGTTGCCTCTGTTCTGGCTGGTTGCATAGAGGTTGGTCACAACTCCTCAGGATTCCTCCATAGAAATAAACACTATGCACATGTTTGTAAATTAAGCCTGAGATCCAAGAGCTGTTAGTTTGGAGCAGAATCCCATGTTTACTCTCTTGGGAACTGAGTTTGTTAATGATGTTTGTTAATGGGCCCAGCAGCGCTGCCTCAGGTGACTGATTTTGGGGACCTGTAAGTGGCAGATATTAAGCTGCCCTACTGAATATTGTCCCAACACAATTGCTTGTGTAGTTGGATTCTCACTGGCTTTGTTTTGCTGTAGGCCCTGGAGCACTTTGTTTCTGGGAGGCTGGCCTCTTGTCCACCTCCTTGCATGGACAGGGTGGTGAAAATTTATTCTCCCACCTCCTTGCTTTTCCTCCACTAGAACCACTGAAGGGAACGGTGCTGTGACTCCTGTCGTTGGGGTTTCCTGCATATCCTAAGACCTCACCCTGGCTGTGTGGGGCCTGAGACCACAAAGTAGGTCATGACCACCCATGAAAGAGAAGCCAGAGGAAAGGCAGACAGCTCAGGGAGCTTTATTTTGGAAAAGGCTGTCCTGGCCTGTCACCATCTCTTCTGGTTATAAAGCAGAGATGCAACCATCTTTTCTGCAGGGATAGAATGGGCTTCTTTCTTTTGTGGATCCTTTTCTTCTCCCTTTGTAACAGCTCCCTGCCCCCAGGGCTTCAGCCACAACAGTGTCCCTCTGCTGTGCTGCAGCGAGGAGGCTGGATGTTCAGTCCAATGGGGCGCAAGAGCTTTGTTTCTTTCTGGAGAGAGGACTCTGGGGATGGAGATGAGGAACCACATGCTTTCCCTCAGACAATGAGGCATTCTGCCCTCCTGCTGCCATAATTCCTCTCCACTGAGAGCCAGAGCTGGTAGGAGATGAGTGCCACCGGCATCCTGTGTTGCCCTGCACTTAGGGGGGTGTGTGGTTCTTCTCACCCACTCCTCCATCCTCTGGCCATCCCACCCAGTCTGTGTGGGCTCTTTTACTACCTGTCCTTGCTGTGGGACTCATGGCATTTTGTTGAGAGTTGAGGGGCTTTGGCCTGAAATAAAATACAACTATTTAAGGCTGTTGTTGCAATTTGTGTCTAACAAGCTGTAGCAGAGAGGGAGGGAATGAAGGCTGGCAGGAGTTACTTTCATAAATCATGAATTTATCAGTGTGGAAATAATGGTTCAGAGCTGTGCACTGCAGTTCTCCTGCATTGTGCGTGCAGCTCAAGTTCACCACTGGAGGAAGGATTGTCTTCCAAAGAGCTAGGATCCAGCTCTGCTCACAGCTTTGGGCATGAACCTTGTTAGGTATAATTTACCTGATGCTGCTTCCATCCTCGCTGCCTGTCTGAGGTGCCAGGTGCTGAAAGAGAAATAAAGTTTGTCAACAGGCAGATGCAAAGCCCTGGCTGGGACTCATCCCTCTTTCCTGCTCGCCTCCCCTGAGTCTCTCCTTTATATGATGCAGCAGAGCAAGGCGAGGATAGAAAACCCACAGAGGCAAATCCAAAATGTCAAAAGAAGTTCATTTAAAAGGGGAAAAAACTCCATACACAACCCTCACAAAAACCCGACAGATGCTAAGCTAATGGCATCCGCTCTGCCGATTGGTGGGGATGACTCATGAATATTAATGAGTCCAATGCTCCAAATGGTGCAGCTGTGAACCCAGCTGTGCCTGAAGCTCTCTGATCTCCAAACTTCCAGACAGGAGCCGGAGGTGGTCTGTGTCAATTCCCTACTCAGCCAAAAAACAGCAAGCTGGGTTGGTCTTCTTCGGTTTGATCCTTTTCTTCCTGGAGTTGGTGTTGAACAGCTAGTTCTGCCAGTGGGGTAGGCTGCTGGGATAGCAGGAACCATTCAAAGACAGGAATGTAATTTTTCTGACTCCCGGGTTTTTAAATAAATGATCCATTAACAGTAGTCCATATCACAGCACCTCAGTTAATCTGAGGCTAGGAACCATCCCCTCATTATCTTGTGCAGAGTTGAATATAGGCCATGGAAGGGAAGAATTTTCTAATAATGCAGGCCTGGAGTTAGCAGAAAAACAGCAAAAATGGATTTCCTTTTCCATCCTGGCAATGCCATTTGCCTCTCATGCTTTGCTCTGTCCCTTTGTATGCTAAGGGCTAGCCACCATGGCTGATGACCTCTCTGAGTAGCCTACTGGGTGGTTTTGTAGAATGCATTTATTTTTTTTGTTAGAATTTAGGATTAGAATTTGGTTAGAATTCTAGTCATTGCCTGTTACTCAGGATAAGAGGTCCCAAGCTCACGGGATTCATTTTGTTTGGTGGAAGGAAATGTGTGTATGTGGGTGGAGGGGGAGGTGGAATTTCTTGTATGAAAACTGTAAGTTTCACATGCATCATTTTTGACCTTGGTGCCCAAATTAGGAGGGTAGAGCAAGTATCACACTCATTTTCTACCCAAGGAAACTTGAATTGAGCTGAGCATGGTTTTTAAAAATCATGCTTTCAGATAATGTTAGAATATATTCATGTGAGGGTCCTTTCCAAGTTCTGTAAGACAAGGTTGTCCCCCATGCCCCATAAAAAGCTTTTTGAAAAGTTAAAACCACTACTCAAGGAAAAAAAATAATCTCTCTGCTCTTTAGTTCTCATATATCAGACCTCCATAGTTCTGTTTTCTGGCTGCTAAGGCCTTTGATCCACACTACCAAGTCCTAGGCACCTTGTACCCTCTCTTTGGTGTCTTTGCTTGGGAGATAATCATGACTTCTTAACAATCTGATCAAACATTGTTAGCTCCATGTTTGTGAAAGTGTTTATATACCTTAGCTCTTGCTGAATATTTTTATAACATCTAGGGATGAAGAAGGAGGATAGTGGGCTGGGAGGGTGCAAGGTGAGAGTGGAGGTGGAAATGGAAACAGAGCAGCTCCTGCTTGCCTCACGGAGGCCGTAGGAGCATCCAGTTGGGCTGGAGTGGCATCTACAGGTTTATGTGAGCAGTCAGCTGAGATGCAGCTGAAGCCCAGCAGATAACCACTGCAGTACGACGATGGTCCTCTGCCAGCAGGGACTCAGCTCTGTAGAGCGAGGGTATGTTGCCCAGCACCAGGTAACCTTCCTTTGAACTGTAGATGAGTGCCCCGTTCCTATTCTTCCTAGTGTACCTTCTTTCCTGAGGGTTTTCCTAATCGATTTGGAAGCCACCCCCCTCTCATCTCTCTACGGCCTGCCTCAGCTCTTCTCCCTAAGGAGCTGTTTCAGGAACTGCCACAAAGACCAAATGTGCATCTGGCTTCCAAGAGGGCAGCAGGAGCCAGTACTAGCATCTTATTAGAGAAATAACTTGGGTAAAATCAGTTCCGCCTTGTAATGGCTGGATTTGGAGCTGGAAAGCTGGAACCTCAACTCTCAAGATACAATAAATACAGGTAATTTACACTCAGAAGGATAACAAGAGCCACACTTTTTAAGACACAGTGCTCCTGATTCAATAAGCAGAGTGAATAATTTTACTTCCTTTTCATGAAGAGGGAACTTGGTCCACTTGTGCAAGCAAAGGAGGAGGAAAACAAGGTGTGCTTACATAGTAGGGAAAGGAACCTGAATGATAAATAGGGGGAGATGGTAAAGCTAGAGTGTGAGAATTAAGAATTAAGTGCCTGAAAGTCTTTATTTAGTTATTTTTAAAAGATTTTATTTATCTACTTTTGGAAAGAGGGGAAGAGAGGGAGAGAAACATCCATGTGTGGTTGCCACTCATGCACCCCCAACTGAGGCCCTGGCCTGCAACCCAGGCATGTGCCCTGACTGGGAATCGAACCAGCGACCCTTTGGTTCACAGGCTGCTTGCACTCAATCCACTGAGTCACACCAGCCAGGGCTCACCTGAAAGTCTTCACGGGTTGTTCCCCCTGGAAGGGCAGGAACAGAATATGCTTCTGTAATCTCTGCATTATGGGAAGCCACCAGCCACAATTATTATCTGTGGCTGTCCCTCCTTCCTGTCCTTTTGGCCGAGCACCTTTTTCTTCATACCACCTATTTGGAAGGGGCAGCTAGTTTAGATCTTGAGTGTTCTTGCCTTGTGTGTGTGTCTCTTCCCTGATGGCCATGATGTGGGAAGCTAGGCCCATGAGCAGCCCGACAGGAATCCCTCCAGCACAAGGCTCAGAACAGCGAGAGCCCAAGGCGGTTTGTTGGAGGCGGTGCAACCTGCCCGTAAGAGACTTAGATATATTCTGCCAATTAGGGCACATCTGTTCCAAATGCTGAAAGGCGGGCACTGTCTCTTTAAGAGCCATCCCACTCCTCTCCTTGAGTGATGAGGGCTGGGAGCACAAGGGAGTCAGATGCTGATTAAACAGTCCTACTGCCGAGCTCTGTTAGAAAATTACTGTAATTATGATCTACTCCCAGCAGAGGGATGAGTTCCAATCCTGCTAATAACCATTCCAGGTGCCTCGGTTTCAGGGCTCAAGGGAGGCAGCATCTACAGGGCTCTTGCTGGCGCCAGGGCCAGCGATGGCCCTCCTGTCTGGCCTGTGCAGGCAAACACACAAAGGCACCGGACCCCTCAGCCTACTTGGCCTCCTGAGAAGGCAGTAGGTTTTGGTTTTTTTCTTTTGGTCCTTGACAGCTCCTGGGAGCCATTTTGTAGGAGGAAACTTTCCCCTAAACTAACATGAACGACCTGGAAAATCACAGCCAGGAGATGCCGATCTGTCCTGACTCTCCTCACGTCAGCCGGGGGACTGCAGTGAGCGCGCACCAGCCCCGCTCAGTGCAAAGCCAAGGGAAGCGGAGCCGTTGCCTTGGGCTACGCTGTCCTCTGCACTTGTTTCTTTGAACTGTGTTTCTTGCTCCGAAGTAGTTAGTACACAGTATTTCATTTGGTCCTGACCAAGAGTTTCAGGGATTTCTGCCCCTGAAAATGGAACCAGGGATACCGATCAAAGCTGGGGAGTTTGCTTCACTGTGGATTCACCTTTCTAAGTTAGCAAGTACAGGCTTATTCATTTGAAAGCATCATTTTCGTTGTGCAAACCACAACAGTGCAGGCCAGCAAATCTCAAAGGCGCTTGAGGAGCATGAGGGCTTGCTTGCTGGCTCTTGAACCCCAAGGAATTAATAGAATTATCCTTTGTTTCCCAGCCTAGCCTTCAGCTGCTCCTCATCACTAAAGCAGAAACTTCTGTAAGGCAGGGCAACTTTTCTGTGCTTGGTGCTAAGCACACCCAAATGCCCTGTGACTGGTTCTCAAGCAGGGGCAATTTGGTTCCCAGGGGACAATCTGGAAACATTTTTGGTCATCGGAACTAGGGGGAGGGGCGAGGACTCCTGGTATCTAGTGTCTATGGAGACCAGGGGTGCTGCAGAACATCCTATGGTGCCCCCTGCAAATAAAGTTACCTGACCTAAAATGTCAGTCATGCCAGGTTGAGAAACCCTGCACTAACAGAGTGAAGCAATAAGCTCCAGGTTCCGCTCCCCAACCCCAGACGTCCACTGCACCACCTTGGAGATGTTGAAGGAATGATGGCCAATTGGTCCTAGCTGCTTTTCCAGAGGTGGACTATATCAGGTCTGTTCCCAAAATAGCTGCTGCACAAACTTTGAATTATATTCACATTGGCTCGATACTTTCAGGACAGGCCTCATATTTGTGACAGGCCAAGCAGGGTTCCTACCATGGGAGGCTTCTAGGAAATGTGGGTGGCGTGCATGTGCTCCCTTGGTTATTCAAAGCCGGACGTGCTGGACAGAGTGAATGAGAAAAGGGAAGTGTCTGTAGCGTGTTTGCTGTTCCACCATCAGATGCCAGGGGATAAACAGTGGCCAGCTGCTCATCATCAGGTTAAGAGCGTCTGCAGTAGAACCAGATGCCCTCTTTGAGGACCAGCACTAGAAGCCTCTTGGAATTTATTCCCATCACAGGAGGCAAGGAAGCGGCACACTATTGCCCAGTGCTGCAAAAATGTTTTCCTCAGTGGCACTCTGCCAGGTGGAGGGGTGGCAGCTGAGATGGGGCCCCAGGAGGGAAATGAAGACACAAAGCTGCTGACAGCCGGCCAGCCCCACCAGCAGCATGATACTAGCTAGACATACCAGGCCCCTCGGAACTGCCTGGGCATCAGGAAAAGAAAGCCTAATTGGCAGGGTTTGCCTAGAAACCAGGCCAGGAGAGAAGAGGACTTCATTAGAAGGACATGGTGCCAGGGGAGCCAGGTCATCTAGCTACTGCCTGCTCCCCTGGTGACTGGGTGACTCATTTTGCCTTATTGAACCACTCGTCCCGGTTTACCTCTGACGTCTTGGAGTCATTATCAATAACCCCTCCTTTCAGTCTCAAAAGTGTCTCCGTTTGGCAAGTAAGCTGTATGGTCATCCTATTTACTCCACCTCTGCTTCCTCTAACACAATAGTTTTTGTTTTTGTTTTTTTTTTTGGGGGGGCATTATATAAGATTTCTTTACAGAATGGGCTACATCTGAAAAGGTATTATCAATCGAATCCCAAAGGGTTGCAAAAGGATGGTCATCAATTTATACTAACAGGAAAACAAAACAAAACAAAACAAAAACCCAACCCAGCATGTTTTCTGAAGTTAGTTTTTTGATAGGGAAATAAGGAGAAAAATTCAAATCCCTTGAAGAAAAAAAAAAAAATCTCTTTTTCTTTGTAAGTTTCAAACTCCCTACCCAATCTCTCTAAATTCTAATGGGAAATGAAATGGCTGGACAGGAGGGGAGGGAAGGAGCAAGGGACTATGGTAATCCACAAACTAGAAAATTAGTTTGAGTCACTGAGCTGTGTAGCAGGAATAATTCTCTGTGTAGACGGCTGCTTTTTCTAAAGTCAGCTCCACTGATTTTGCTGGTGCTCTGGGAATTAGCAATTCAGCGTCATTCAGGATTTATCCTTTCAGAGCCATCCCTGGTGGGAGACCTGCTTTGGGGAGGGCTTCTTTTCTGCTAAAGATGAAAGCATCTGTGTCCCTGGCATCTGAGAGCTTATCTCTTAAGATGCAAGGGAGGGAGGGAGGGGGGGAGAGAGAGAGAGAGAGAGAGAGAGAGAGAGAGAGAGAGAGAGAGAGAGAGAGAAAGAGAAGAGAAAGAGGGGGGAAAGATAAAGAATAGTCATACTTTGGTTTCTTTTCTTTTTTTCTTCCCTTCCATTCTGTTGTTTTCAGACTGGTTTTTAAAGGCAGGAGTGTGCACCATTCCCCTGCCACCTTCCATCTTGTTCTTTGCATGGATGCCACTGCTTTATTGGGTTGCAAGTGACTGGCATGGATGTGGATATTGGAAATGTGTTATTGGAGGTGTCTAACTGCAACCAAATGCGAGTGATTCAATAAGCAAAGCAGCAGACTGAGAATTTAAGGAGTCTTTCATTTCATTTCCCCTTCCACAGCAGATTTTGTGTGATTTTGTTTAAGTCACCACCTTTCAGATCCTCAGTTTTGCTACTTGGCAAGACTGACCGACTACCAATGAGGTGGTTCCACTGAGGAAGCTAAAGTGCTAACAAAAGAAGTTAATGAAAACTTGAAATCTAGGCTATTTATTACATATTATGTTTAGACAAAACTACCTGAAACAGCAGAGGCGATATCTAGTTGGCCTCACCTTTTGGCATTGCTCTCACTTAAACTGGAGTCAAATGGTCTGGGTGTAGGAAATGCAACTGAATAGGAATCCTCTTTCCCATTTTCATTCCCCAGAGGGAAAGATGTGGTTGGTTTTGAATTAAATTCAGATTTCTAAGAGATGTAACAGGAAAATTTAATATTGAGGTTAACTGCAAAAGTGCCCGTGTTACTTAGCTATGTGGATGCTAGAGAAAATACACTAGAAAAAAAATGTAGTTTTAATGATATGTGGCTGAAAGATTGCTTTCAGGGCATTTAGTATTCTCCAATATTAGTTTGAACAACACAGGCCAAACTATACCAGCCCTGGGTCAGATTATCCAATAGATGTCAGTAAGCTCTGAGTACATTTTTTACCCGTAAAAAGCAGATAGACATTTGCTTATTGAATGTTGGCTCTGAGCTTTTTAATTTTTTCTTCTTTACATAAAATCAAGGAAGAAGAAAAATCGCTCACTTAGAACCCTCTCCTATTCCACATGCCAGAGCAATTAGTGGCTATTAGGAACCCATTCTACATTGAATGTGGTTAGTTAAATGGCTTAATACTTCCAGTTATCTAGTTAGTCCCAGGCAGTAAGGTGGGGATTTGGTTAGTGGAGTCACACAGAGAGGTGGTAATCTGATTAGTCAGTTGCTTTTGGAGGCTATTGGCTAAGGTGGTGGCTGATGAATAGAATGGGAGCAGTTTTGCTAGATGAGGTTGATCTCCATTCAGAAAAACCATAGAAATTGTTGTTTCCAAAAGGTCCCCTTTAGAATTTTACCCTAATAGAAAATGGCCTTCAGCCCTATAGACAATCCATCAACACATTGAATTTGTTCTCTCTTTTCCTGCATGTAACAATGTCAGAGATAGCTAGATGGTTATGCACCAGATTTCTAACCAGTTCATTTGTTGATTTCTTTTAGGGCCATTCTAATTGCTTTCTCCATTGAGTTTGACAGCTAAAAGGGCGAGAGGTCTAAGTATGATGCCTACCCTACAAGTTGACAGAGGGGCTGAAAGTCCTTTGCAATTTGGCCAATGGGTGTTTCCTCAGGTCAACAGTTATAGAATGAACTATTGTACTAAGGGGATTTTGTTTGAAATGCTGGAAGCCAATGGCCATGCTACTGAGAGAGCCTTGAACTGTGCAGGGGGTGAAGTTACCTTGATACCTTGATCGTGCCCTTTTTCTATCCCCTTTCTGACCTTGCCCCAGATAACTGCTCTTCTCAGTCAGAGCAGTGGCACAATGGTATTCTCTCCTCATAGCCTCCCAGCCTTCCAGACTTGGGTCCCTGGGGGGTCTCCAGGGAGGGAACAGTCAGGGGCAAAGATGAGTTTCTGTTTGCTCCCTTTGTTAAACACTTGAGAACAATACCCATTGTCCTTACCTGTAGGTTGGGATTGGTGCAAAGGCTCCTAAACGCTGGAGGCCATTGGTTCTCTTTGGTTCACCTGCTCATATGCTGCCACCTAGTGGTTCCTTCTCCTTTAGCACCCTGTGTAAAATGGAGAGGACATTAGGGACAGTTTCATACTGTCTTTTATCTCTTTTCTGTTTTTCTCCCAGACCTAAGGCTCCCCTTTTCTTACCTCTTTATCCAGTGCACACAAAAAGCATCATTATTTTTACTCCTGGGTCAGAAAATCTGGAAATGAAGAGCTGACATGGGATCTTCTGAGAATCTGGGATCTTCTGGTAACCTTAGAATCCACTGACAACATCCCTGTTTGCTCTCTGGTTTCTCCTTTTGGTGATGCAAACTGAATGTCTTACTGCAGGGCTATGTAATGGGGTTGTTATAAAGATGAGGAAGACTACTACCAACCCAAGACTGCTCTGACTAGGCAGTTTCAGAGAGAAAATTTCTTTTTGTTTTTTCTTTTATTCCTTTTTATTTTTCAATTACAGTTTACATTCAATATTGCATTATTCTATATTAGTTTCCAATGTACAGCATAGTGGTTAAACAATCATGTGCTTTACAGAGTGGTTCCTCCTCCTCTGATATTTCAAGTACCTACTTGGCTTTATACACAGCTATTACGATATTATTGATTCTATTTCTTATGCTGTAATTTACATGAGAGAAAATTTCTATAGCTGCTCAATTGCCCATTTTTCAAAACTTGTCATGTAGAAGGTGAGACAATAATAGCTAATCCTTATTGAGCAGTTACTATGTACCTAGCATTGTTCTAGGTATGTTATATATGTTTTTTTTTCCTTTAATTAATTTTCCTAATGAGCCAGTGAGATGATCTTCTAAGGTGAAGAAATTGAAGCATAAAAAGCCAAGTAATTTGCTGTAGAGAACACATGTAGTAAATGGGAAACTGGAGTTTATTCCCAGGCTGCCTGGTTCCTGAGTTTCTGCTCTTAACCACTGTGTCTTGCTGCCTCTCCAAGGTACAGATAACTTGAGTGCTAGGAATAGGCAACAGGAAAAGGAATGGAGCTGTGTAAACACAGGCCCTCCTCAAAGCACTTGCTGGGACCCTGTCTAGGACTTGCTACCTACAGGACCCAGTGGGGTTGTCCCCTGAGGTCAAAGAGGAACTCTCCAATGTGCTGATTCCAAGGACTTTCTTCTAGCCCTGTCTCATTTCAGAGAGATTCAGCGCATAAGAAAAAAATAACCAAGGAGGCAGCCAAAGGAGGTCTGAGAGGCCAAGCAGAAACCAGGCAGGCCTAGATTCCAGAGATGATCCTGACCTGAAGGACAATTGCAAGTCCCCTTCTCTATCTGGGCTTTTGTGTTCTGTCTGGCTATCCCTACTTTGTTTGGAGGGGCAAGAATGCCCAGAAACAGCATTTTGATAACATCACAAAAAGAAATTCAACACCATTATATGTGTCAAGGAATCAAATCTGAATTTATTTGTACTTTTAAAATCAGTTAAAACAACCAGTAGCTTCCTTCTCCAAAGGTTTCCTCTCTCGCCTTCTCTGTGACGAGCCTGTGGAAAGTGTAGAAGTGGACACGTTTAGAGATGGCATGAGCTGTGACAAGGCAGGTTTAGTAATAGGTAGGCTGAATATGCCTTTTCCCACTTGTCCTATTGGCAGTTTACAGTTGCTACAAGGTGTCAGAGACGTGTCTCTTCAGTAAGGAGGAGAGTCAGTGGTGTTGGTGGGGTGACAGGGGTAGGGAGATGATAATTTTCTCCATAAAGACAGGATAGAGAGGATATATGTCATAAAGGAGGAAAGATACAGATATAGAAGGTATAAAAGGGAACAGAGTAAAAAATATCTTCTCCGTCTCCCAGTCATGCAGCTTCTCTATGCTTGGAGGCAACCAGTGTCAGCATTTTCTTTCTCTTTCCAGAGGCATCTCATACATTTATAAGCAACTGAAAACTCCCCTTTTACCAATGTATCTCTGGATGTATTTTGTATCAGTGAAGAGAGCATTATTTTCTTTTTTAGTGTTGCATGGTATTCAATGCCATGAATGTACTATAGTTATTTGGCTAGGTCTCTATGGAATACTTAGGTTATTTCCAATGGTTTCCTATGACAAACAAATAACCTTGTATGTATATTGTTTTGCATATGTGCAAGAGTAGCTGTAGGATAAACTCCTACGCATGGAATTGTTGGGTCAAAGAGAATGAGGAGAGAAACAACTTTGTCAATAAATAAATGAAGTTAAGTAGGGCAAATCTGTTTAGATTTGGCAGAAAAACCCAATCCTTCTGGGAAATAGAGCCCTCACTGGGAAAGTCATGAAGTTAAATCTTGTGCAACAGGCCCGAGCTGGTGCTTTGTGGCTGTACAAGGGCACTGGAAAGTAAGCCCTATCCTTATGTATTTTCCTAAATGAATCCACTCAGCAGCAGCTGCACACTAGAATGGGCCCTGGTCTGGAAGATTCCAAGGACAGTTTGTATCACTG
This sequence comes from Noctilio leporinus, assembly GCA_004026585.1. Classification (NCBI taxonomy): domain Eukaryota; kingdom Metazoa; phylum Chordata; class Mammalia; order Chiroptera; family Noctilionidae; genus Noctilio; species Noctilio leporinus. The sequence continues at coordinate 168,762 of PVIW01000356.1, read as the reverse complement.
TCACACATGTCACCCTTCACCCCTAGCAATAAAGTCGGCTCCCATTTCAGGTTGGAAGATGGAGCTAACAGTGTCATGCCATAACTTTGGGGGGCCTTCCATCACCATCCTAATTCTAAACCAAACCCATCCTGTGCCAAAGCAATTGCAAAGTTACCCTACCCAAAGCAAGCACTCACTCCACTTTTTAAAAATATGATGTGGTTCTTGCTTATAAAATGCAAGCCATGTTCTTTATTACCTAAAAGTTAATTTGTGTTCCCTAGCAATCCCCATACTGGGTTCCTAATCTTGGTCAATCATATTGTAATACACGGGTATTTGGAGAAAATGGTGCCTGTCTGAGAGCTGGAGATACAAAAACCCAGACCCATGCTTGTGGCAAAAATTCCTAGTTGTCCCCAATATTCATTTGCCCCCTTTTAAATTTTACTAATGAACCCCTCTTCCACTTTTAAGCTAGACACAGGTTCTACCTAAAATAAAGCATTCTTTGCTGCTTTATGAGCTAGTCTGTGTGTTCAAATTCTGGCCAAAGGAATGTAAGCAGAAATGGTGTATACAACATCTGTGAAGTGTCCTTAGAAGGCGAGGGTGTGCCCTTCTCCTTTCATTTTATTTTTCCTGCTGGGTAGGAAGCTAGAGCTGGAGTGTTCATCTTGGGCCCTGGGACCACTTTGGGAATGTTGGCCACGCACAGTGAGACAAAAGGGAAAGTACCTGGGACCTAGACACCTTGTATCACCTACCACCAGATTTTTACAGACATGAAAAATAAACTTCTATGTGAATTAAATCAGTGACTTTGAGTTTTCTGTTGCATGTAGTTGAACCTAATCATAATTGACATAGTCCTCTAATTTAGGAAAAACAATTCCAGAATCATCTTTCAATGGTGAATTATTAGCATCACTTTTGGAAAGGAAGAAAAGCTGCTTCACTGGCAACTCTCATCCTTCACAGAGAAGCAAAGGCCTGGCCAACAAATGCACAAGCAATAGTTCTGATACCTGGGTTTCATCTTTCTTCTACTTCAAAGGCAGCTGTGAGATACTCCTTTGGAACAATCCCAACAAGGCTGTTTAGTTCTCCTACCCACCAGCCATACATGTTATACTCCTGCAAATGAAAAGAGGATGGTTTCAGCTGGAATTTGGTCATGCTTCTGTTCATCTTGTATGGTGATTAAATGGGAGATTCTGTTGGGGGGTTTCTTTGTTGATACTATCAGTGTGGCTTGTTAATACCCTTGATGAGATTGTTAGATTTAAAAAGGTCACCTAGGGGAAGAAAGCAAACTTTTAATTTTGCCACCTTCCTGTCTACATTGTAAACTTAGCACATTTGATACCATTGCTGTACCTAAAGAGAGTTGTTTTCTTTCTTTCTTTCTTTCTTTCTTTCTTTCTTTCTTTCTTTCTTTCTTTCTTTCTTTCTTTCTTTCTTTTAACTAAACAGAGTCAAAAGGCTTTTTCAGAGAAAGTTGGGCACATACTTTAAAATGTCAAACCATTAAAAATAGTCAAGGAGTCAGGTCATAGTTCAAATCAATATTTACCAACCATCTTCTATGTGCGAAGTGCTACTTGAGTTCCCATGAGACAGATAATGATGAATCAGAACACTGCTTGCTCCCTGGGAGCTTACAGCAGAGAGTAATGGGCTTGGAGTCAGACAGACTGGGATCTAATCCCCAGTTGGTCATTCAGTAGCCATGTGACCTTAGGTTCTCCTAGATTTAACTTCCCTTTCTGTAAGAGTAGGGGGCTATCACCCCTCCCCTATGTTGTGGGAATACAAGTGACACCAGAGTAGTGAAAACAATTCAAAGTGTCTGATGCATAGTAGGTGCTTTAAACCTTAGAGGTGGGAGATTGACAGGTATATTACTAATGACAGGCAGGGCATAAAAACCACAGCGAGGGGCAATCAAGCAGGGGAATGAGAGGGTTTAAAAGGCAGGGCAGTCACAGGGCAGGGCAGTCACAGGGTTGAGAATGGGGCTCCCTGAATATAGAAGAGCAGCTCAAAAGCACAGAAGATGTTGAACATCATGGGAGTATTCCTGAAAACCCCAGAAAATCTTACCTGTCTTTTGAAAAAAGTAAAATTTAGGAATATATAGGCAATATCATGTATTTCAGTTCAACTGGATTTGGGATACCATGAAGTCAACTGTCTGCATTTGCACATTCTAGCTGCCAAATCCTACTAAGAAGAAAGAAGAAAGAGAGAAAACCAGGCTGGTGACAAAAATATCTGGGTCAAACGGTTATTTTTTGTTTCTTTTTGATAATGTATCTCCCCTCTTTCAACTCTGCCTCTCAGCAAATGACCTCTTTTCCACCTTCAAGGAGAAAAGAGAAGCCATTAGATTTGTTAACCATCAGCCACCAAGACAGGAATGTACCTGTATTGATAACCACCCTTCTTTCCTATGAAAGCGGAGGAGGTGTCCTCCTCTGGTTTAAGATGGTCCCTCATCACATGTACTTGTAACTCTTCCACTTTCTTAGAAATGAGGGTCTATAGAATCTGACCTCTGCCTCTAATGTAAATGGCCCCTTCCGTCAGACTTGAAATGTGTTCAGGTTTTGTACATCTTTGGAAACAATTACTAAATAGTCCCCATTACGTGTCTACTTTCCATTTCTACTAGCCTTTGCCAATTGTCAATTCAAGTCAAACTTATTCAGTTTCCTTCAATGACCGTCCCAACTTCTTGCTTTCTATTCACTCTTCAAGCCAGTTAATCAGGCTTCTGCTTCCTTCACACTCTATATATACTCTCTCTCCAAGGTCTCTTATAACCTCCTAGTTGCTCAGATCCTATGGGTACTTAACTGACTTGATCCCTCAGCAGTGCTTGCATTATAGACCTTTCTTGAGGCATTTTCCTCTCTTAGTTTCCATGATAATTATACTCTCCTAGTTTCCCTCTTACTTCCTAGTCACTGCTTCTCATTCTCCTTTGCAAGCTTATCTTCCTCTCTCCCTGCTTCTTTTATTGTGATTGTTTTCCAGGGTTCCATCCTGGCCTTCTGACTTAATACACTTCTTGCATGTACACCTCTGTGGTTTAGCCATGATGTGTGTGTAAATGACTTACCCCATAGCTCCCGCCCAGATCTAAGTGATGGATTCCCAATACCCAAGTGTACATCTGTCAAGCTGCTCAAACTCAATATAGCCTCAATTTAACCCATCATTCTGCTTCTATATCCAGTTCCACTCCCAAACTTTCTTTACCTCCTGTGATCTCTATCTCAGTGAATGGTACCATTATGAACTCAGTCACTCAAGCCAGAAACACGAGGGTTGTTCTCAGTTTCACCCTCCTTTTCCAATCAGTCCTTGAGTTCCGTCAATTCTCTTTCCAAAATATTAGAGGAAACCACCTACTTCTCTCCCTTTCCATTGACAGTACTCCAGAGTCATGTCACTGTCATCTCTCACGAGGACCACAGGAACAACCTCCAAATTGTTCCATATATCAACTCTTTAATTCTCCTCCAATCTAGTCTCTGCCACCAGAACCTTTCTAAGCTGTACATTGAACATATCACTGCTCTGCTTAACATCTTAAAGTGGGTTCCCACTGCCTATTGTCAGCTTCTTAACCATGCAGACAAGGCCCTGCATGACCTAGTCCCAATCATTGCCTAGCACTTTCATTCACCCCTTTACTAAGACTCTTTACTAAGGGTCTAATGGACCCTTAATAAGACAAAACTAATCTCAGCCATTCCCATGGGCTGCCAGCTCTCCCGCTTTGGAGCCTTTGCTTTTCCTGTTACCCTACTTCCTTTCTCCCTTTTATGAGATCACTCCTGAGCAGCCTTCAGATCTCAATTCCCAAGTCTTTCTAGATTCTAGAAGCCTCTAGAGAACGCACTCTCTGACTGCAAGGGGGGCTCAGCTATGGGGTCCCCAGTGCTGTGTCCTGTGCTTGCCCGGAAGCAAGTTCATCATGCAGTTTCGTAACCGTCTGCTTTTGTCTCTGTGCCGATCATTTGGTAGAAAGTCCTGTGAGAGCTGGGCCTTGTTGGTTTTGTTTGCCATTGTAGTCCCAGCACTCAGCATGGTACCCGGCACAGAATGGGGCAAAAAACAAAGTTGTTAAATGAGGTTATGGAGAAATGAAGGGAGCAGTGGGGATTTGTACTCTCAGTTGAGCAGATTTAGTTACAACTAACTCCCGAATATCCCCCTGGTGACTGAGCTGCTTGTGGCAGGAAGAGAGCGACTGTCTTTGGAGACAGTTTTCCCAAATGGCTCCCTAAGCACCATGAGGACAGCCTCAAATGGCATAAGAAGTGAGACTCCTGAGTTGATCCTCAAGAGGAACAGAGAATTAACTTTAAAAATCAGCCTGAAATAAATGACTGTGTCCACCATCTCTCCCCCACGGTCCCCACCACGCATCATTCCCTTCCTCCCCCAGGCTAACTCCCCTACCGTCTGCACTGCCTTGTAGGAAATGACCCAGAATTCCTTAGCCTAGGCTGTTAGAACATTTCAAAGCTCCTCTAGGTACAAATTATGTTCCTGTCCATCTCCCAACACTGAAGTTGGGCAGTTTCTGCTCTAAGTTTTCATGTAGTACTGCCTTGTGTTAGCAGGTCACTGCAAGGCCATGTCCATAGAGCCTTGCTGCGAAGCGAAAGCACATCCTCCTGTTTCATTATAACTCATTAAAACCTCAGCTTTAGCTGTTTTATTATCTCATGGGTGTGGTGAAGGGGGCACGATGTTGTCTGACGATCTTTTGATCCCAGCCAGCTTCCTTAAACATGTGTGAAGAGTGCTCCTCCACCTACCAGATGCTGTCATCTTCATCATCTGAGGGGGCTTAGAGAGGATATTGTCTCCCCAGGGACCTTTCAAGACTCCTGACGCCAACTCACACTTGGCAGTGTCCCACTTTAGCCGTGATGCCAGGGTTGGGACTGAGCCTTGGGAAGGTGCTCTCTGCCAACCCGAAGAGGGTGCAAACAGGAAGCAGATGAGGCACGGCAGGACACCTGCAAAGGCCCGGCTCCCAGTCAGTGTGCTCTTGCTGGAGGGGAACACTGACCCTGCCGACCACAGATGTGGCAGTTCTCGTAGTGGTGAGAACTGAAATGAGTGAAATCAACTCTCTGCCCTTCGAAACAAAAGCGTAAGCAGAAGAGCAAGGAGAATAGCACAGTCTCACAGACCATATGTATCTTGCTGTGGGAGCCTAGGAGCTTAATCAAAGCATTCACAGGTCTTGGGATCTGACTGTCTTTTCCAGATTTCATCCTTGGCTGGATACCCGAAAAGGGCTGCAGGGCTGAGATGTTTAAAGCATGAATGGAAAATTTCTAGTCTTCTCTTTCACTGCCACCCCCCATGCATTGCTCCAGCCCAGTCTGAACACCACGAGGTATTTTAAAATAATTTCTACTTTGATGAATTGCTGGGGAGTCCACAATTGCTCATAATCAAAGGGAGAAAAATGCAAATGAGATCCGGCCGAGAACTATCACCACCAAACGTTTATTTCACTGCACAGTGCCAAAAAGAATTAAAACAACATTAAACTCACAGCAATCATGTTTAAGCCCTCGTTTCCAAGTGCCAAATTGCACCACTCTGGATCATACAGATGTTCGTTAATTATGCTAATTTTTATTAAACTATTAAAATGGAGAGAGTACTGGCTCAGCCAGGCAGACCCCAGCTCTGAATGAACTCTGCTCTTGTCTAGAGATGCTAATTTACTGCATTTTTATTAAGTTGCTGATTCTTGGATTTTATCTTTGGGATGGCAGAGAGAACTGAGTTCCTGGGATCAACATTTACAGTAAAGTTTGACTTTTTTTTGTTCAGCTGTTTGGTGAGATCAGAAAAATGCCGAGATACTCCCAGGAGACCTGAAATCCTCAATGTGGGGATACATACCTACAGGTGACAATGTTAGGGAATCAGAATTATAAAGGATCCCAACACTATAAATACACACACACACACACACTGTGTATGGCGGAGCTGAGATGTTAATTATACAAAATTGTTAATTGAAGACACTTCAGATAAGAATACAAAAAGCTATTTAAACAACGCTTCACATCAGTGCTTGCTTCTTGACACAAAGTCTTTTAAGAAGCCTTTCACTTGAAAAACAGTACAATGTTTGGTTTGTTCTCATCATAACGTTTCTAGGCTCGATTAAACATCTGTCTTCCTCAACATCAAACCTGCCCCACCTCACTGAACCCCACAAATGAAGGAGTCTTAAAAATCAGGGTTGGCTACTTGGATTCCATTATCTGGTTGGAGAAGCTATCGGCGTGGATGAGCAGAGCATTGCGTGAACCTGAACTAGACACAGCACTCACCATTAGCAACAATCAAACGTGTTTATGGGGGATTGCACACTGCCATAAAAGGATTTGTGCTGCTAATCTCCATCAACAAGGAAAAAAAAAAAAAAACCCCTACCAAACCTGCCATAAAAAGAACAGCAAATTCTATAAACAAAAAGCAGTATGGCCACCAAGCACTGGCAAGTCGCACAGCTTGACTCTGCCTCCAGTGGTTTCCTACTGCTGTTTATGGTTTCAAGACTGCCATGGACCTCCTCAGTGCTCCTCCTGTCACAGGGCCCTGAGTCCCTGTGTGGGGCTGCAAATACCCTGTCAGTAGGTGTCAGGGGACATCAGGGGGAAAACCAGCAGGCGCCTATCATAAGCCTTAAAAGAGATTGCATACCCCTACTCTGTGATTGCTACATTTTAATTTCTCTCTTCCCTGCTGCTTCCTATTTGTATAAGCTCTTCCATGGCTCCCCTGGAGTAGCACAGACATGACCTGGAATGACCATCCTGTCTTGGGATGAGAATTCAATTTCTAGGCTCAGTGACTCCTAGGCTGTTCCAACAACAGGAAATCACCATCCTCCAGGACACAGATTCTTAAAATGGAGTGAGTCCATGAACCCCTGGCTTGTCTGTGGATGGACATGAAGGGATCTCTGAACCCTTTGAAACTGGTGTAAAATCATGTGTGTGTGTGTGTCTACATACGTCTTGTCCCTGGGGTGAGGCCCAGATCTTTCATCAGATTCTCAAAGGATTGATCAACCCTCTATAGTTTACGACCAGTGCTCTAGGAGGGAAATGTGACGGTCTTTATGGCCTGGATCTATACCCTGGCCCAGTGTGGCCCTCTTCACCTCCCTCCCCCATTTAAAAAAATACAATGAAATCAAGAATCCTTGTTCCCGCCTTGCTGGGTTTTGTTGGCTTCAGCCCACCAGCGGCAGAGTCTGTTTCTTCTTCAAAGGCTGACCAACTTTGCTTGTCCCTTCTAAGCCATCACCTCTTTCATCGTGACCTAAAAGTTGTGGTGTCTTCCCATAGCTTCCATTCAAATTCACATGATAGCTTTTGGAACAAGCTGCTTGCCACTGTCAGTTCCCCTGAGAATATTCCTAATAGAAATATTCTCTTTTCACACTGAATTGGGCTTGGGCTTCGATAAACCTCTGTGGAACAAGGGTCCCAGAAGAATGTCTCATACTTTTGTTCTTTTAACCATCGAAATTCACTATATCAGTGCTTGTAAACAAGAGAATTCCTCTTCAAGAAAACAATCAATCAGCCCCTAACATGAAAGATCAATAAATGCTTGATATATGTATGGGAAAGGCCAATCAATCACAGAATTATTCATTTATGATTGCTTATTTCTCTTATTTGTGCTTGTGCATCATCCATTATCATTAGTAAAGATGGTGAATTTGAAGGCCTAAGGTGGACTAGATTGTAACATTCCAAGGTCAGCCAGACAACATCATATTTTTACTCTGGATTGGCCCACAATTTCTATATTCTTAAAATTCAGCTTTGGAAACTTAATGCTTTCTTAAGAGATCATAAATTATTAAATAAATTGAGGGCTCTAACTCAGCACCCTTCCAGCTGCTGGGAAAAGCAAGGCTGGGGACAGGAATTGTTCACCAAAGACAAATGGGTGCCTGTTTTTCAGCACAAGTGGTTTAATGAAGGGATTTTACAGAAGGAGAAAGGAAGTGGACAGTTGGGTGCATGGTGCGTTAGTGGTGTCGGAGCCACAGTTGGAGTGGAGTGAAAGGATCGCAGCTCGGTGCTGGCTAAACCCCCAGGGAGCTTGGTGGCCTCTTGAGGCTGTTTCACACTGTGTTTTAAGTTGATGGTGATCATTGTCTCATTTTTCCATTATTCAGAGTTTTGGTCTATGAAACATGAAATCTGCCTCAATTGAACCAGCTTATTGTCACAGTTCAGGGAACGTGCTAACCTGGAGGTTGAAGGTGCCAAGATTCGGGGTAGTAGGTACCAGGATTTGGGGTTTAGGGGGAAAGGCATGTGAGGGTTAAAAAAGGGACACAGAAAGCCGGGGTGATTAGCAAAAGCAGCTGGGGCGGAGACACGTGGCAACCATTCTACAAAGGTCACTCCCCAGCTAAAAGCTGAGCGTCCTGAGAAGAGGAATGTTGTCAGCTAGGTGGAGGGTCTGAGAGGACTCCAGTGCAAAGGGACATTCAGCCTCAAGCCTGGAGCTTTCGTCCTGTACTGGGTGTCAGTGGAGAAAGAGCAAGTCAAGGCCACAGAGCTAGCTGTACAGGACCTGTACACAAACTGGACGTTATTGGTGATGGAAATGTGTGCAAAACTTAAGAGTGTGGATGCCAGAAAAATCATGAGCTGTTAAGGGAAGAGAGGAGGTGAGACAGGGCTGTAAGGAAAGAGAAAGAAGAAAGACACACACAACTTGAACTTTGCCTACAGAACAGAGAAAGGATAGAGGGAAGGTAAACACTTTGCAGTTGGGAGAAAACAAGGTGCCAAGTGCAGAATTCAGGAACAATAGAGACAGCACCATTTTGGAGCTGATAGAATTGTGATACCATGTGAGACGGGCGTATTAATATGTATTCCATAAACTGTGCGGCTCGCAGCTCTGCACTGCTCTGTTTTGCTCTGACCGCAGTACCAGCCTCAGGCACCACAACACAATTTGGAAACAATGTGACGGAAATGTTTAATCTGCTCGGCCCATCTGTGCTGCGTATTTCTCCAGATCTCCCTGAGAGAGGCGCCTTGAATCTCCACATTGCCTTTAATATTCTCCTAAATCACCTCCCCACTGCACTTCAAGGGCCATTGCTACAATATCACAGGTTCATCTAAAGTGCAATGGGGAGGGGGGTGGGGAGGAGGCACAGACCAGGATATTTTTTATTTTAAAATAATTTCCAGAGATGGTCTTTTCGGCTTCCTTTAGAAAAAAAAAAAAAAAAAAAAAAAAGAAGAAGAAGAAAAGTTATTCCACTGTTGCCGTAAGGTTATTGAGGTTGTTTGGTGCAAAACAGGGTAGGACAGAGTGGAATCATTCTCCAAAGAATTATTTTTATTAATCTCGATTCCCTCAATTGGACATGGGAGGAGGTGAGCAGATGCTCGTTTTCTCTTATCTCTTTTTCTTACACCTTGCTAGGGTGATGTGTTCATTTGAGGCCAGTGCCTCTCTGCTTCCCTGCTTTATGCTGTCTACATTGGGTATGCACTTGCTTCTGCCCTGCTCCAAACAAAGCCATCTTATTCAAGACAGGTACACATTTCGTCTCTGGCCCTCATGCCCTCACCAGAAAGAGACACTGTCTGTATTATTTATTTTAGCTTAAGATCTTAGGTTTTCCCCCTGTCTTTGAGTATAGATGTTGAGTGTCAGATTTCCGCTGCCTTTGCCTCACTTGATTTTGCCAGATTCTGTATGATTTGGGGCTGGACTATAGGAAGCTGGAATAGGTTTCAGAGAATGAGAGGATGACAAGTCACCATGTTCCAGACCTTAAGACAAATGGAAGAGAGTTGCACATCACCAAGAAAATTAGGATTCCTTTTGCTTTGTGAATTAAAGAAATGAATAATTTAATCCTCAAGATTGTTCCGGCGAGGGAAAAGCAACGTCCCAGTTGCGGAGCCCTACAGCCTGTCGGTGTGTTACATCATCTGCACACATAGGCGTTTCCATGACAACCGCTTATAGCTTCATTTCCTGGATCCCTCTAGGGGGTGTCACAGCCAGATCCACCTGCTTTTCACCCTACCCTCGGTGGGGTCATGGTAAGGTCGCCAGAATAAATGAATGCGGGTACTAATGATCTGTTTACTGCTGTTTATGCTCTGTGTGTGTCAGGGGCACGCACATTTAGAGAGCTCATTATGGTTGCAATTAGAATGCACCATCGCTAGATATTTAACTCCTTTTTCTTTTAAATTAGCATTTTAATAACATTCTTTGAGCAGAGAAACAAAATGACCATTTTTCACGGACAAACTTCTAGCTGTAGGTGCAACTTTAATGGCAAAGTTGTGAAGGGGAAAGAAGGGAGGGAAAAAAAAGCCATTTTTACTACTTTCGCCCTCCTCTTTACCAAAAGGATATTTTTATTTGCTTTCTAACACACTCAATTTCCTAAATTTGTTTTGAATCCAATTATTTTGGGTGGTTTAAAGTACCGTGTTCTTGTTGGACGGAAATTAGCAGCGATTGAAATTAACTTTCTTTGTGACCTGTGAAAGGGGCTAAAATAATTACCAGTGTATTTAAGAAACCCTTTTTCCAAAAGACCCTAGCTGTAGGATCAGGCTGTGATCCAATGCAATATTATTGGAATGTCGTTATACAGAAATTACAGGGGCTATTTTCTTTAAAAAGGTGATTGCAATTATTGTTTCTGTTTTATGATTCTTAGGGTTATCTTATAGAGGGTCAGTGATGACAAAAACATCATTATTGACAGGATAACTATTAAGCAGAAAGAATGAAAATAACACCACACCATTTGCCATTTAAAAATGTCATGATCTTATAGGATCAGAAAGCAAGACAGACAGAACAGGAAGGATACAATGTAGAAACCCACTAGGTCAGACTATTCCATAAGGCGTTGCTTTTTAGACATCTGCCAACACCTTTGCTAGGTGTTTATAGATGCTCTGTTTGTGAAAAGTACAGTGAAAAATAACAATTTGAATGTTTCGATTATCTTTCCCAGTCCATTCCATTTTCATTATTTATTTCCTATAAATCGGGACCTTGCTGAACATAATTCTGCAGACAAGGAGGTGGATGGGACAGCCAATGTGAACAAGGAGATAGATGGTGGGTGCGTGGAAGACAGATGCTATGCGTTTATGAAAAGGAACAGTATGTCTGCATGTGAGCATCCACAAAGTAGAGCAAGCAAGCGTGTAAACTGTAGCTGGTATTTATAGGTGAAAAAAAAAAAAATGTGTAAGGAAGATTGTAAGGGAACAAGCACGCCGGGCCTGAAAAGGGTTTGCTTTTTTCCTATCCTCTTGGAATCCACGTCCAAGTTCTGCTAAGATGTCCTGTGCTTGCTGGGGCTCCTCTGATACCTCACAAGGCTTTCCATGACGACAGACAGGGGTCTGCACAGCCAGAAGACTCGGGAGGTCAAGAGTTGAAAAGCAAGAGTTGGAAGAGAGATATTTATTGACATCAAAACAATCCCACTAAAAACCCCCTGTAGAAGGAAGAAAAAATTTAAAGACGCAGCAGGGGGAAAAGCCTTTCTAAAAAAAAAAAAAAATGCAGGTTGACAACATTTATGCTTTTGAATTAGCTTACTTGCACCTTAGAATCTGCCATTTCATAAATAAAATACGGGTGGCATAGACTATAATTTGGTGATAGCTACCCCAGGACATATCTAGATGCACTTCTGTTATTTTAATTAAATACTGCATTATGGTTTGTGACAACTACATAGCTACAGCGTAAATGAATTCAGAATTAAAGTGTTACTTAGGCATCCAGTAATTTTTGTTTCATTCCTCAGTTTTACAAAGCAAATAGCTATAAAATCAAGATGTTTGTTCATTTACAGATGGAGCAGGATTGTTGTTGCTGTTTTTTTTCTCTTTAATCCTCATGCGCAAAAAAGAAGACAGAGCTGAGTCTGGCTCTCAACACTCTTAGCTTATGAGCCACATCACAAAGAAAAACACATCGTCTTGACTATAATGTGAAATGCTGAATATTAATTGCTGGTATTATGCTTATCTTCCTAGCCGGGTCTGTCTTTTCACAATTATTCTGATGAGCTGCAGTCTTGCAATGCCAGGAGATTTTTCTCCTTTGTTTAACAGTTAGAAACCTATTGTATTTTATTTTTTAAAAAAATCTTAAAGTTCACAATGCTCCTTGGAAGTTTTTAGTTATCTGGAACTCTTCCCAAATACCAAATATTACTGGGAACAGAGAAGCTGCTGAAACTCTTTGCCAAAAACATGCACATTCTGCATCTAAAAGAAAAAATATTTTTCATGCTAGCCATATTAATATTTCCTTAATGAAACCAGAGAGGCATAACGATTTGATATAATCAGTTGGTTAGTTTAAATGTCACTTCACTAGCAAATCATAAGAAAGGTTCAGAAAATTGTCATCTAACAAGCACAGATTTTTCACTAAAAATTAATATGGTATAGTAAAAGGATTTTTGTTCAAACCTGAGCATTGAGTTGTATCTTTAATGTATTGTATGACAAGATGCAAGTTTTTAGAGAGCAAGTTTTCTGAAACCATTGTCTTATTTTTAGTTTGATAATCAATGTAATTTTTTATTAGTCTTAAATACCATATGTCTGGCAATGCTGCTAATTCCAGCTTTTCTGCGTTCTTACCATTTACCCCAATTCCCTCATTACTACAATCCTATAACCTCATGCAATGAAGTTATAATTTGCTTCAGTATTTTGCCAGTTTGGTTGGAGAGCTGGGTGCGTACACTACCTAGAAACATGGGCAGATAGAGGTTTGGGGGAGCTGAGTTCCTTTTGAGAAAATAATTACATAGAAACAAAGCTTTTGTGACTCCTTTTAAATAGAGCATCTCACTGAAATGTCATGCAGCCTCTTTGGCAGATTAGTGAGGAGTTTATTACTAAATCTCTGTCTAATAAACGTGCAGTTGACTCTGAAGGAGCTGCTTGTTCTAATACTGGCAGTGGGAAATGGAGGGAATGTCACAGTTAAAGACACAAATTTTCCCCATAATATATTCGAATGGAAACCTCTGAATCCAATACTACATGGGCATATCTAATAAATTCACAATATTTCAGTCTCAACAGCCTTCACCGGTTAGTTTTAAAGATTTATGTGGTAAAAAATTACTCAGTGATGAATATGGTTTATTCTGTGCAGTATTGGAGGTATAAGGAATTAAACTACCGTCTTTAACAGTGAATTTATTATTACCTCTGTCAAAAGACGAACACTTTAACAGCACTTGTTATAAATTCACTGCAAAATAAATGGCTGGACTTTTTTACACTGGAGTTTGTAAAGCATTGGGCAATTCTGAGCATTAACCTAAACCTGCCATGGCTTATGTGGTTCTACGTAAACATTTTTGTCTGGGCCTCATAGTTAATTATCTGATCTGGGATTTTCCACCTGACTGAAAGGCATGTGTGTGTGTGTGTGTGTGTGTGTATGTATGTGTTGTGTAGAAAGTGAAAGGTCCCATCCAAGATCACAGTTTAGAAGTAAGGAGACTAAAGTGGAAAATGCCAATTTTATTCTCTCTCTTTTTTTAAAGATGGGTTTTATAATAAATGGGCAGGATTTGGAGGATACAGTTAACATGGAGTTTGGCCTCTTGTTAGCAGGTTTATATGCATAAATATGTACACACACGTACATAAACACCCTCTCTCTTTTGTCCTCTCTTGGAATGGGTGTCCCCTCATTTATAAAAATTACCTGGAAGGAATGAGGCTGCCAGGGTTTGTTCTAGACGATTGGTTCCTGTCTGGGGGAAAGGAATGGCCTCTACTGAATTTGACCGGTGTATGACCGTTGCCTTCCAGCTGACCCCAAACCTCATTCCCATCCTCCTAACTCTATAGCCTCCCATGGGGGGTATTAATGAGAGAAAACACCATCATCATCATCATCTTCGTCATCACTGCACAGTGCTGACCTGCTTGTTAACATGAGATGGGGTGGTGGGGACAGCTTCTGCTTCTCTTTCATATCATCATAAATAAGTAAAGATATTTTCCGATGGTATCCCCCTTACCCGCCCCTTTGGTTAGGTCAGAGGTGAATAATAGCTCTTTGACAGGCATTGATCAGTTTCATCACACTGTTTGGGCAGCCAGCGCCCGGGGCCTACATTCTCCCCACTTATACCCCCGAGTTACCGCCCAAATAACGCTGCCCATCCCCCACTCAGCCAAGCAGAGGGTAAATGGTGCCTGAGGAAGTCCTAAATGGACACTAGATGTCACCAAACACCTCCTTTCCCTCAGAGCCCTGAAATGAAAAACAAAACAAAAACCCCCTTTCGTTTAAAGCAATTGAAGGAATTAACCTATCTTTTTATGAGGGTTCTTGTCACATTCAACTAAGCACACTTAAAAGAGGAAGTATTGCTGCATTCAGTTAATTTTTACAACATACAAATCTCTTTTGGAAGGGATGGGGGTCAAGGGAGGGGAAAGGTCTACATTCTTTAAGTAATCCTTTGAGGGAGTGGGAGGAGAACACTGGGCTTTCAAAATCCCATTATAACAGACACAGGGTTTTTTAACATAGACCAGGTGTGCTGGGAACAGGCCTGCTGCATTCAGATAACTAGGAGCTGGGTTTCGAGCCAAGATCCAGCCTGAGTTTTTAAGTAGCTCCAAACCAGTGCTGGAAGCTGAGTATCACTCAGGGTGACAAGACTGGTCCATCCTTGTCCACATAAAGCCCATGGCCGCCTCACAGCACCATGTGTTAGATGATAAACCTGGCCTTGCTTGTAAGGGTCCCCGTTTCCATACCAACTGCACTAGGAGAGAAGACAATCAAAGCCTGGTAGGTTTGGGCCACAAGAATATCTTCCCACCCCAGCTAAGCCGCCATGTAAGTATAAAACTTATGTGGTGCCCAACTTGTTGCTCTAAGGCTGATTTCCATGGGAATGAGGTAGCTGGATAAACCTTGGAAAAACCTAAGGCCAACACAGGAGGCATATCGCATAGCCCAAGAGATGCAGCTCACTGACTCGGTTTGCCTTAAATGCAGCAAGACCTTGTTCAGGGACTTCCTGTCCTTTCCTGTCAATTGAGAAAGAATTTCTCTCTCTTTTTTCTCTTTAATTCACCCTTAGAGGCTGGATATCTCATGTTACCAATATAAACACATTCCGGAAAGGAGGCTTAATTTTTAAGTGGGTATTTAAGTTAGCCTGCATAGTAGAACAAGCATGTTTATTAGTCAGAAAAAAGATTCCCTAGTGAGGAACCTTGGAGCCAAGAAGACAGAGTCACTTCTCTGAAAGCTGGGACCTCCGACATGTCTGATCCAAACAGAGGCTTCTTACCTCGCTGTCTCCCACTTGTATTAAATGCCCATAGCGGTGCTGGTCCACAGAAGGGTCTTACGATCCCCACATAAAGGAAAGGAAGCTAGGGCACAGTGTTACTGCACGGAGGGTGATTCAGCACCTGCCGTGTCATGCCTGGTGCCCAGGCGGAATGGATTTTTGGAGTACACCTGTTGTTGAACCCCTGCCAAGTGCTGATGGCCACTAACCCCCAAATCACTTTTCCCCGCTGTTGATGTTTGGAATGTCAGACAGGGCTGAGCAGCAGCCGGCATGTATTTCAAACACAGCAGATGGATTTTTATATTAGCTCCTATTTCATGTTCAGGCAGAGCGACCGCCACACTGAAACCGCAGCCTCAATGCTGCCGAGTTGCTTCTGTGAGATTAATTCTGTGAAATTAATTGGGACAAGATTGAAAAGGAAATTAAAATGCAGCTGAGTGAACAGGCCTTTCAAACACCTTTTTCCTGCTCTATTCAAACTTGAATTCTGCCATGGTCGCAGGCATCGTGGGAAGTAATTTATGAGAGGCAGGCTCTCAGGAGCCATCGGTTACGTATGAGGAGACTTGCACAAGCGCCACAATCTGGAGGCACTGAACGGCATTAGACACCCCACTGTGGCCTGAGCTGCGTCCCTGAACCGGGTGGAAGCTGAGCTCAGTCCTTGCATTAGAAGGAGCTGTTCCAAACTATCTGGGCCTGAAAGGAACACGGGAAAATCAACATCCATTGGGTGCACAGATCTGCTTCGTTATTAAAATCTCTTTAATATATTTTAAGACCCAAATTGGAACTCAGTGAATTAAGTGGGCATGAAACAGCATGGGGCCAAGGAATGCACGGATGTAGTCAGGGTGGGTCAGCAGTCCTGCTGACTTTACCATTGGCCACTGCTTCAGAGTTTGGCTACATGGCTCGGGCCTCTCTCCTCTAAGAAGAAGTTTGAGCAACTGATCAATTTTGTCCATGATAAAATCTCAGACCAGAAAAGGCACAGTGGGTTTCCATGTAGGCCCCTTCATTTTCTTCTATTCCTAAGTGGGAGCCTTTGTGAGAATCTCCACAAAGAGGTCTTGGCAGGACAGGCTACCTTTTTACCTGCCCCCCCCCTTAATTCATCAATAATTTATTGAATTGCTAATATGTACCTAACATTGACCCCAAATTTTACTGTTAGTGGAAAAGTAGAGGACAGGCACTTTACACAAATTCTCTAATGTAGGCATTACAACACCC
This sequence comes from Noctilio leporinus, assembly GCA_004026585.1. Taxonomy (NCBI): domain Eukaryota; kingdom Metazoa; phylum Chordata; class Mammalia; order Chiroptera; family Noctilionidae; genus Noctilio; species Noctilio leporinus. Next base: position 152,099 of record PVIW01000356.1, on the reverse strand, counting down.
TATGACTACAAACTAGCCCAATTTTTTACAGATGAGGAGACTGAGGATTATTAGATTAAGTGACTTTGCTCAGGGTCTATCTGCCATAGACCTGCTTCCCTGTTCCCTAAGAATAGGATAGGTGACACACATTTGTTTATCTGTGGGGTGCATCTTTCTTGCCCAGCCAATCATTCTCTCTGGAATTTTTTTTTTTTTTTCAAAGGGTAAATAACTCTCTGGGATCCTTCCTGCCCAAAACAGATTCAAAGCCCTAACAGATTCAAGACTGGGTCATACTTGGGCAACTATTAAGAACCAGCAGGGGGCAGCATGAGCCCAAGAATAAAGCTGTTACCTGCACCAACCGCCCGCCCCCAATTCCCCATCCTGGCGCTGCTGGTTCTGTTATCCACCCACCACCTTTGAAATATTTCTTTTATGAGAAGCAGTGAGGAGAGGGCAGATACATTTATGAGGACCAAAACATTTAAAAAGCTCATAATTGGAATTTTTTGTTCATTTAATCTGAATAAATACTAAAAACTAAAACACATTATTGTATGAAATTTCTGTAGCAGTTTTTTGCCATGTTAGGTAATGCTTGAGGTGGAGGGAACTTTGGCGATCCTCCGATACCACTCCTTCATTTCACAGGTAAGAAAATGAATTGGTCCAGGTAAGCTGAGTCATTCCCCATTGAGTCTTATCTTGCATTTCTCAGATAGAGAGACTTCTTCAGGTTCCTGAACAGCAGGCCTTACTTGCCTGACACAGATTTTACTGGCCAGAGAGAAAAGTAAAATGGAGGATTCTATAACTATTTTTCTGGATTAACCTCAACTTGGGTCATTTTTGTTCGTCCATGTGTGAGGGGTGGGCGGCGAAGTGTAACTGGCTCCAACAAAGCCAGCCAGCCAGGACTGAAGCAGAATGAGTTGAGGATTCACATGGGAGAAAATTCTAGAGATGAGGTATTACTGAACATATGACTAGAGAGACAGCTGAGAATGGTAGTGGAATCTCCTTTTCTATCTGTCCGAATTGGTTAATTTGGGTTTCTTAGAGGCAAGGGAATGGATTGGGTGGCCTTCTAAGATTCCTTCCTGTCTAAGGACTTTTACTGAGTTAGGTAATATAATAAAGGTAAATGCAAGCAGAAAGACTCCCCAAGCTGATGTTAACAGGAATGAAGCCTTATGAGGGAAACTTCAGTTGAGCTTCTAGTTTCTCATTTCCTTTTCTGCAGTGCAGGAATTAGTAACACAGAGAAGGGAGGCAGCTGGTGTGGCTTTTGGGGAAAGAAATGTGCTGTTACAATGGTAAGGAATGAAATGGACGCATGACCTTTTGGAGATGGAGAAAGAAGCCTGATGGAAGTAGGAAAGCAAGGTGTTCTCGCTGAATTAAATTCTGACATATTAGCTTTTAGTGATGGAGGAAGGGAAGGGGGATTGGTTAAAAAATAAACAGATCTGTGAGGCTCTCCATGTTCTTTGTAATCTCTTAAAAATACAACAGCCATGGTAACTACAGACAGATCCTTACTGCCGGGCAAGTCACCACACAGCCCCTTCTAAATGGAGGAAAAAGACCCCCAGTGAGAAGCCATTAACAAAGGCAAAAGACATGCAAAACAAACAAAATAATCAGGACCCAGAGAGAAGGCCAGCAGACAGTCTGGCTCTGTTCTTCCCACCTCCTGCTGCAGGCACCTCAGACAATGTAAACAGTTAATTTGTTCACCTGCAGGCTCTGGGCAAACAGAGGCCTGGTCACACCTGAGTGGATAACTCGATTACCCCTATAATGCCAGCGTGGTAATGTACACAAATTCTATTACACGGCAAACCTTGCTTTCGGGCATTTGAAATACCAATCAGGCCAATGTCCACTCCCTTCTTTGCTTCCAATTTATTCTTGGTATTAGAGCTGCACCGGAATGGCACTTAGGGTGGTGCTGAATTAGGACTTGGGAAGAAATTACCAGAAGACTGTGATCTCACTCAGCAGGGCTCTTACAGGCTTCCTAGTCTCTTGGAAAGGGTGAGATCTGACTTTGGTCCTGGTTCAGAGGGGACCGGCTGGAACCACTGAATGGTACTTTGGATCAGCCCTAGTCTGTTCCCTTAGGAGCTGATAGTATATTTCAAATTGAGAGTTAATAACACAGTGGGTTTTCAATACTCATTGATGGAATCCACATACTCACCATTTAAAGAGTAAATTGTGCCTGTGTTTGTACAAATGGACTACATCAAACGAAAAGTTTTTGTACAGCAAAGGAAAACATCAACAAAATAAAAAGACAACCCACAGAATGGGAGAACATATTCTCTAATACTTATGATAAGGGATTAATACACAATACGTATAAAGAACTTTTAAAACTCAACACCACCACCACCAAGTTAAACCTAATTGAAAAAATGGGCAAAGGACCTGAATAGATACTTCTCCAAAGAGGACATACGGATGGCCAATAGACATATGAAAAGATGCTCAAGCCCTGGCTGGTGGCACAGTGGATAAGGCGCCAGCCTGTGAACCCAAAGGTTGCAGGTTCAATTCCTCAGCCAGGGCACATAACCAGGTTGCAAACCAGGTCTCCAGTGAGGCCTGTGGCTGGAGGCAGGTGAAACGCAACCATACATTGATGTCTCTCTCTCTCTCTGCCTCTCTCCCTTCCCCTCTTTCTAAAATAATGAAATAAAATCTTTAAAAAAAAAAAAAAAAAAAGATGCTCAACATCACTAATCATCAGAGAAATGCAAATTACAACTACAATGAGGTATCATCTCACACTTGTCAGAATGGCTATCATCAGTAAATCAATAAACAACAAGTGCTGGTGGGGATGTGGAGAAAGGGGAGCCCTTTTGCATTGTTGGTGGGAATGGAGATATTTGCAGCCACTGTGGAAAGCACTATGGAGATGCCTCAAAAAAATTAAAACTGGATCTGCCTTTTGACCCAATGATCCCATTTCTGGGAATATATCCAAAGAAACCTAAAAACACTATTTCAAAAGAACATAATAAGCACTAGAATGTTTATTTCAGCATTATTTACAATTGCCAAGATACAGAAGCAGCCCAAGTGCCCATCAGTAAATGAGTGGATAAAACAACTATGGAACATTTACACAATGGAATGCTACTCAGCTGTAAAAAAGAAGAAACATTTTACCCTTTGTGACAGTATGGATGGACCTGGAGAACATTATGCTAAGTGAAATAAGCCAGTCAGTGAAAGAAAAATACCATGTGATTTCATTCATATGTGGAATCTAATGAACAGACTGAACAAACAGGGAAAATGGGAACAGACTCATAGATGGAGAGCAGGATGACAGCTAAGGATGGGGAAGGTAGGGGGTAGAGGGATTGAGCAAAAAGGTAAAAGGACTCATGGACATGGACAACAGTGTGATGACTTTGGGTGGTAAATGGGGATTAAATAATAATGGAAAGAACATAAAATATTTAAAATAAAATTTAATGTTTTGAGAAAAAAAATGTGTTGGTAGATCTTGAGTGACCTTATAAAGTGAGAACTTTTTTTTTTTTTTAAGTTTTTTTAAAAGATTTTATTCATTATCTTTAGAGAGAAAGGCAGGGAGGGAGAAAGAAAGGGAGAGAAACATCGAAACATCCATGTACTGTTTGTTGCCTTTCACCTGCCTCCAGCTGGGGACCTGGCTGGAGAACTGGTTTGAAACCTGGGTATGTGCCCTGGCTTGGAATTGAACCAGTGACACTTGGGTTCGAAGGCTGGTGCCAATCCACTAAGCCACACCAGCCAGGGCAGAGTGAGAACTTTTTAATACATTTTTTCAGGGACCTACTTCCTTAGTCTACCTATACAGAGTATGTGTAGTCTTTCACTACAAAGATGATGCTACTGATTCCTTAGGAGCCAATAAGTTCTGAATCTTCTTCACATTGGTGAGGATCTATAATAATCTGTCCCCCCCAGTTCTTTTATGATCAGCGATATTATTTGTGAGATGATTAACTGGGGCTAGGGGTTAACTTTGTGATTGAGGAAGGAAATAAAGTTAGCTGGCCCTTGTAGGGTTTGATTCACTTTCTTGGCCTCATCAGCATTTGCTCAAACCAAGTGAGCTAGCTAGCTCTGACTCCTCCCCCAATATGTAATCATATTACAGTCTTGTTTATCTATAAATGAAATAAGAAGGCAGCTGACCTAGCCAGAATGTTTTAAAGAGTATTATATGGTAATAAATTATGTACATAATGATGACCTTTTAAGCATCACAAGACCCTAAAAAGATCAGATTTTGATTGGCATAGTTTTAGTACTATGTCTACCTAATTGTATTTTTTAAATTTGAAAATTGGTTCCTGGATCTGGATTTTCAATTAAAAATTTTTCCTAAGAATTATAAATCAATGGGAATTTATGTGTGAAGGAGCCATATAATAAACCCAAGAGAAGTGTACAAGGTGGAATAATTCTGGTTATGATGACTACATCATCAAGAGTGAAAAAATAAACTTTTGATCCAAGCCCCACACTCTGTGTTCTTACCTTGCTCAGAATGTGGATGAGGTCACCTCGTTGGAAGGACAGTTCATCTGGCTGGTCACCATGGCAATCCCATAGGCCCTGGTAATAACTGGTATAGTCCACTGATCAAAGAGAGGAGAAATCGAAGTTAAAAAGACTGTCTTTTTCTATAGAGCCCACATTTTTGCTGCAAATGGAAACCAGGGCTCTGATATTGCCCCTAGGAAACCTAAGATTCAGGGGGGTTGGGATGAGATATAGCTAAACACTCAGCATGAGCAAAGGACTGTGGGAGAAGGAGATCATTAACCAACATTAAATATTTACAGATCACCCTTAGTCGGATGCTATTCAATAATATGATAAATATATTCATTTATTAACAGGAGAAAATCAGGCAGGTAATTTTTCACTTGGTTGGTAAGTAAGCAGCACAAAGAGATTTCCTACTAGACTTTCTTGATCCAGGGCATCTAAACCATCAGTGCTTCTCTTCATTATGCATCTGAAGGAACGGTATTAAGCCTCTGACTTCCTATTTACAAGAGAGGCTGAGCCAGCATGTGTCTACATCACAGTCTCACATGTTGGCCTCCTCTGTAACAGGAACTTCATCCTGGGCACTTCCCACCCAGGTACTATATGAGGTAATCACCAACAAATACAGAAACAAATAGCCCAGTCTTTAGTGGAACCAAGGAGGTGTCTCATCCATTACAACTAAATTCTGGGTGGGCTGGCCCTTTTCCAGCATCTCATTTGTAGACCCTGAACATGTCTGCCAAGATTTATCTGCGAGCCCCCAGGGGAACAGAAACCAAAGTGATCTGCATTAAAAATGAAAGCAACTCAAGACGACAAACCAAGCTTTAGAAGCAGCTGGAGAGATTTACTGAGCTTCTCAGCAAGACTAGATGGCAGTGATGCCACAGGACAGCCATCGATTCTTAACAATGAAGAATTTGTATTGATCTTCTTCTACCCGGAAAGGTTAAACACTAGAGTACCAAGTGGGAGAGGATCTGGGGATTTGAATGGCAGGAGAGCTAATGCCCACTAGACCAGGGATAATGTAGCAGGGCTTCTTCTTTCTTAGGCTGCTATGCACGAGAGCTGCAAGCAAAGCACCTATCGTTGGGAATCAGGAGTCCTGGGTTCTAATTAAAATTTAAGTGATTTTTTTGGGACCTGATTTTTACCAGTTTCCACCTTTCCCTTAATTTGTCTTTACCCTCCGGTAAGGAGTGATGGGGCTAGTCACTGAGGATGGGAATAGATAGTGGGTGGGGCAAGTGGGCATTTGGGGACAGAGACCCTGGCTATAGTTCCTTTTTTCTACTTGTTACTAACTTAAGAGCAATTTAAATAATATAGGCACAGGGGAACAAAATTTCTATATATGTCTTTGGAGAAGAACTTTTAGGAGTCCTGAAGTGCACAAAAACAGAGAAAGAACAGAGCTATTTAGTTAAGTCTCAGCTATTAAAAACAGAAGTGAAAATGTTAGCCATGTAGAAATTCAGGTGTGTTTTCTTCACACAGAAAACGGTTTGTATATGCAGTAGACAACAGAGGGCAGCAGAAGAGATAATGATGCTGGAAACATTCTGCCACAGAGGTTACGAATATTTTTGGAAGAAACAACACTTTGGGATAAAAATGTTAACTATTGAAAGGACAAGGCATATATTTCTGGGATATCAGTGCATGAAATAACAGGGAAATATTATTCCTTGTAAAGTGAAAGTAGTTTTCCAGGAGATACATTAATGTATCAGTTGTAATAGTGTTGATTAATCATCCAAGAGTTTGACTAAATTTAGGGATGAAAAGTATATTAATATCAATATAATGTGGTAGAGAAAATAATTTTATAAAAATAGATTTTTATTTTTTATTTATTTTGCCTAAAAATAGATTAAAAAAAGATTTTATTTATATTTTTAGAGAGAAGGAAAGGGAGAGAGGCAGGGAGGGAGAGAGACACCAATGTGTGGTTGCCTTTCACCTGCCTCCAGCTACGGACCTGGCTGGAGACCTGGTTTGCAACCTGGTTATGTGCCCTGGCTGGGAATCGAACCAGTGACTTGTGGGTTCACAGGACAGTGCCTTATCCACTGTGCCACTAGCCAGGGCTAAAAATAGATTTTTAAAACATAATTTGGTATATCCAAGTGGTAAGACTGATATTATCTTGGCTTTTTCTGGCTTAGCAGATGGCCATTGTAAGGTATTGCTTTCCACATGACTGGACATGCAATAGCACCTGAGATTGTGAGTAATTTTTGGGTATATATGTAAAAAAATGATTTGATATTGAGAATATAAGGTACCTAGGGAGGACACCTGGAAAAAGACTTATTCTAAAAGTATAATAGATCACAGAGAAAGCAAGAAACTGGGAGGAAATGAAAAACCTTCCAAGAAAAAATAAAGATAGAAAATGAAATACTACTTGGGCATAAAAAAGAAGGCTATTTTATCATTTATGGCAGCATAGGTAGACCTGGAGAACATTATATAAGTGAAATAAGCAAATCAGAGATTTGCTATTAAGTACTATACGATTTCATTCATCTGTGGAACCAATGAGCAAACTAAAATAACAAGCAAAATAGAGACAGACTCATAGACAGAGAGCAAGATGATAGCTGTTGGGGGGTGGATTATCGGGTGGGGGGATTAAGCAAAAAGGAAAAAGGACTCATGGACATGGACAACAGTGTGGTGATTGTCAGAGGAGAGGAGGTATAAGGGGACAACAGTGTGGTGATTGTCAGAGGAGAGGAGGTATAAGCGGGCTACTGCTTTGTAATGAAAAAAATACAATAAAAATGTAAAAAATAGCCCTGGCTGGTAGCACACTGGATAAGACACCGGCCCGTGAACCCAAAGGTCGCTGGTTCAATTCCCCAGCCAGGGCACATAACCAGGTTGCAAGCCAGGTCTCCAGCCAGGTCCGTAGCTGGAGGCAGGTGAAAGGTAACCTGTACATTGATGTCTCTCTCCCTCTCTCTAAAAATAATAAATAAAATCTTTAAAAAAAGTAAAAAATAAATATATGTAATTTAAAAAGGATAAAAAAATTGACATGATAAAAGAAAGAGAAAGAAAGAAAGAAAGAACTGGTTTCCAGTTCTACCAGCTGAAGGCCAAAAGAAGATAGAGCTCAAGAATCCAGCGGACAGGTGAGCCTAGCCTAAGAGCTGGAATTGTCAGAATCACAACAAAAAAAGCTCTAAAAAATAAGCAGGATGGAGGACTAAAAAGAAGGAAAAGGATGTAATTGCTCATTAGATAGAAGTATTCTGGTATTAAGAAAATCAGGGAGGAGGAACTCCTCAACTGGACAAGATTGGATTACATATTGTAAACTTTCTGCTCAACATGTGTGGTTTGCATTCATGTGTCAGTGTGTACACAATTTCACTGCATTCATGAAACATATACATAGCACTTACTAAGTGCTAGGGACTCTGCTAGATGTTGGGTATTCTGCATTGGCCATACATGGTCCCTGTCCTTCCTTAGGGCTACCATCCAGTGGAGGAGGCACTGTGAAACAGTCACACAAATATTTACTTACTTATTATTGCAATATGTCTGCAAAGGAGAAACTGAGGGTGCTATGTATGACAGGGAGTCTAACCTAGTTCTGAGGCTTTAGCTATATAATAAAAACCTGTCTGAGAGTGGGTGTTATTTACAATTCTTGAAGAGGGGAAGCCGTAAGTGCTTTATTTGTGAAGCTTGGCCCCAGAAAGAGCTTGAAGGCTGAAAGTTTGCAGGGCCAGTCCAGCTTCTCCCTAAACTTGCTCATCTCATCCTATAACAAGTGAATGTATGTGGAGATTTTGATGTTTTTAGATCAGTAAGGAATTGGGGTAGAAAGAAAGAGAGAGAGAGAGAGAGAGAGAGAGAGAGAGAGAGAGAGATTCCTGTATGGGCTGGAATAGGGTTCCTTTCGGTTTACACTGCTTTGACAGCAGTCTGAGATCAGAAATAGTGCAGTATTCTGACCATTTAATTAATTTAAAACATTCTCATTCTCATTTCGAGGACATTATTCCATCTAATTATTTTTTTTCCCCCAGACTGTCCATTTGGAATGAAAAACAAAAGAATAAAGCTTAATGCTAGTATTTCTCAACGTCTCTCCAAAAACCGAACACTGCATTAAATAAAGTCTGGTAATTCAAAAGCAAAGCACTAATATATTCAGCATAAAACAGACAGAGGACCTAGAGCAATAATGACACCACTAATAACTAAAACAGTTATAACAATTAACAACAATTACAATGATAGAGAAGCTAATGGATATGATCACGGCATTTAAATTGCTAGCAGAGCTGAGAAGGACTTTTACTAGAGAAAAAAGGGGGTGCAGCATCTAATTTTCTTTATCTCATGTAAGTTCCAAGGAAACAAAATGTCAGAGAAAAAAACAGCAACAGACCAAGTTAAAAAAATACTGTTTTTCTCTTTTCTAGGTATTTACAGCAAAGCGTTTGTCATTGCACATTAAGTTCTTTATAACCAACCAGTGGTAATAAGTTCTCCTGTAACTGAGGCCACATTGGTGCTACCGTTGACAGAGTTAAATCTATGACAGGGAGAGTTCTAAGGTGAAAGGACCAGGACACTTTCTGCCTCAAGCTTTCTGTAGGGACAACAGAACTTGACTGTGTTCCTTCCAGGGTTCAAGTGTCACCTTGGGGTTTTGTTTGGGAGGCATTGGTTAATTCCAGAATTCAAGCTGTGACCAAGAAAAAGAGGCTAAAGGCAGATCAGCATGCCATGAGCAAAAGAACTGTGCCAACAAGGACTGGCATTGGGTACAACTACTTAAAAACTATATAGAGCCCTGGCTGGTAGCACAGTGGATAAGGTGCCGGCCTGCAAACCCAAAGGTCACAGGTTCAATTCCCCAGCCAGGGCACATAACAAGGTTGCAAACCAGGTCTCCATTCAGGTCTGTGGCTGGAGGCAGGTGAAAAGCAACCATACATTGATGTCTCTCCCTTTCTCTGCCTGTCTCTCTTCCCCTCTTTCTAAAAATAATGAAATAAAATCTTAAAAAGAACCAAACAAACTATATAGCCCTGGCTGGTGTGGCTCAGTGGATTGGTGCTGACCTGGGAACCCAATGGTTGCTAGTTCAATTTCCCAACCAGGGCACATAACCAGGTTCCGAGCCAGGTCTCCAGCCAGGTCCTTAGCTGGAGGCAGATGAAAGGCAACCATACATTGATGCTTCTCTCCCTTTCTTCCTTCCTCCCCACCCTTCTGTCTGAAAATGATGAATAAAATAAAATAAAATAAATAAGAACAACAGATTTTTGTATATTGGAAAAAACCCATTAAAACTTTACACACACACACACACACACACACACACACACACACACACAAAAGAGAGACAGAATGAGAAGACACCTATAGCCAGTCCTTCCTAGAGCCTGGGTTGGTAAGACTTGGACAAAGAAGACCAAAGCAGTGGCCCACTGGAAGGGACTTGAAAAGGTCATCATGTTAAGTCCATTAAAGCAGCCTGTGTTATTTTAACCAATTCAGAAGGAAATGGCTTCGGCTGGATAGCTCAGTTGGTTAGTGTTGTCCCAATATATACTAAGGTTGCAGGCTTGATCCATGGTCAGGGCATATTCAAGAATCAATCAGTGAACGCATAAATAAGTAGAACAACAAATTGATGTTTCTCTCTCCCTCTCTAAAAATCAACAAATCAAAAAAGAAAAAGAAAAATGTAACAGGCCTGGCTGGTGGCTCAGTGGATAAGGTGCCGGCCTGCGAGCCCAAAGGTCGCAGGTTCGATTCCCAGCCAGGGCACATGACCAGGTTGCAAGCCAGGTCTCCAGCCAGGTCCATAGCTGGAGGCAGGTGAAAGGCAACCACACATGGATGTCTCTCTCCCTCTCTGCCTGTTTAAAAAAAAAAGAAAAAGAAAAAGAAAAATGTAGTAAGATGCTAGGGCATTGTTTAAAAAAAAAAAAAGGAAATGCATGAAAAAACTTGCCAAGCTTATTGACCATGACATCAGAACAGGAAGAGCAACTGAACAATACCATTTGCTTGTTTCCATAGCTCTTTAATCTTGAGTTTTGAAGTTATTATGTTCCTTAATGTTGCAAGTATGATCCTGAAGTGGGAACACTCACAGATCCAGACTCTCATCTCCTGCTCCTTTTATTGGGCCAAAATTATAGCTGGCTGATGATCAACATATGTTGGGTCTTGGGAAATAAGTTTCAAGAAATAAGAACTGCAGATACCTCCGTGGCTTCCTTCTGTTTCTTCTTCTTCCTTCTGCAATAGTTCACTCTGTGGGCGGGCTCCAAAGTGGAAAGGATACCTCAGGGAAGGAATGCTCATCAGCAACCATTTTTCTACCCTCCAGAAACTGCTGAACGTGGGCTCCTCTTTGGCTGAGTTTGCCCACAATTTCAGAGTGAAAATAAACTGTTTCAAGATCTTCTTTGGCTGGAGATTTGATTTATGGAAGGAAGATTTGTGTCTCTAACTCTGCTTTTTATTTGCCATGGTATACCCAAGCACATGGCCAGTAGTTTTGATAGAAACAGCACAGAATGAGCTTTGTTTTTGGTTACCTGGACATTGCCTTCTTGTGATAGGCAAGGGAGCTAAACTCTCATCACTGAAGACATTTAGTGTTAGACTGTTAGGCTGATGGGTTGGAGTTTAGTGAACATCTGAGGTGTTGAAGAGTCACTCATTAAAATAACCCTGTTACTAACAGTCATGCTGTAAACCAAGCTCTTTATAGATTGAACAATCAATACTACAAGGCTGTGATAGATTTTCTAGGTAACAGAATAAAATAAAAGAAATTACATCTTACAGGGTCATTAACACCCAATAAGGATAAACTGAATTCCTTTTATTCCCGCCTTCTTCTGATACGATCTAGTTGGGCTTTAAAAATGTTAGCAATTCCATTAGCGGAGAGCACAGCATCCTGGGAACAAAATCCCTGGAATGGTAAGGAAAGTGAATTTTAAAGGGAACCTTGTTAACCATAGGATCTTTTAGGAGAAAAGACTGCCCCTCCCCTTGAAAGGCAAGTGTCACCTGAGAAAAACTTGTGTACTTTTTTAAGTGAACCAAACTTGTGTAGCTTGTCTATTATGTAAGAATTCACATTGTTCTAGAGCTCCCTGCCACTTTCATGCTTTCATTAGGGCTGCCTACCTTCCCCTGGGACCTCTGTATTTTACTGTTATAATGCTAAGAAATGACATTGGGATGTTACATATTTGTGGCTGTTTCTATAGCTCCTTTGGAGAAAAGGCACTATATGACTTTAATAAATAAGTAAATAAACACAACCAATAAAAATTCCTGGCTCAGATTTGGTGGAGCGTGAAAAGTCCTTCTCTGGTTTTTAATCACGAAATCACCAATCATTGTAACTGGTAGGAAGCATAAACCATAGAAACCTATTTAGAGCTTACTATGCTTTAACACCTCTTTTGGAGGCAGGAAACATAAGAAACAAAAGTTTTTTTTTTTTTTCAGTAAATGATTTTATTTATTTTTAGAGAGAGGGGAAGAGAGGGAGAGAAACATCAATGTGTGGTTGCCTCTTGCCTGCCCCCAACCAGGGACCTGGCCCGAAACCCAGGCATGTGCCCTGAGTGGGAATTGAACCAGCGACCCTTTGGTTTGCAGACTGGTGCTCAATCCATTGAACTACGCCAGCTAGGCCAAAAGGTGTTTTTAATATAGAAAATGTATGTGAATTATAGCTGCTGGAACAGTTAGGAAACAAATCTCCCCTCGACCTCCAACTCCCACCTAGAACCTCAGCAGGAGAGTTGGAAGGAGGAAGTGAGATGGAGGAGTCTGAAACTGAAGTTGAGACTTTTGTCAGGAGACTGCAGCTTCCTGAATGAAGTTTAGGAAGTCAGCAGAGAAAAGATATACATGGGACATGGGTTGGTCAGGAAACAGGTTTTCTGTTGGAAGTCTGTACAGCAAATAGAAAACAGTAGAAAATAGCTTTCAGAATGGACTAAATCACAGGTGTTGATCGTCATGAGGTACCGACTTGAAGCTACACTGACACTTGCCTCTCTTCTTCCTTTCTCTCCTGCTTTGGCATAGGACTCTGCTACCTTCCCTCTACTTTGGGAGTGGCTGGGCTTTTATGAAGCTGGGTCCTTCGCTAAACCTGTTACATAGTCGTTTCCCTTAGAGAACGAATCAAGGAAAGGGACTCTGCTAAGTGGATAAAGAGAAGGCACAAGGAAAGAAAGAGAGGGAAAAAATAGAAACGGAGAGGCAGCAAGGAGGGAAAGAGGAAAAGAACTCTGGGGCTTAAGACTTTAATAGGATCTCTAAGAAAAAATCAGCCGGTATCTAAATCAGCCCCAAGTAAGGATTTGCTAATGGGATGAATGTCCTTCAGGTGGCAACACATTCCTTTACAGAGGACAACAGAATAGGTCCTTGGTTCACTTAAGGAAGCTTTCGAGGGGCACCTGACCTTAGAAAGGATGGGCGCAGTAACAGCCCGAAGCATGGTTAACAGCCGGGGATGAATAAGATGTAATTTTGTATTCAACAAACCTGTTACATATTCATTTCCAAGTGTGCCTGGAATCAAACCAGGCCATCACAAGTCAGCGTCACCAAGCAATTCTATCCTTCACTCCACTGTTCACTTTTCAGATCTGACACATTTCCATTCCCCTCTGAACTTAACAATCTCCAGGCCTCTCAAGAGAGGAGACATTTTCATTCTTTCCATTCTCAATCCTCCGATCTCTTAGAGATGAGGCAATTCTATTTCCCCTGTACTGATTTCAGAAATACTGATAGGAAAAAATAAATATCTGGTTTGGCTTCTGCCCTCTATAGGATAAATCTTAGCTGTTCTGGGAACATTAATTGAAGTGGCTGCTTTTAAAGTTAAGATATTTCCCTATCGGATAATCTTATTTAGGGCTTTTGAGGCTGACATACTAGTCTCTTCTTAATTAGTGAGTCCTTTAATATAAGGAAGGTGCTTTCTCCAATCAGAAGCCCCAAAGTCCTGCCCAGTACCTAAACATGTATGAAGCACTCATACCTCCTTTTTGTCCCATGCCACTCTCATCCTCTTCCAGATTGTGCTCGTCATCTGGGGGGGATAAACGTCATCAGCATTAGCAGTTAACGGTCAATAGCCTTGTGTTTGTTCTCAATACCTCCGAATTCACTGCACTCTCTTCTTTAAGGAAATAATCACCACATTCTTTTTAAAAAATCATCTCTGACCTTCAAACCCACCCTCTCCTTCTTTCCTCCATGTACATTTATTCACATTCATTCACAAGCATTTTAAAGTACTGACTATATATATGCAAGGCGCTGCACTAGGACCTGGACAAGCCTGGTATAGTCCCTGCCCTCACAGAGCTTCCAATCCATTGGATTATCCAGGAGCCTATCGCTAAATCCTAGTCCTTTCTCTCAAATCTTATTTCTCCTCCTCTTCTGGAATTCTGTTAAAAATTATTATCTCCATGTAAATGTCCAGACTTTGTGTGTGTGTGTGTGTGTATGAAGTTGAGCCCATGTTTAAACCCTCTGTGATTAATTAGTTTTTAATGTATCAAGCTTTGTTCAGCTGTAACAGAAGCTGGTCTTGTACATAATTTTATGTTCCTAGTACTTGGGGCTTGTAGTTATCTTTTTACTGGTGTTATTCAGCCAGCCTTGCTCAGTAGAGTGTAAGCTCCTGAAGGCAGGTGGAATGGTGTTTTAATGAATTGCTACAGGTACACAATGGGTTCTAAGTCAGTGCTATTGTTTCACTGCGGTCAAGTGTTTCTATGGTCAAAGTCACCACATGATTGGCCTGTGTTTCTTGTCCTCATTAACCTGTTCCATCTCAGATTTCATACTATCTGATAATGGCCCTTTATAAAGAAAGCGTGAGTTCTTACACACACACACACACACACAGAGTGAATAGGACATAATTAGTATCATTTTGAGTGCTGAATACTTCATTTCTTCCGGCCACATTTTTTTCTTTTTTCTTTCTGGGTCTTAGGTCACTTACCTGTCTTGCTTCCCCACAGTTATACCACTGAATGGAACTTTTAGAGGAGATGGCTTGGGGACAGTCTCCCCAACTTTTTTAAAAATATAAGGCTTATAGGGCATATAAATTCTGATATGTCAGAGTGGGGGAAATAAACTCTAAGCTCAGAAATAAGAAAAAAAGCAGTTTAACCTTTTTAGACTATTAAACAAATAATTGACTTTACATACAAAATGAAATAATTCCCCTGCAAAAATAAAAACCAAGGGTTTATATTCTGTGGGAGTAAGTCATCTGTGATCAAGGTAAAAAAAAAATATATATATATGTTTACCCTTCAAGATACTTTGACTCAATTCTTCTTATCTCTATGTATGACCAAGCAGCAGAGAATATCCTATTTGTCCCCGTAGGGCTTTCTACACCTCACCATTAAGAATAAAGATGTGAGATAATGGAGGGGTGAAATCAAATATCAGAAATAGATCACGATGAAATAAATGATGTTAAACATCATTCTTTGCACGTTGTCTTGTTGCTTGCCTACTTCCTTCCGTCGCTGTGGTGCTTTTCCTTTTTGACATGGGACTAATTTCACAGGATTGAAAACCACTCTTAAGAGTTTGAACATCCTCTGTTTTAGAGATGCCCAATAATTCGGACAGAGAGCAGCTCTTTTGCTGATATCAAGCAACTCAGTCACAAAGCCCAATAATCTGCTGTGCTTAGGCACTTTTGCAGAGAGCGTTTATTCTACCTCTGCTGTCTGTGCGCAGATGTCTCTTCCTCCCAATTCTAATCAATGTAAATTGGGTCAGATCTCCGCTGTGAATTACAAATTGGATCCGAAGTTGGAGGGTCACCGTGCCTGCTACTCCACCTCCTTCCCACCACCATTAGATGGGAAGCTACACCGAAGATCTTTTCTAAATAAATCAGACTTTATTGTAAAACTCAGCCACTGACGAGACATAACCTCATTAGCATTGATTTTAAAATAAATTATTGAAAGTGGCTTGCCTGCTCTTTGCATTTGTAAAATAGGAGAATGTAAATGTATTTGCAATGATAAAAATGAAAACTAAAACCTGATTCCTTTATCTTTTCAGGCCACAGCACTTAATCTAGTCATGAAACAAAAATGGAAAACATAAAAATCTCTTCTATGGGGTTCAATTCCAGACCAAGTACTCTGATTTCCATTGCACCTGTGGAGTCACCTAGAAAGGAAGCAAAATGTTGGCTATAGATCTTATTTATCATTCACCACCATTGCTAAGCTCTATGGTGATGGCTGTGAATGGGGAAGCTCTCATCTCCATATCTGCACTATCTAACGTCAGCCTTCCCACGTGGCTGAAAGTGGGCTGAAGCTGAGAAGCATAGCTGTTGATGTGAGTGGCCGGGTGCTGAGACTCTACTGTCTTAGAATGAGGATGGGGGTCCCATCCCATAGTGAAGGAAAGGGCCCTCCACAGCTGGTGATGTAGTGCATACCGTTTAGCACCTTCCCATCTTTAGAGGGCATAAGATAAACGGAGGCATACAATTCATCTTGCATCCTTCAATGAAATCAAAGCAGTATGTTTCAAATACCAAAGCCAAGAAAACCGATTATATGGCAAGAGAGAAAAAAAAAAAAAAAAAGTCTTCATTGCTCACAGAAGAGGGTGGGTTAAACAGCCAAATTTCTAATTTTTATTCATTTGTAATGTGAGGCTTTAATGAGATTATTTGGAAAAAATGTTTTTTTTTAGACTAAAAGCTTATTGTACTTCTTTAGAAGAATATTATTAGGCATTTTAGCATTGCATCTACTGAAATACATCTTCATTTCAGAGAGAGAATTAAAATTTATGTGCTAGCTCAACTTTAAACAGTAATAGGTTAAATTGGTCCTTGCTCCTAACAGGGCATAGGGGACCCCAACCTTACATAGGTTTTAAACAAATTAACCTCCAAAGATTATTGTCCACTTATTACATTAAATGCTCTGCTTGATTCCCAAATATCTCATCTCAATTGGGAAAACAGTTGAGGAAGATTCTGTTAACTGTGTGAACATGTACGAGAACCATGGGGCATCACAAATGAGCACTAGCATCCAGAGAGTTGATTTCAATCAACACTCTTGGCACAATGTCAGGGATGCTAATGAAAGGCTGAAAGGAACAGGACACTGACTCCCCCTCAGAGGCAGAGAGAGGAGCCAGCTTCCCATGACACCTGGCTCCTTTCTGAAGCGCTGCTCTGACATTAGCTAAATCAATCAGAGAGAATAACGTTAAAAACTGACTAGATCAGAAAGAGGGAGATCACTTTCCCCATACAAAGCAAAGTGACAGAAGCTTAAAAAATGCCAACTGTATTAATGTGCAACCAGATGTCAAGGTGCGCTGGTGACAGATGCAACAGAAATACGGACTCAAAGTGCAAAGGGAAGATGCAGAAAGGCAGAACTAGAAACTACTCCACAGCATGTACATCTATGTTATAAATCTGTGGATGCTATAGCACCTCTTTAGACAACATGGAAAATATGAACAGGATGCTAATAACACATTTAATTCTCTAGTGTGTATTTGGTAATCTCAATTGCTACCTTAAAACAGTTGCATCCTATCTCTGTGGTATGGTCTTGATGTACAAGATATTAAACTCAATTGCTGCTAACTGCAATACTTGGAGTGCACTGAACTTAATTTCACAAATAATAATTGAGCGCCTCCTAATTGGAGAGGAGAAAGACCTGAATACACATGCCTGTGGTAAAGGCTCAAATGAAACTCCATTCCAGTTGAGTCACTGAGGAGACACATTTGAGCACAATGTGTAGGATTTCATCAGCTGGGATCAGTGGGGGATATTCCAGCTAGAAGAAAACAGCATGATTCTGGTTTTGATGCTGGCCAAACAACACGGTGTGGCTAGGGCCCAGTGTGCTTGGGAGTGACAGAGAAAAGGCCAGGGAGCTCAGAGGGAGCTTGATGGTGGCGCTGACTCTTTGATGTTCCCCCCATGTGGTGTTGCTTTTCTGTGAAATTGAAATGTGCTTTCTTTATAATCTCTGTATTTTTGGTGTCTGCTTTTCTCTTTCCTTAGACCTCCTATGATCACTGTTTCCCCTTCCTGTGGGTCTGGACAATTGTACAGGGGGAAAATAATTCCACAGAATGCTTGTTTCCATTAGAGTCAAATTAAAAAGAAACCAAACCCAGTTATATGCTTTATTCTAAAGCAATTTGGTTTCTGGGTCTATAATAACCCTCAGTGGCAGAGTGGGCAGCACTGGAATGCGCACAGAAGTTCCCAGGGAGGGCTCTTTGTCTCTCTCTCCGTTAGCTCTCCTGAAACCTCTCTGGAGGACACAGGCGGGTTCTGTTGCCACCACAGCTGCGGCAGGGCCCTAGTTACAGCTCTTCAATGGTCTCAGGTGCCTTGCTGGATTCCGGTCTTGAGGCCCCAAAGAGAAACCTGATAAAAGTTGTCCTTTTAAGGAATCTTGACTTGTGAAACTGAGCCTGTGCTAGCTGGTAAAATAATTTTGGGGAGGGGTGAGAGAGGGCTCAGAAAAAAGCCTGCCATTTCCCACATATTGCTTTAGCATTTCTTTGTGGTGGTTCCCTGCAGTTTAATCTACTGCAAATGAGATCTTAAAAATCAGGGACCCCATATGCTCAACACTGATGTTCAGAAATCCCACTGGATACCAACCTTGAAGCCACATGATCCAGGATGAATATTTTTGTGGTCTTGGCTGAAAACCTTGCGTGCTCAGGTTTTCTCTCATGGGAAGGAGAATGCTCACCACGTAGCAAGTGCTAATTATCCTATGATGAATGTGATGTAGTACATTTGATTTGATGACCCATATGTTATTTTGATTAGAAAAAATATTTTTATATTGACTTGTTATGTGTTATGGGCACTTCTCTCTGTACCAGGAAGCCCACTGAGGGAGAGCTCACTTACAAGGCCTTTAGCACAGAGGCCATGAGGCTTGTGTAAGCCTCATTCCAAAGCAGAAGGAGACAGAAGCATCGATGCTAAAGAGCTTCCACAAAGCACATTGACCTATCATAAGGAAACACGTGTTACAGACCCAAGTCATTGGACTATTGATGGGTATGCAATATTAGCACAAGACTAGCTGGTGCCTGTCCTCACAATAAAAATAGGCCTAAGCAGAAGGTGAGCTCCACATTCCATCTACTCAGAATTTTTCTTTTTACTTATTTATTTAGAAACAATATTTTATTTTTAAAGATTTTACTTATTACTTTTTAGATAGAGAGGGGAAGGGCAAGAGGCAAAGAGGGAGAGAGACATCAATGTACAGTTGCCGTTCACCTGCCTCCAGCCATGGACCTGGCTGGAGACCTGGCTTGCAACCTGGTTATGTGCCCTGCCTGGGAATCAAACCAGCGACTTTTGGGTTCGCAGGCCAGGGCCTTATCCACTGTGCCACTAGCCAGGATTTCCACTCAGAATTTTCATTTTCACCTGCTTCATACCTAGAGCTGCAAATGTCTAACTGAATCTCCAACCGGATTGTCTCAGGTCTGGTTCGCAGAAGCAGGGAACTGGCCACCCCCCAACTCTTCAAGGAAGTAACACTTCCTTTTTAACACCAGCATTTATGGAGCACTCACTGTATGCCAGGACTCAGCTCTAAGTACTTTATACACATTGGTTCTAGATTTCTCATGGCATCCCTCTGCGATAGTACTATTGTTATCCCCATTTTACAGATGGGAGAGCCACACACACAGAGGGCAAATAACTTGCTTAAGGCTTTACAGCTAGCAGGTGGCAGAGTAGGTCCATCCTGATTTACACCCTGATCACAGTACTTTTACCTGTGATACCATGCTGTCTATCACATGTGACTGCTTGGTAGGTGACAAGATAGTGGCGGAGGGGAGATGATGTTCAGCACCTCACATCCCCTCTCCGTTCCCCAGGACTGGTAGTGTGGCACATGCAGAACCAACAGCAGTTTCAGAAGAAATAATCTGAGTGGCATGAATGGGAAGCTGATTGATGGAGACTCAGGGCTGAAATATTCCTATCAGAATTAAATGCCAATGCAGTCTCACCTTCAGGGCTATCTCTAAAAACTGTGATGGATAGAAAAAAGTTTTTGGGAAAAAATGGTTAGCTGGGTATAGCACTGTCCTTTGGAAACTTATAAACAAGTGAGTTGCCTGAAGAGAGACCTTGGCTCTTCTATAGTGAGGCCTTCCTCACTTCCAAGGGACAGTTGTGAGCCTAGGGTAAGTGGCTTTCCCTGAGAAAGCACACCAGTCTCCATGCCCTTGGCAGTCCACTCCAAGGACTGGCATGATTTTGGGGGGAAGGCCCTGGTAGCCTGATGGTGCCACAATGGCCAAGAGTAAGAGTTCCAAAGGTAGGGGAAGGATGGTGGTTAAGAAGTTAATTATACATTCATTGACCCACCAGGGGTAAAGTGATGATCCAAAATGCATCTTATTATAGTTTTAGATTATTTATTTACTTACTTATTGTTTTTTTTTTAGAGTGAGAGGAAGGGAGGAAGAAAGAAAGAAAGAGAAGCATTGATATGTTATTGGTTGCTTCTTGCAGGCCCCCAGCTGGCCTGCAACCCAGGCATGTGCCCTGACTAGGAATTGAACCTGTGATCTTTTGGTTCACAGGCTGGTGCTCAATCCATTGAGTCACACCAGCCAGGGCAGAGCTCATCTTATTTTTGTGAGGCTTCTGTCCTTTTACTCTCCTTAGCTTCACTTCTCTGAGAATCAGTCTCCTCCTCCCTGGGTCCTTTGAGAACTAAACATGGTGCATGAAAAGGTCCTTTTCTGCTCCCAGAAGAGCTGAGTGATTCAGGGAGGTTTTCCCAGAGCACTCTTCCCCAGTGTAACCCAAAGTGGAGAGTCAGCTGGATATTTCCAGGAGCCTGGGCGAGGGGGAATGCGAGCTCACTAGGAATATTCTGGTCAAGTTGGGGAGCACATCTCCTTTTAGGGAGTGTTGTGAATTAGATCCATTTTTGCACCCTGCTGTTGCAATGGAGCAGACTGTGAAAGGGAAGATTCTCAGAGGAGCTGTGTTTTAATGTAGCAATTTGATTCAATTTTCCACTCTATAAAATTACCCATCACTGCTCGTTGCTTTCTAACAGACACCTTCACTCTTAATTTAACAATCCTATCGAATTCTGCCAGGGAAATTGGAAAAATTTATCACCTGTGAAATTTTATTTTCCTTTGGTTGTATCTGTTTTTGTAAAACTTCATTAACGACGATGACTTGCTGAGGAAATTATCATTTTTTTTTTAACTTCAGACACAAGAAATGGCTCGACCTCAACCAAGATATCATTTGCATAATAAAACACAACAAAAAGGCTGGGGAAGTTGGGACTCTGAGAGGCTGGAAGTGCTAGGAGAAGAAGCAGATTCAGCGTGGTGGGTGGTGGGTGGTGGGTGGTGGGTGGTGGGTGGGTGAGGTCCCAGCAAGGAGAAAATGTGTGACCGTAGCCCTGATCCTTGACTCAGGAATCAACGATGTGGCTTCTCCCCCAGGGAAGAGACAAAGGCAGCATTGACAGGGTTGGACCTTTTTCTTTGGAAGCCCTGAAATACAACTTGCCTTTCAGGGTGCATTTTAGCAACCAGCCCTGTCTTCAGGGGCTTAAGTGTTAGAGTCACCTCAGTTCCTAAGTTTATCTGGGACTGAAGTTTAAATTGCCATAAATTTGGGCTTAACTTGAATTTCTCAGCAGAGCACTGAACTCCTGGCAAATTTCCACAGGAGCCATCTCTCTGAATGGACTTGAAGATTCAGCGTTCCTGCCGTCTAACTACCTCACAATTAAAAGGCACGGGCTTCAGTTTTCTACAGTCTGATCCCCACTGTGATCTGCACTGTTCAACAGCTGCTGTTATCCCCACAAGAAGTGGCTCTGCGGAAGCAGTGATGACTGTACATTTTTTGAGATGCCAGTTATCATTGTGCCTTTGGAAGAGAAGAAATATGTATAGTAGACCTGCTGTGATGGTGGGCAGAGGAAACACGTGAGGGTTATTTGTAAGAGACGCAGTTTGATTCATGGTATATCTGAACTAGGAAATAATGAGTTGTGCTCCATCAGGGTTTTTACTGGGTTACAGAAAAGGTTTGTCAGCATTTATCTATATTCTTTCAGACTTTTAATATCCATCATTTTGAGGCAACTTTCTATTCTTCCCACAATTACACAGAAAAGAAGCTGAAACTAGAGTTTTGAAGGTCCACATCCAAACTCACAGTAAACCAATGAAAACCAACGTAAATATTCTTAACTCTTTCACCTTGTTGACCTATATAACAAATTACTTCCCATGGTACAGGTGAAAGACCCTTCCTGATCAATTCATTTTGCTTCTACATTTAGGGAGAACTTCAATCATGGAAGTTCCACTGAAGCTTCCCTACACGCTCTCCTTTAGAGACCTGGTTTTCTCTGGAGTTTTCAGAGTTATATGCCTCTATCAGATTAAGAGTTTATGAAATGTGAGAAAGATAATTAGAAGATAAAGTTTCTCACCTGGTAAGACTTCATAAATATCTTCTTCTTCTTTCTCCTCCGAGGGCTGCTTTAGCCCCATACTCCCAGGCAAGATAACAGGTCTGCGTTGGGAACCAGAATTTTGGGAGTCAAGACCATCAATATCATCATACATCTCTTCCTCTACTTCCTCCTCTTCCTCCTCTTCATATGGAATGGTTAAGGAACTCAGATCTGCCAAGGTAGAGATGAGAATGAATCAAGATAGAGAGAAAAAGAAAAGAATAAGGCAGGGGAAAAAAAGAGGGAGAAGGAGGAGGAGGGATGAGAATAAAACATGTCAAAAGAAAATGAAACACTAGGTTAAGTGCTATTATTTCTAATGTGGGCCTTGGTGGCAGGAAATCTACAGAAAAGGCCAGACTAGCACTGCGTCAGGTTTAAACCATCAACATAAATCCTTCCTCGCAATAAAACTTGATCAGGATGAAGCAGCTCTGAAAAGTATGGGTGTGTGAATGAACGCACAAGGTGAAGGGAAGAAAATAGGCCAGAGGAGGAAATGCCAGCGCGCCACGCACCACTCGTCAAGTAGAAAACTGGAAGGGTGAGTGATGGCCTGTACTTCTCCAGGGTGCACAAAGTTGTAGGAACAACAGTGACTTCTGTGGGGTGTCTGAGCTGCCAGAGCTCATCTCCCTCATGATCTCACTGCAGAATTTTAGTCAAATTCTCTTATACACAGGAAAAAAAACAATGGTGAAAGAGGAAGAGAAAGCGAGATATGGAAAAAAAGGTAACCGCAATATGAGACCAAATGGAATGGCTTAGCGATGTGGTTACCATGTCCTTTTTCAACTGTACGGTCTGGCTGACCTTAAAGTGGGTCACTGCATAGAGGATGTTGAGCCATTACAGCACTGGGAAGCCCAGGGCAGGGGAGGGAGATTGGTTTCTTATTTTAATGGGGAACTGGGAAAGTTCATTCTCTGATGTGTAGTACAGAGTGCTCTCTGAAACCCTGCTGAGGGACCTCTGCAGGATGGGCGAGTGCAGTCAGGGTCCTCTGGGGAAGGAAAGGATGGAAAGACATCCGACGTTCATTTCAAAACACAATAAAAATGTTTGGCTTGATTAGGCTTTTAATAAAGATTTTGCAACAATTTTCATCTGAATTCTGGTGCCACCTCATATGAGGAAGGGATCAAAGATACATTTGTGGCTTAAACCATATGTTATTATTTTGTTTGTTTTAAAATAAAATGGAATGAATAATTTCTTCAATGTGGGATTCTGAAAGTACCACAGGGTACAGCTCAATAAAGCTGCTTTGAGTTTTATTGAGGTTTACACACTTAGGGGTATATTACACGCATAAATCTAAGGCACCTAGATGAGAGTGTACCCTGTAGTCTCGCCATCAATGTTCATGTTTGCCTAGTTCCAGTCTATTATACGTGATGCCCTTGGTAGAAGCAATAGTTTGTTTTTGTGATAGCAAAGACATAAACTGAGTAAAGCAGGCAATTCTTGTAATTAAAGCTCTGATGCTTCTTCCTTTTTATCCACAATAAAATCTAAGAGCAGAATAAAAAACAGACATGCAAAAGCTTGGTGTTTATAGGTAGACGTGATTCTTCCCAGGTTGTGGGCCATGTACAAAGTTGGTATTTCTGTCCTTCTGTAGAGGCAGGGTTCTGCCATGATGTGTACTATCATGAGGGTCATCTGATGCCAAGTGACAGACCCAAGGTTGGCTATTTCTACCTGCCAGGCCACACCTAGACAAGCTTCCTGGGCCACTGTCGCTGCTGTGCCAGCAGGTTGGCCAGCAGAGGGTACTCTAAGAGCAGTCATTTAACATCTTCAGAGAGGACTCTTCCCATCCTAAAGCAAGGGACATTTTATTGTGGGTTTGGAATAATTTTTCAATGTCCAATGTTGTTGAAGGCCCCCTAGATGAATTTAGATTTCTACTTCCTACTAAGACCAAAACAAGAAGATTTTAAGTCCTCTAAATTGCATCTAGATTACTTATTATTATTATTATTTTTAATTTGAAGACTAATTGGCTTTCTTTCTTTTTCTTTTAAAAAATATTTTATTTATTATTTTTAGAGAGAGGGGAAGGAAGAGAGACACAGAGGGAGGAAGACATCAATGTGTGGTTGCCTTTCACCTGTCTCCAACTACTGACCTGGCTGGCTTGCAACCTGGTTATGTGCCCTGGCTGAGAATTGAACCAATGACCTTTGGGTTCGCAGGCTGGCACGTTATCCATTGTGCCACCAGCCAGGGCTAATTGGCTTTATTAAACAATTCAAACATTTCAGGAATTGTGTAGCATCCCATCTAGCAACTACAAGGGTGCTCCCTAGATAACTGAAAGTTGATACCAAAAATTTCCTTTCCAGAATATAAGGGCTTAGTAGATACTAAATTGAGCTGAGCTGGTTTTTAGAATTTCCTTTTCTAGTGATTATAAATATTACAGACTAGCCAATAGGTAGGTGGATGCATTAGAATAATATCAATGGTCATCTCCAGGTTGATGGTTTTTCTACCTTCTGATTTATACATGGCACTATTTGTTGTTATAAGGGATGTGTTAGAGAAGGGAGAAGGGAACAGAAAAAAATACATATTGAAACCTGTGGATTATATTTATGCTATATAACTTCAACTGAAAATCCACTCAAGCATTGTTTTTATATTAATGATACTTACCCTTTAATAAGAAACTTATTTGATCCACCCAGTCTCTGGCTTCCGCTGGATTAGTAGCTGTAAACTAGAAAGAAATTAGTGAATTAATTTATCACCTTCACTAAAATTTCCATGAATCCTGTTGGTAGGTTCAAGGGAGGGAGCCTCTGAGTTAAGTTTCAGAGTCATGTTGAAAGCTCAGGGTTCTCTGCCTGCTTAATATTTTGAAAAGAGACCAAAATATTCAAAGTGATTTTCCCTTCAGCAATTTTGTATACCTAATATTGACATCTAATTGGGTCCAGAATTCATGTCCATGTACATTCATGCAATTATCCATTCATTCATCAGACATGTATTTGATAAGAGTTTACAGAAACAAAACCAAACCGAAATTCCTAACTTCAAAGAATAATGCATTGGTTATGGAGACAACATACACACTTGAAATGGAAATACCATAAAGTAGGTACATTTGATAACAGCTGAATATTGAGAGAGGATAGGGAGTACTTGTTGCCTAGAGTAAGCAGGAGAGCTTGTTAAAGTAATATTGTTCTGGTTGGATTTTTAAGTTATTGAGAGGGAGAGAGAGAGAGAGAGAGGGAGAGAGAGAGAGAGAGAGAAGGAGAGATCCATTTGTTTATGCATTCATTGGTTGCTTCTTGTATGTACTCTGGGGATCGAACCCACAACCTTGGTGTATTGGGACAATGCTCCAACCAACTGGACTACCTGCCTAGGGTTATTCTGGTTGGATTTTAAAGAGTTGTTGGAAACTGGTGCAGAGAATTGGACAGGTTAGGTGGGGAGAACCATGTGCAAAAAGATTTAGGAATGAAACATCATGTATAGGGGAAGGTAGGCAGATAAACTTGACTTGATGAAGCTGGAGGGTTGAGGGTCAGAGAAGAGTTGATGAAACTAGAAGTCCAGTCTTACAATGGAGACAATAGGAAGCCACTGTAAATTCTAGCAAAAGGAATGGGGGATTTAGTAGTTATGGACAGGAGGGATTGGAACAGGGATGATCTGGAGACAGAAGACCAATCAGAAGGCTATTTAACTAATATTTTGTGTGAAGTGATGAGAACTTAACTATTGTGATGGCTGTGGAAAGAATAAGAAGGGAAGGAGCCAAAGGATATTGCAGAAGAAGAAGCCACAGACCATAATAATGACTTGGATTCAATGGGCCAAAAAAAGAAGAGGTAAACAAACTCTACATTCTGATGCATAAAAACAGGCCAGTCAGGCATCAACATTTAGTAATTTTTTATTGTAAGTGAATCAACTTGAAATGACTGTTCCTGAAAAACATTTTTATTATCTGGCCATTAGGGTAAGATAAAGGTATGTGCTGTACTAGAAACCTATATTCCTGTTTAATATTTATTAATAGACATTGTCATTCTTGATTTCATAAAAACACACTTCTATAAACATGTCTAGGGAAATGGATTTAGACTTGTCATATACATTTTTATCTGGATGATGCACCATCAGACCTGAATAATAAAAATAACTTAGAAACATACCCAGTGCATACATCTGTTTTATACATATCTATAAATGATTCTATAGAATAGTTTAAATTAAAAAAAAATTTGAAATGATATCATGAAGACCTAGGTCATTTAATAAAATATGGATTAAGATACTGTATAAGTATAAAAGGATGAATGTTGAAAAAAACTTAGAATCAAAGGGTTACATAGATGCTTAAAATTAACCTTAGCATAGTTTTTCTCTTTTTTAAAAGTTAGCTAAAGGTTTTCTAAATTGTCTTTGTAAAATTTTGATAAGATAAAAATTACCAACAAGCAGAAAATAATATGTATACATACACACAAAAATATATTTTTGTTGAAAATCACTGCATTCTCATAGTCAGATTTTTAAATTGTTTTATTTAACTTTTAATAAGTAATAAATACATTACATATTATACACATTTTATATTATAACAAAATATATTGAAAATGAATACATTGAAGAATAAATCTTTCTTACTCTCACCCAGGTCTATTCCCTCAGTTATCACTATTACTATTCAGTAATCATTGTCACCAGTATCTTAGAATCTTTCCAGAGATATGCAATGCATCCACACACAGGAAGATTATTTTGGATAGCAAAATGAATATGGGAAAATAAATTAGTTTGCACTCAACAGTCAGGTTTTTCTTTTTCTGGAGTTCATGGAAAGAAGTGGAGATAATCAGTTGAAAAATAAAGAGAATGGGAATTAAAGACATGAAATTAGAGGCTGTGTGTGAGGAATAAGATTGTGTGCTACCAATAGATAAAGGCTCTCACCTCTGGAGTGAGACCAAGAAGAGATGGAAGCCAAGCAGGGGCAGTAGCTAGGATGAGATTGGCAACAGACAGGAGAAGGGAGGGCGTAACACAGCAAAGGTGAGGACATGTCAAGAAAGAAGGTCTTGCTAGAAAATGATCAGGTAACAGCAAAAGGATGGAACCCAGCATAGCAACCACACTCACATGCAACATGGAAGGAAACGGCAATGCTAATGAGGACCACCATCTCCTTGGTTCATCCTACCTCATAGCTGCGCCTATCCTGGGAGGTCAGTTCAAAGCAGGATTCTTTCTTGGAATCTTTTCGCAGGTAGGGGGCCATCCGTATGCTGTAGCCCTTAATGGGAAAGATCCCTCTGGGCTGCTTGCCTGCAAGACAGGAAAGCTCCCTGTATCCCTTGAGAGACGCAAATGCCAAGGGAAGGCATCTTCTCTGGTATGTAAAATAAAAGC
The DNA here is from genome assembly GCA_004026585.1 of Noctilio leporinus. Lineage (NCBI taxonomy): Eukaryota > Metazoa > Chordata > Mammalia > Chiroptera > Noctilionidae > Noctilio > Noctilio leporinus. The sequence goes on along the minus strand of PVIW01000356.1, from coordinate 124,503 downwards.
ACAGAAACAGCTGTTACATCCCTGAGGAACCACAACAGTCAAGGAAAGGTTATTAGGGAAGCTTAAGAAGAGGCTACTGCGACAGAGAGGCAGATATCACTGCCAAGCTAGGGAAATGCTACATGAAAGGTTATTTTGCCAAAAGAGTACAACAGAGACAGAGAATTTATTAGAATGTTAAGATATCTATAATAACAGAAAGAAGGAGTTATTACAGCAGGGAGAGTGTGGCGGTAAGCATGAGGCTCTTGAAGGCTGTTACAGAAATGAAACATTATTATCAGGTCCAGCAGAGCTCACGTTTGGGGTGGGGGTGTGTGCGAACAGCAGCACAGGAGGCTCGGTAAGTTCCCAGGGTCTGTTCCTATGCCCTATGCAGCATTTGGGCTAGACCATGCTCCCCCTTCCTGCTGGTCAGGTGGAATTTATGATAGAGGGAGAATAATTAAAACATAGTATTTTATCCTCCTTCCAAGAGGTCAAATTGGGAAGTAGCAGGGTACTGTTCAGTATTATAAGATGATGAGCAAGAAGCTAAAAGGCAAAGGACCCTAAGTGAAAGAACGGAGATGGTACTCTGTCACTCTCTCTTTTTCTTTTGTTTTGTGTCACTTTCTTTAAAAGAAATATGAGAAACTGGCAAAGAAGAGTTGGTTCCCAAGAATTTTGTGTCCTCATGGTGTGGCTCAGGCAGAATGCAGAGAGGACAAGCACCACTGTGTTTGGATGATGCCTTGTTTCCTGAATCATGTGGAATGAATTTCTTAATGAGTGAATTTTGATAATGATGATGATAAGGATGGCAGTGGGTTGACAATAATTAAAAGAAAAGGGGGAAAAAAAGATTCTGTCTTTACCTGGTTGAGCTAAAAGAAATACGCAAACACTCTGTACTTCCTAAGAAAATGTCTTGGGTACAATAAGAAGTAACTGGTGAGGAGGGAGCCATGCAACAGTGCTTTCTGACACCAGAATCTTTTTTGTTAAAGTATCTAGCCTTGTTCTAACAGGCTACTAAAATGTTTTGTTGTTTCTTTGGTCAACAGATTTTATTTTATTCTGACAGCCAAATGGTCAATAAAAATCTCCTAGTCTCTTGCTCTTGTTCTCTCTCTCACCTTGAGTGTAAAGGATTCTGAATAAATGAAATGAACATGATACCTTGTTTTCTATCCAGATATGCCAACTACTTACTTAAGGGAAATGAGCAACATTTTTACAATGACATAAATGCTGTATTAGGTTAAAGGTTTAAAATAAGAAAATCACACCTGGCTGGTGCTTAGAATTCAGAGGAGAGGAGAAATTCTGGTTGCTGGATTTGAAAGTGGGCTAGGTTTTGGGTAGGGAAGCTGTTGCTCAGTTTTTGAGCTATGCTGCTATCATTTCCAGGTAGGGCTTCAAACTTTACCCCTGGGGTGAGGGGAACTGAGGAATCCAAGTGGTGAACCCATGATGAAGGTCAGTGATGCTTGCTATAGGCCGAGAGGCAGGGTGAGGCAATTGCCTTGAAGCCTGAGTGCAAATCTTAAGGATTCCAAGTCATTTAGCAAAGCTGCAGTCTTTTCTGCTACCTTGGGGCCCAAGGTGCAGAAAGTCCAAAGGCGATGAGGTAAACACCTATGATTTCCTAGACTGCATATCCATGCATTAGGAGTGGAAAATATATGGGAAAGAAAGAAGATAGGAGAAATGGAAAATGATCACAAGGAAAATAATTTACTCTGGATCACTGGCCTCTGTACCAAGGCAGTAGAGTACAAGGAAATCCCCACCCTCCAAGAATTCATGTTTTGCTTACTTTATCCCCTCTTTGCTTCATAGAATTGCCCCTGGGTCAGCCTGACTCTGTATGACGATATCCTTTATGAAAGTTTACATTCACCTACAGTGATCACTTTTAGCTCGTGCTTCAACTTGTGCTTTTATATTCCTTCTCATGAATGAAGCAACTGTTAAGCATGGATGAGGGATCTTCTAAGGCAGCTCATGAGTGTGCTTGATTGAGTCAGTGGTGGCTGACTAAGAAACTGCTTCTGGCCTGAGTCAACACTGCTGTGGCTGCCATCTGGATGAAGGATGTCTCTTGAGCACAGCAACTCTTTGGGTCTCAATTCTCCATGGTGCTAAGGATGTCCACAGGACTACTTCCCAGGAGTCAGGAGAATACAGTTTGGGGGATACTCGTAGAGAGTTTGAGCTTGAGAGTTCTTTTTCTTCTTTCAATTTTTAACTATATTATGAAGAGTTTGAGATTCTTTAAAAAAAAAGAATGCTGAAGTGTTTAACCTTGATAATGTTATTAATCATAATACAAGATAAGCCTTAGATATGCTGATGACAATGTCCTAGTATTTAAATGTCTAAATTGGCACCTGAGTTTTGGTGATAGGCAAGGTATAGTTTACTCAAGCCTGTTTCTTTCCCAAGCAGGTCCCTTTATGGGTGTTAGTTAAGGATTGCTATCTTGAGATCTAAGTGCTTGAGAATTTACGAAGTGTTTGGCTCCAGGAGTGAGGTGCTGCTGTGCAAATGAAGAACACTTACTTTTCTCATTAGCGTAGTAGTAGAAGAGGCTTCTGCTGACAACACACCATCTCTTCTGCCACTCTGATCCAAAGAAACTATGATCTAAATGGAACAGCAGTAAGGGACATAAATTCAGGTAACTACAACCACTGAAGGGTCCGTAAAATCCAACAACACACAGTCCAGTGTGTTATTGTTTTATTTCCCAGGTTAATGGACTGTAAAGCCCTCCCTTTTACTCCCACAGGTTATCCCATATTGACTCAGAGTCGGAGGACTTGCTCAGTTAAAAGTCCAGGTTCTAAACAGGGGATTTGCCTGTCGGACCCCTCACAGCTGTCGATCTTCCTTTATTTCAGCCTCAAATCTCATCTTGTACTTTTCAAATTCTTCACGATATTGTTATGTGTTGCCTTTTAGCAAGCCGAAATGATGCTGTAGGCCATGGGCACAAGAAAGGCTTTCTTTGTACTAGGCCAATTTGCTTGTTGAGAGTTAAGCCTGGGACTCTGGCCCTTGTAGTCCCTTTTCTAATCAAACAAGAGGTAGGTTAAGATTTGGGCCCTTCTGAAGCTCAAAAGTGGTTGTTTTACGTATGAGATAAACATTATATTCTTGGTCACACAGTTTCATTCTTCATGGGAGCACATTGAGAGAATATCCTTGGTTCGTTCATTCAACAAGTGTTTATTAAGCACCTGTTCTGTACCATGTGAGCAAGGTAGAACCAGCCTCTATCCTGATGACGCTCACAATCTGTGGAAGATTTTGAGCCATCTCTCTTCAGCCTATACACCAGACTCCTTTTCCTCCTTTCCACCTACCTACCACAGTATTGGGCTTAGAGAAGGCACCTGGTTATGTTAGCCCTTTTCGTCCTCATTTCCCTTCCCTTTCTGGAATGTTCTGAGATATATGGGTCTGACCAGTACCTTTACTTTTCTTCTCCAGGTATCCTTGCTTGATGATGTTATCAAGCTCTTGAGCTCCTCTTGTGATGTCTTCCATTCCTTAAAAGAACAACAGCGAAATGCTTTGTTAAAACCTCATGGAACTTTCATTTATTTAGGTTATTTTTGAAAACCCACATTAATGAAGGGGTACAGAAGGGCAATTGCTTAAACACAGCACAAAATGAAACGACTTCTAGATGATTGGGGAAAAAAGTAAAATTTCTTTCTTTCTAATTATATCTAATGTTAAAATTGCTTAAAATGATCTAAACATATGTTAGTTTGTGCAAGGGGAGGTAGCCTAAATATATATTGATTGGAAAGAAAAGGACTCCAGAGACTTATGAATGTGCTGTGGATACAAGTTGCAAATTGGATAATCCACACTGAGATAATCAAAAGTCAAATGAATAACTACCAGCACAGATAAGCTTTAATGAGTGATAGCACTCACCATGAACACAGTTACCCCAGGAGCAATAAACACACATTCTCTCTCTCTCTCTCTCTTTTTTTTTTTTTTAACAAACAACCACCTTAGTGAACATAAATTTTAAGTTCACACAAAGGAGGGCTATGCAAGCTGAACTTGGCAATAATTGCTGAATCCTGGTTTTGTCAGAGTATAGTAAAGAGTGTGAGAATGGTAGAAGCCTTTATAAAGAGAAGAAACTGGAACTGACACCAGTCTTTAATTGTTTGGTGCTAACATTCTTGGCTTTCAATTAGCCTCATTAGGTACAAATTTATTGAGAAGTCAAGATCCTAATCCATCTTCCACCACTGGGGTTTATACTTATTTTACAGAAGGGAGGGACAAAGGACAGAGACAAACAGGAAGGAATTTACTCCTCAAAAAGTAAAATAAGAGCTCTGGCTGGTGGTTTAGTGGATTGGCATCGGCTTGCAAACCCAAGGGTCACTGGTTGGATTCCCAGCCAGGGCACATAACCAGGTTGCAAGCCAGGTTTCCAGCCAGGTCTGTAGCTGGTGGCAGGTGAAAGGCAGCCATACACTGATGTTTCTCTCCCTCTCTGCCTCCCTCCCATCCCCTCTTTCTGAAAATAATGAATAAAATCTTTTTTTTTTTAAAGGGAGGAAGAAAGAGAGAGAGAAGCCATTAATGTATGGTTGCCTTTCACCTGCTCCAGCTAAGGACCTGACTTGCAACCTGGTTATATGTCTTGGCTGGGGATCGAACCAGTGACCTTTGGGGTTCTTAGGCTGGAACTTATCCACTGAGCCACCAGCCAGGGCTAATTCTTTATTATTATTTTTTTCTTTAAAAAATTTTTATTGTTGTTGTATTACATCCATCCCCTTTTTGCTCCCCTCTGTCCCCCTCCCCACCCACCCATTCCCCGCAAAGTCAATCCCACCTGTTGTCCATGTCCATGGTTCCTTTATACTAGGTTCTTGTCTAAACTGCTCCCCTTCCTTGCCTCTTCCTCCCCACTCCCCCCAACCCCCTTCCCCCTGACCACTTGAAGGCCTATTTAATTCTATATTTCTTTTTTTTTTTCTTTCATTATTTTTAGAAAGAGGGGAAGGGAGAGAGGCAGAGAGGGAGAGAATCAACCTATGGTTGCTTTCACCTGCCTCCAGCCACAGACCTGACTGGAGACCTGGTTTGCAACCTTGTTATGTGCCCTGGCTGGGGAATTGAACCTGAGACCTTCAGGTTCGCAGGCCGGCGCCTAATCCATTGTGCTACCAGCTAGGGCTAATTCTATATTTCTTAATCAGGAGAAATGGAGGGAGTGGGCTGGCGTTACCTTAATATTTATTCTTTTTAGTCCCCAAACCCAAATCTCTTGATTTGCCTTAAAAAATGTAGAAAGCAAACAAAATGCAAACCAAATTAAGGCACATCTTATACCAGCAATTCTCAACCTTTTTCATCTCATGGTACACACAAACTAATTATTAAAGTTCTGTGGCATGTCAAAAAGTTTATTATATTTCTGCCAATCTGACAAAAAGTACGTATAATTTTGATTCATTTGCATCAATGATTATTGTTGTGTTGGCTGTGATCATTTTTTTATTTGACAATCTAAAGGAAAAGAGGTCAGTGCCCCTGACTAAATAGTCAGGTATTGCAAGTTTTAAAAATTCTTGTGGCACACCAGTTGAAAAATCCCTGACCTGTACAATACCTTGGGACTTCTGGGTGGAATAATTTTTGTTTTCAATTACACAATTGTTTTTTTGAATCTGTCCTACAATAACTACCTTTTACTCAGTGATGTCTGCTTTGTTCACTGCTTTATATACTTTTTATTTAAAAATAACATTTTAAGACAATGTAAATGCAACTAAAATGACCTCTTGCTTCTAAGCTATTCCAGGCTTAGTTTTAGATATGTGGATCAGAAGAGTTTCTCTTTTTCTCTTTTAGTGTGTTTATGTACTGGACTCTAGCTTATTTGTCCTTATTATCAACTTTCCTGCTCATGGACTGATTTCATTTTTGTATTTTATAGTTAGCAAACTCTGTGGCTACTGTAAATCCTCCCAGATGGGTCTCAAGATGCTCCTGTGAGATCAGCAGCAGCGAAGCAGAGTTTGTGTGTCTTTCATTTTCTCCTACCCCTCTGGAAATTCTAATATCTCTTTGAAAATGCTCTCCAAGAAAACAGAAACAAATCCTACTGATGGTCGGGGGAGGACCCCGTATGTTCGAGAGGGCCCTTTGGAGCAGAGCCCATCCTTTGTAGCACTGTCAAAAATTACTCCTAGAGCCTTAAATATTAAATGAAAAACACAGGAGTTAAGAAAAAACAGGATCTCCTAAGCTTGAAGTTTTCATCTCTTCTTCCTATGAGTTTTTTTCTTTTTCCGTTGAAAAGGTTTTGTTATACTTAGGGACACAGTTACCTGTTAAAGATTCTGAGAGTCTGAATCATAAAAGACACGTTAAATGTTCCATTAGAATTCAAACATCTTTTTTTAATGCAAATCTAAACGCCATTTTATAGAACATCTATAATTATGAAAATGGAAAGACATTGCCTCGTGTGCGGGGAGAGTCCACGAGTATGAATATTACATTAATATGCCCACACCAGCTCACTGATCCTGCTGGCAAGAGCATAAAAAATGCTTGAGTGAAACTTTTATTTAGATGTTAAGACTCCAGGCCCCAGCGGGGTGACAGAGACAGTCCCTGTGAGTTGCCATCAGAGAGAGAGTTTGAATTGAATTACCCAGGGGGGAAGGAAGTAGTGATGAGCACTGCTTCGCTTATTTAATTTCATTTACTTTCAGTACATTATCAGCATGAGGCTTTTCTTTCCTACCAACCGAAACCCAAGAATGCCACCACCAAGAAAACAACGACATAATGCAGCAGACATGCTTGAACTTCAAATCGCTAATTCTAGGAGACTAGGGACTGCACCATCACCACCTTCTCTCCTCAATGTCACACTTGGTGTTCCAAAATTGGGCACTGAATGAGTTGCTGAATTTCCTTTCTTGCTTATTTACCAACAAGATTCTGAAGAGTAGTGGAGCTGGAAAATGTGGTATTTCATACGCTTTGTTTTTGTAAGATGTGTTATGTAGCTTTCTTATTAGAGGAAGCCTGTATTGATGAACTCTCTTGCCTGGTTTCTCTTGTGGAGCCATGGAAAGCATGGGATTATAGGTGAAGTTTGAAATGGCTACGGGAAAATTAGGAAACCAAATCAAATAAATCTCTGTTCTCTTGATTGTCAGATGAATCTAGGCAACCAAAATGGGAAGCCATTGTAGCAACCAAGCTATCTCCTTTTTCAGGGTCAATTCAGGATCCTACTGATCAAGAACTGGTGGTCCTGAGGATGCCCATGTTAGCCACAGTCCTGGGGTGATGGCATAGTAGGTCTTCTATGCTTGAACACCTACTGACAAATGAACAGATTCGCAGAGCTACTTAATGCATAATAAAAGTATGCAAATACTTTGCAAGGACATAGTAAAAATAAGAAGAAGACACAATTTCTGTTTTAAAGCAAAATCATTTACATTTAAGTATGCTTAAAAAAAAATCAAGGCATTTTTTCCCCTGTTACCTGAATAAAGGTCTCACCACCTTAATGAAAAAATAGAAATGATTTAGGAATAAATGGCTCTTTTGGGTAAACCTGAATGTGCATCACATTACATCAGCATAAAAGGGAATTACGTTAGTGTCATACTCTCTCTCTACCAGTACACTTAACTAAAACTGTCAGAATAGCCTATATAAAGGAAAGATTCACTTAGCTGAAGCATATAGGGCCATAAAGATAAAATCAGCAGAGGAGTGTGTTCCTCAGAAGTGATGGCCACCCAACTTTCATGGCAGATAAAGATAAAAGAAATTCTCAGACATCCTTCTCTCTTCATCCAGATTCCTTTAAACCCTGAGTACCACCCATCTCCAACTCTGCAATCAAAAATGACAGAGTAGAATTCCATCTCTCAGTGTTAAACATGAGTCCTCAGTCAGTTCCACACAGCAACAACAATGGGGACCCTTTGGAGTGTGATACATTTCCATAAAGCAGTCAATAAAAAAGACACGGGAGCTTATGTGAGTCATGGCCTATTTAATCAGCTGCGTTCTAGCCCACTGAGAAAAGAGAATTGGAGAAATCAGTTGGCAACACCACAGCACAAGGCTAATAGCACAAGAGGCCACACAGTGTCCAATGCAAAAAGGCTGCTGCTCCTGAAGAGCAAACCAGGTGCCTGTGAACTTTCATTGTAGGAGGCTGGTGTGGTCTTTGGCTAACTCAAGATGAAATTAAAATCAGTAAATTAAAAAAAAAATTTTTTTTGAAAATGATTTTATTTAGTTATTTTTAGAAAGAGAAGAAGAGAGGGAGAAACAATTGGTTGCTTCTCACATGTCCCCAACCTGGGGAGCTGGCCTGCAACCCAGGTATGTGCCCTCACCGGGGAATTGAGCCAGCCACATTTCCGCTCACAGTCTGGCACTCAATCCTCTGAGCCATACCAGCCAGGGCCAGTAAATTTTTTTTTAAAGATTTTTTTCATTATTTTTTAGAGAGAGGGGCAGGGAGGGATCAAGAAAAGGAGAGAAACATCAATATATGGTTGTCTTTCACCTGCCTCCAGCTATGGACCTGGCTAGAGACCTGGTTTGCAACCTGTTTATGTGCCCTGGCTGGGAATTGAACTAGTGACCTTTGGGTTCGTTCACAGGTTGGCACTTATCCACTGAGACACTAGCCAGGGCCCAATAAATTAAAAAAAAAAAAAAAAGATTTTATTAACTTATTTTTAGAGAGGGGAGAAGGGAGGGAGAAAGAGAAAAAGAAAAACATCACTGTATGGTTGCTTCTTGTGCACCTCCAACTGGGGACTGAGTCCGCAACCCAGGCATGTGTGTGGACTGGGAATTGAACCAGCGACCCTTGGTTTGTAGGCTGGTGCTAAATCCACTGAGCTACACCAGCCAGGGCTGAAAAATCAGTAATTAAAAAAAAAAATCTTTTGTTCAAGTCCCTATCTGCATTGTGGGCTTCTCCCATTCTCCCCTTTCCTTAAAACAAAAACAAAAACATTATTATCATTTTTTTTTAGAGAGAGGGAAAGGGATGGAGAAAGAGAGGGAGAGAAATATCAATGTGTGGTTGCCTCTAGTGTGCACTCAATGAACTCAACTGGTGACCTGGCCTGCAACCCAGGTATGTGCCCTGACTAGGAATTGAACCCATGACCCTTTGGTTCACAGAATGTTGCTCAATCCATTGAGCCACACCAGCCAGGGCTCCCTGTTCCTTTCAATTCAAGTTCTCAATTGTTTGGAAAGGGGGCCAACTCAACTATACCCAGCTTAGAGACTGATAGCCATTAGAGGTGAATTTCAGACAGAGGAAATTTTACTAAGTTCCTTCATTCAAGTATCCATGATAAAGGACCTGTGGAGTTGGGTGGATGAGGTTGGAGAAAATCTAGTATTTGAAGACTGTGAATGGTCAGGTTATAATTCACCTGCAGATTGCTGGTGTGTGTACAAAGGGGAAGAGGCTATTATTGCAGGTGGGGTGGGGTGGGTAGCATTCTCCTGTCCTTTGGGCTATTGATCCCAAATCTGTTCATTAAACCCTCTCTTTTGTACAATGTTTGGTTTCTGGGCTTTCTTTAATAAATTCATTACTGTTTTTCTTCAGCTTCTTGCATTTCTGGGTTACTTTTTGCTTTTTCCTCAATTTCAGGAGCCACTCAATCAATGACAACTTGAGGTGTCTAGCTAGCAAGCAGTGTTCATCTGAGCTTGATGCTAACAGGGAAGTTAGTTTCAATGACTCTTTCTGCATTTGTCCCTTGGGACAGGCTTATAAGTTCTTGAATTTCGGTGGTTCCCTTTGATATTTACTTGAGTTTACAGGCATCCCTTACACTTTTCTGTCATTTTGCTTCACTTATTAAGGAATTTAGACCAACACATGTAAGGTGGAAAATTCTAAATCATTAACAATAGACTTAGGATCTAAAAGTTTCAAAGAGGTAGAAACCACTCAGCTTTAATTTCATGGAGAAATACATTGAATACCAGGTGAAAGGAAGGAAGTGAACAGAGTGTACCTAAGTTCTTTAATGAGCTGCAACATAAGCTAAGGAACAAAATAGGTGCAATTGGAGCTAGACTGAAGGACACTGAAAAAATGGTGGAAATGACACACTGGCAGTTAGCAAACCAACACAGAAGACAGCATTGAGATCTTGATGGACTTTTGCCCCTTCAACTTTTTCAGATCTTTAAAAAAAATCTGTTAATCCAGGTAACAGACCAAACAGTGTGAAAATCTGTGGACAAAATCTTGTTATACTGAAGATAAAAAAATTCATGTAGATTCTGGGCCAGTGGTACTAAGAAAAAAAGCAGATAACTGAAGAACAAAAATAATTATAACTAGTATATTTTACTAAAAATGGTGAAAAAAAACAAGTTTTAACCCACATTTTATCAAGCATTTTTACATATCATTTCAGCTCCACGATAAACCTATGAGGTCTGTGTTATTATCAACAGTACTTTATAGACTGGGAAACTGATACTTAGTGAAATTAAGGGACTTGCTGAAGGTTGCTTGGCTGGAAAAGCCCATGCTCCTTCCACAACCCTGAGCTTTATTTGAGGAGAAACTCTCAGAAGTGGCTGAGGAAAGATAGGGTCTTCCCACTTCAATCCCACAAGAGAGTCCCCACTTAAATATGGAAAAACAGGCATGATGTATGGTTATTCTAATACTTGATGTCAAAAATTACCTTAAGCCTGTCTAGTGTGGCTCAGTGGGTTGAGCACTGCCTTGTGAACCAAAGTGTCACTGGTTCGATTTCCAGTCAGGGCATCTGCCTGAGTTCTGGTCCAGGTCCCCGGTTGAGGGCATGTGAGAGGCAACTATACAGTAATGATTTTTTCTTTCTCTCTCTCCCTCTCTTCCCCTCTCCCTAAAAATAAATAAATCAAATCTTAAAATAATTACTTTAAGATCTTGTGCTTTGAATTTATTTGTTAATGTACTGGCTGATTTATCTGTGGAATTGCTTTCTAGAGCAAAGCTGTGTGAAATCCCAGAGGTCAACAGATATACAGAGCAAAATAAAAGAAAATATGAGAATAGAATGGAAGGATACACAGGGTAAAGCAAATACAAGAGGAAGCAACCTGGAGCTCTCAAAAAAAAATAACAACAAAAATGTTGCTTGGTCACCTAAGTTTATAAAAGCTCTTCTGACACAAGAATGATGTCTAGAAAAATGAAGTCCTGTTCAAGCAGAGGGTGCACACAGGCATCTTGGACATGATGTTTACTCTTTAAGGAAGAAGCATTGGCTTAAAAAGGGAAAGAAAACAGGTAACCAAATATCGAAATTGATTTCTTTTCATAAAACATTTCATCAGTAATGTCAAGCTGCAAGGTAACACACAAAATAATTAATATTCATGGAGGATGAATGTTCCTACATTAATTGTCTAATAGGCTTGTGGTCTTAGGGGAAGCTCTTCTCCAATATTTTCCCTTTCAGTGGGATTTTACTTATAAGAAGTGAAAGGATTAAAAAAAAAAGCCCTTCCAAGTCCAGGTAGGGTAACTTCTACACACTACTTCTAGCATCTTAATAAATGGTAATAATCAATAGCATCTGGTAGGTGTAAATAGTTCATCTTAAAGAATGACTAACTCAATATAATAATCATTGATTATCAGTCATGGTATCATGACACATTGGTGTCTTTTGATAAGTTTAAGGTGTTAATTTAAAGGGTGAGGATTTTGGATAACTCACTTTTAGAGTAAGAATGGATTAAAAGTTTTTAAGGGATAATAGCATTTATTTATATTCTTCTAAAAAAATTTATTGTTGCTGTATTACATTTATCCCATTTTCCCCCACCATTCTCTGCCCCCACCCTCCCTATGTATTCTGGTGGGTTTTCTTAAGGGAAAAAGTCAGTTAAAAGTGACTTATAGCTTATAATATTTATGCTACAGTTTATGGTGACTAACTACATCTGATGTACTATTATAATTGTGGCAATCAAGAATTCTTGAGCCCTGACTGGTGTGGCTCAGTGGATTGAGTGCTGGCCTGTGAATCAAAGGGTCACTGGTTCAATTCCTAGTCAGGGCACGTGCCTAGGTTGCAGGCCAGGTCCTTAGTTGGGGGCATGAAAGAGGCAACCACACATTGCCGTTTCTCTCTCCCTTCCCCTTTCTCTACACACACACAAACAAATAAACAAATAAAATCTTAAAAAGAAAAAAAAAAGAAAAAGAATTTTTGAAGGCTGTGGCCTGGCCAATGACTGGGGGCCAGGTGGGGCTTGCAGCCAGCTGCCCAAGCTTGTGCATGGCTGGCTGTGCCCATGAGTGACACGCTAGGGTGGCTTGGGCCAATTGGTGTGGGGTGGTGGGCAGGTGGGCCTCTAGGCCTGGGGCTATGGGACTTAACAGAAAGCTGGTGGACAGACTGATGTTGGAGTGCAATGCAGGAGGCACCTGCATTGGGGTATAGCACTGGCACTGGCCCTGCTGCTGTCCTGGCAGCGAATGTCCTATTCACTACCAGTATCAGATGGTCAGAGCACTCTATATGCTGGGGCCCTGGGAGCAGACTGTGTTAGTTTCCTGGCTGGTTCCCGTGGAGGGATGGCACTGTACACAGGATAGGTCTTCACACTTCAGAACTTCATGGCTTTGTTGCACTACTTTGAAATTGTACCATGACCAAGGTATGACCAGAAGCGAGAGGTTCCTTAGGAGAGAATTACCAGACTTCATCAGATGTCCTAAGAAACTACTAGATGTCATGTAACCAACCCTATGAGCGTAAAGACTAAAATTCACGAGGAGAATGGGAAAACAACCCTGACTTATGTGTTGTTCTTGTATATTTTAACATTGTAGTCATAGGTACTTTGATATTAGTATTTTGTTAACCTTTCTGACTATTTAAATATCGCACTATGAACGTTTTCCTTAATGTAACTTGGAGAGCATTTTAATTGCCTTCTATTTCTAAAACACAAAGTATTAGTTGGGCTTTTCTGTTCTCCCAATCTCCAGACCTCCCAACATTCCAGCAAACAATAGTTAACAGACTTTGCCTTCTGAAACATGTTATCTACTTCCTTCCCATTGCAGGCCTTTGCTCCTGCTTTTCCTGTTTGAGAGTTCCTCTCCTTTTTCTGAGTAGGGGGTGCTCCTTTAAGACTCAATTGAAATGTCACATTCTCTTTGCATCTTTCTCTGCTTTCGCCATGTAGAATTATATACTCTCTCGTCTGGCTCTAATATTATTTTCTACAGGACAATATAATAGCACAGTCTTGGCTCTCAGGAAACCTAAACCCTTTCCCCAATACTTCTATTCTTGTCTCTTTGCTTAGGGTTACATAAGATGTTGGATACTATGTAAGGATGCTAGAAGACTTGAAAAAGGAAACAGAAAATTTTTATTCCTGGGAAAAGCAATGTAGCTGTGGGTCTTGGTGGAAGGCAACAGGGAGGTCAGCCTAGAAATGGGAAGGAGGGTAATACTATAAATGTAAATTCTTACATTTATAGAAGAGATGTAGCACTATGGAAACAACTAAGTGAACAAAACATTGTAGTGAAGAATCCAGTACAGGTGTGCATTTAGGGGGATGGACCAGCACTTGTACCACAACTGTCAAGGTAAGGAGAATAAGAATTAGGATGGGAAGAAACTGGAACATGTAAACAGACGAGACTCATTATGGTAGGGCTGGGCTTTATTTAAAAAAATATTTTATTTATTTATTTTTAGAGAGAGGGAAAAGGAAGGAGAAAGGAAGAGAAACATCATTGTGTGGTTACCTCTCGCACACCCCCAACTGGGGACCTGGCCTGCAACCCAGGCATGTGCCCTGACTTGGAATCAAACCAGTGACCCTTTGGTTCAAAGGCCAGTGCTCAATCCACTGAGCCACATAAACCAGGGCATGGACTTTAAATAATTGTTGAATTAATGTGGGATTACAAAGAGTTCTTCTCTAAAACATACACCGTAAACTATGAGGAGTTTGGGGCTAATTATTTAATTTCTTGACACCTAAAGAAAAGCTGCCACTAGGAAATCTGTTCCCTTTCATGGAGGGCAATGCAATTCATTATTCATATACCTGTTTCTCTTCATATCCCCAAAGGCATATTACACACAGTAGGTGCCTGATAAATGTTTGTTAAACTGAACTAAAACCGCTTCTAGCCTAATGGGACTTGTGATCGAAGAAGGCAATATGGGAGTGAATATTTGTTAGATAAATCATTTTCACCCAAGACACAAACGATAATTTTTGTTCTGCTGTAAATTCGCTATTTTAATCTTGAGGTTGGTAACGTGAAATAAGAAATTTAAAAAGGGAAAGAAAGGGAGCTTTAACCAAGAGAGCAAAGAGGACGTGGGGAGTGCAGGTATCAGGATGACTACAGCACTGAGAATGCTAGGAAGAGGGCAAACAGGATTTGGGGGAAAATTTTAGGAGAAAATACTACAAACCTCAATTGGAAGAACTCAATTTCTGAGCCTATTTCAAAGCCTCAATGAGACACCAATCCTATTCACTTCAGATCTTATCTATCTTCAGGAAAGCATCAAAGGATGGAATTCAGCGGAAGCCAGAAATGGACAAAGGAGTGAGCCAAACTCTGACAACTTAAATGAATAATTGAATACTCCTCAGAAAATAGCTGTTGATAGCAAGTTCTGAGCTACAGACCTTGAGTGGCTCAGAACCTGGCCTCTTTTTCTAATGTTTCCCCAGTCTTGTTCTTTTATTTCCCTGAAAAACAGTATTTTTCTCTTTGAACATCCGCAGGTACATTTGTTTGCATCCTACACACAAACATCCTATGTGTGTGCAAGCACTTAATAGTGTTGGTGGTGAAGACGATGCGGGGGATTAGTATACTAGAATCCCAGAGTCTCTATTTTAGCTCCTCCCCAAACCAAAAGATTTCAAGGAGGAAGACAATGATAATAATTTTGTCTTCTCCCTATCTCTCTAGTTAAAGACATTCAGATATCATCAGAGCACTGCATCAGAAACAACAACAACAAAAAACAAAACAAACAAATAAAAAAAACTTTAAAGCAAACAAAGCAAAAAACCAAGAAGACTCAGAAACTAATTACAGGGATTCTCAGGGGTGGGTGATCTAATGAGAACTCTAACCCCCCTACCTCCAACAGGAGTAACTTGATGGGAATGCAAAGATCTTAGTTATGGGGCTTCAACCCTGTATACCATCTACTGGACCAAGTGCCACTCCCAAACCAGACCTCACTCCCAGCCCCCTCCCTGGGTGTCATTGTGCAGCAGAATGGAATTAGAGACAGGGAAAATGAAGGCTATGATAAGGAACCTGAGAATGAAAATCACCTCCTTATAAACTAAACATTTGAGATTAAAATCTTACTTGATTCTTCTGTTCCATCTGACAAAACTCAAGCAAGTTTGAAGTCAGTCAAACTTTGCAAGGGGGGAAATTAGAGAGGGGAAAATGAGGGTGATGTTTTCAGATCCAAAAGTTTCCAACCAAATTGAGTCTGTAATTGCAAAATAAAAACACTAAATCTCAACATCTATTTGCACAGCTCATTAACCGAGGGCTCACACTCAGCAAACGGGAAAAAAGAAAAAGAAAAGAAAAGAAACACACACACACACACACACACACACACAAACACTTCAGTACGAAATACATCTTGAAAGTTACTATGGAGACCGTCCTTCCTTAGGATCTAAACTAGACCCTGTATCATTCTGCTAGGCTGGTGTCAGATGCATCTGTCTGTCTGTCTTTATTGCTTGTTAAGAAAGTAGTAAATTAGATGAGCAAAGTATCTTTTGTCAGACAGTGCTGGAAAGAGAGAGAGAGAGAGAGAGAGAGACAGAGATAGAGAGAGAGAGAAAGAGGGAGAGGGAGAGAGAGAGAAAACACACTGTTTTTCCTACTGAGCACTGTGAACATTAAGGCAGGCACTCGACCTGCTCGGCTACCAGGACAACATGATTTACAATGTGAAAAGGGAAAACCTAAATCACCAAGTAATGAAAACATTAAAGTTAATGCATCACAAGTGAGGAATTTATTACCATTAACTCCAATAAACAGTTATAAAACACTCGTCCTTTCCTGTCCATGTGCAGGGACACAGACACTGGACTTCATTAAGCTCAACTTTCTTTCTTTCTTCACTAGACCAGTCATGTGTGTTTGAACCAACCACCATTTATTGTTAAGTGGACTGGTTCATTTTCCAGTGCTGTAGAAAGCTGAAGGCACATCCATTTTGCTTCATGGTGCTTGGTACAGACGGATGAAATAACGAAGTTTAGAAGACATGCAGCTCTGTATTTCTATATAAGTTTATTTAAAAGTCCCTTAAAATGTATGTCTGATAAAAACAGAATAGCTCTTCCAAGCAACCCTTCTCAGAGGCAGGTATATAAGTAACAATGCCTAGCGAGGAGAGTTGGCATATTGGATGCCAAAGCAGGTCAGAGGCGTTTAGCTGAATAATTTTTCCCTTGTTATTGTTTGGTATAGCACCTTAGAAGCCTGAGATGGAAACCCATTTCCTTCCAAAATCTTTCTCTGTCACTGGGGCATACCAGTTTATTACCTTAAGGTTGTTCATGAACGAAAGAGGCTGCACATATTGGATGGTTAAGGTAGATTGGTTCTGGACTCATTTGTTTTAGATGAAAAAAAAAAAAAAAAGAAAAAAGAACAAAAGTATTTTTTTAGAAAGCCAACTCTAATTGTGGAATTGTGTGGGTGTTACCAAGCAGACAGCAGAGGTAGCATGAAATTCAGGCTTCCCTGACCTAAATAGCTAGAATAGTAACAATGATAACAGTCATACTTTACAGTTGGAGAGCACTTTATTTAGTGTTTGTAAAATGCCTTCAGAAGTTGAAAATGAGGCTCAGTGAGGGCGAGGGACTTTCTCACAGAGCTGGAAAAAAAGAATCAGACATAAACTCAGAGTTTTTCTTTTAAAGCTCCAAATGGAGTCCTTTTTTTGGGCTAAACCACGCTATACAAACATTTTCCATAATGAATAATGTTATAGTCATATTCATGATGTAAAATCAAGATGAAGAATGCTTTAATTCTAGATTTCTCTGCCCATATTTTATGGATCTTAGTGCCAATACTGCTAGATGGGACCTGGGAGTTGTCCAGGTTTGACCTGATGTGGGATCTGATGTTTGATGTTACTGGAGAAGAGGCAGGTACCCGGGAGATCCTCCTTGTCTGAGGTTCACAGGCATGTTTGGCCCCAGCTGCTGGGCCTCCCATGGGCCAAG
Source organism: Noctilio leporinus (assembly GCA_004026585.1). Classification (NCBI taxonomy): domain Eukaryota; kingdom Metazoa; phylum Chordata; class Mammalia; order Chiroptera; family Noctilionidae; genus Noctilio; species Noctilio leporinus. The sequence goes on along the minus strand of PVIW01000356.1, from coordinate 107,175 downwards.
CTGTGCAGACCAAATGAAAGAAAGGAAAGAAGAGAGAGGCTCTGATTCTGACTTTGAGCATACCTTACCTTGGTAAGCCAAGATTACTATAGGTAGGAGCAATCACTAAAATGTAGCATAATTTAAGAATGTGGTAATACTTGTCAAGGAAATTCTTCTAAGTGTATTTCATCCCTTATTTTAGCATCTCCATCAGATACCTTAATGAAGTACTCTTAGATGGACAGGTTACAAGGGCTCTCCAGCAGGGATGAAGCAAGCTGCTACTACTCATTCTGCAGTTGGGAAAACTAAAGCCTGACCAGCTAGAATATGTGACTCACCCAAATGATGCATTATGTGACTCACTCAATGATGTCATTATGTAACATTACCCAAGGTAATATGACTAATTTGTTGCAGAGTTGAGAGGCGAAATAGTCTTCTGATTTCAGTTCAGCATAATATTACTCTATTTTCCCCTATAGTTAGTTACCAATCTTTTCCTAACCCTGGCACAGGAGGTTTAATGTGTGGGGAAACTAGAGCAGGGAGGTCTCAAATCATGGGACATACAGTCCAGTGTAGAGTGAGGAGCATTCTGGAAGGTGAATTAAATAATAGTTTATGTCCTGAATACTGAGATCCACAACCTTCTTTTACTGCTCCGGTATAAGGACACTGATATAGTCGTATATAATGGCACCACCAGCAGAGTCATGGGTCCTTCTCTGGAAAACAACGAATGGCCTCAGAGAAGACTTTACAGGTATGAATGTTTGGGAGAACCCAAGCAAAATGGCTGGGTCTCCCATCACTCTTAACTTCAGGCTTTGCAAAATGAAGCTCATGAGTTGATGTGCTCCACCTTGGCACACAGAAGTTTCCGTTTTAGTACTTTACTTTTACATACAACCAGGGCCTAGGGATCATCAGACATTTGCAGAAAAGCTTCCAACATGAAAGCCAAAGACCAACACATACAACAGACAAAAGGGAACTCAGGGGAAACAGAGTTAATTTAGGAAGCATAAAAGAAAATTAAAAACCAAACTAACCAAACAAATAAGCCATAATTAATATACCCAGAGGGGTGAAAATATACTATGTCTATGGAATAAGATGCTTAGAAAAAAATAGCAAGAAAAGGAAGTTGGAAATTAAAATATATCAATAGATGAGTTAGAAGATACAATTGAGGCAATCTTAAAGAAATAGGGAAAAATAGAAAAACAAAACACAAAACAGAAGAGATAAAAATATTGGAACACAGAAAATAAAAGGAATAACATGGAAAGAAACAAGACAATTCCTCAAAATGAGGGATATGAGTCTTCTGATTGAAAAGGCTCTCTATACACCCAGCATAGGAATGAGAAGTGACTCATACCTTTGAAATCACTGGGAAACATCAGAACACAATGGATAACAGAAGCTCATAAAAGCTGAATCAGGGTTAAAATGGGTCATACACAAAGAATCAAGAAGCCAAAAGTCAATGAAACAAAACTTTCCAAATTCTAAGGGAAAATGATTTCTATTAGCATTTTTACACCCAAACTATCAATCAAGTGTGAAGGTAGAATAAAGAGGTTCAGGTGCACACAGTCTCAAGAAATTTACCTCCTAGGCAGCCTTTCTCAGGATGCCACCAGAGGATGTGCTCCACCAAAATGAAGGAGTTCTCCAAGAAAGAAGGTGGCGTTGGATCCAGGTGCAACTCTGACAAAGGAAAGAGATAAAGGAAAGGCCAGGGTGTCCACTGGTCTCTAGAGTGGGAAAGAGGACAGGGGTCTCCAGGAGAGCTGCTCCAAGAACAAAATGGAACTGCTAGATCATCTGTTGTGACTGACCATGTGGAAAATAGTAGTCAAGGAGAGGAATGTTAGAATTTCACTGCAAAGTTTGGAAAGAATTAGAGATGGTGATTTAGAAAACAAATCAGATTAAAAAGCCACAGCATTTGCCAACTCTAGAAAACACAGGAAATAAAATTTAATTATAGAAGTTTATAAGGGTTGGCAGTAAATACAATTTACATAGTTAAAATCATGTAAACCCTAACATGAAACTAACTAAAAATTATGATATAATCATGTTGGAAAGATGAAGGGAGGAGAAGTGAGGGTTGGGATGAGATAAGAGTATTAAATCTTCCTCTGCCATTATATGAAATCAATAGATAATGTCTGAATTGATAAATAAAAAATATCTGTATAATAATATTATTTAGAAATGTGGAATTACACACCAGAATTGATGAAAGAATTGAAAGGGATTGCCCCTAGAGAGCAGTACTCTGGTATTGGGAAGTGATGACTGCTTGTAGCACTATTTAATTTTTAAAAATGATATATCTATATTATTTTGACAAAAATAAAAAATAATTAGAAAGTGGAAAAATATAGCTTTACAACTATCGTACAACAAAGCCACATGTCTCTATATTTACATAATGATGTCCATTCTCACTGGCATAATACACAAAATTCCTAAGCTTGATGTGAAGGGTATAAAGTAAAGGAATCCAGAAAGGAAAGAAGAAATAAATGTAGAACAAAGAGAAACAGTTTTATTAAAACACTTACACAAAGCCATATTTGAATGATGTGTTGTTTTAAGAATATTTAAAGACTCATTTGCATTGTTGTACTTTTATTATATATATTTTTAGAGAGATGGGAAGGGAGAGAGAGACATCAATGTATGGTTGCCTTTCACCTGCCTCCAGCTATGGACCTGGCTGGAGACCCAGCTTGCAACCTGGTTCTGTGCCCTGGCTGGGAATCGAACCAGTGGCCTTTGGGTTTACAAGCTGACGCCTTATCCACTGTGCCACCAGCCGATGGTGTACTTTGCGATGTTGTACTTTGTCTTACCATTGGTTTAATTCTGCTTAAGCTCTTTAAAATATTTTTTTAAATTTATTTTATTTTACTTTTTATTTTTTGCTTAAGCTCTTTTAAAAAATATTTTATTTATTTATTTTTAGAAAGAGGGGAAGGGAGGGAGAAAGAGAGGGAGAGAGACGTCAGTCAGCTGCCTCTCCCACACCCCCAACTGGGGACCTGGTCTGCAACTAGGCATGTGCCCTGACTGGAAACCAAAACAGAGACTTTAGGGTTCTCAAGCTGGCATTCATGTCACTGAGCCACACCAGCCAGGGCTGCATAAGACATTTCTACATTACAAGGGGGCCTACAAAAACTGGAGGATCCTTTCCACTAGAGATCCGTTTAATTTCACAAGCAACGAAAGTATGCAATTATCTCAAATCTGGGGTACGGAGCACAGGATGTAAACCTGGGTTGCAGCTTGCACAATAGTATTGCATCATTGAGTATGACCAAAATTGGATAAAGCACCTACAGACAAAATCATATCAGGAAGAATTTATTTGAAACCTACCATGTAGGAGGCAGTGTGCTGGAGAGCACAGAATTCCTAGGATGTCCTAGACAGACAACTTCAGATCAGTGCAAAGACACAGAGAGCGCAGACATGATTGTAATTTATAGGGTTGGAAAGGTACAGGGCCATAAAACAAGACACCTGTTGTCCTTCATTTATGTTAAAGGTTTCGCCTTTTAAAAAAATAATCAGAAACACATAATCATTACTCTTGACATATATTACACTTTAGATCGGGGGCGGGGTGGAAATCATGTTTTAAGAATAAGAAGGGAAGGAAAAGTAAAACCAACTGCATGCAATTTTTCAAGTGGAAACAACGGCAATATGAAGATATATGGGTGTCAGACCCACTGGTAGAGGAAGGCGGCTGTGCTCTCTTACTTCTTATGGTGTCACTCCTGTGACCTCTATCATTTGAAATGCTTTGATTCCACCTTGCCCAAGGGACCTGTGAGCACCGGGATAAGGGATGAAGGATGCCCGTGCCTGACCTCACCTTTACATTGTCTAACCACTGAAGGTATAAATCAGCTTTACCCCCCTTGAAGACCGGAGTGTCGGAAACTCGTGAAATGCTGGGGATATTAAATGATGTCCCTGAAGGTTTTACTGTTACTCAGTTTTCTTCTGTAACTGGGAGGGCTGTTCACATGAAGGATACTCTCCCCCAGGGCCTCAATTTGTATACAGAATGAAGTATGAAACTCCAACAACTTCTTGTCACTTTGAAAAGAAAATAAACAATTAGAGGAGGTGGCACTTATCTCGTTGTCCTGTTAATATTTCAATGATTTCGCTGCCTGTTCTCGGAGGATAGTTAAGGCCAAACAAAGGTGTGAGAACAGCCCCATTACAAATCCTATTTCTAGGGCAATAAATCTGCAATTGTAATGGTTAAAAAATCTCCATAGACAATTTAAGGTGTTTTTGTAATGGGGAAAACCCAGAACTCATCCTTTAATCCTACTTAGCAGAGGAAGTTGCTAATAATTAGAACTGAGAATCAAGTGCCTAGGTGCCAGGGTTCCACTTCTACGCATCACTGTGATTTTGGGCTTTATACGCACCTTCCTTCTAGATTCTCTCTGCAGGAATTTAAAAATCTATGGCCACTTAAATCTTCTAACACATTTTTGATTCATTAATTCTGACCACTACTCCTATGATAAGAATAATTATCTGTAGTAAGAAAATGATCATTTTTCTCTTGATGGAGAATTAAAGTGACTTGCTCAAATTTCCCAGTTAGCAAGTGAGCAAGCCTGGAGCCAAAGTGAAGGACTTAGTATGAATTTCTTGACATCTCTCAAGCATTCTTCCCCTTCTCTCCATCAAAGATTTGAAGTATTGCTACACAAAGAATATATTTCCTGTTATAGAAATAGTACTATATATTTGTATAGAGCTTTAAAAATTTTAGAGCACTTTCAAACCTCTCGCTTAGTTAGATTTTTATAATAGCTCTATGAGGTAGGTTTTACAAAATCTGGAATGAGAGGATAAAAAATAATCAGCTTAAACACTGAAGAAAAATTAGTAAAAGATTAAGGATTACTTAAGACATTGTAGAATCTTAATTAGATACCAGGTTTGTAAAAGATGGCCAGGTGTATGAAAATCTTGATTAGCCTGCCTGTTTCTGTACTATAGTAGAGGACTGATTCTCTAAACAGTCCTCTGCTTTATGTTCTAAAATAATAATCCAGGCAGGCATGAAAGGATACTTAGAATAGTGTAATATGCTCTTTTAAGCACAGCTCTCTTGCCATCTAATGATGGCTGAATTGGGGATGAATGACATTGCCTTTTTAGGGGGCAAAAGAAAGTATGAATCGAGAGAGATTCCAAACAGCATATAGGGGAAAAAATGAAGGCATAAGTCCCCCCGCCCCCCGCCCCCAGCCCGATCTTCTAAAAGTAAGTAGAACTGGTGCTGCTTAAACCGTGTGTGTTTAAGGGAACTGGAAAGGATCCCTCTTCCAAAATATCTTTTCAACTGACTCCCTTAATTCCTGAAATTCCACCATTAGGAGGAGCCCATTCCCTTAAATCAAAGAGTTATTTCCTGTGGAAGTACAAGTGCCTTCAGAGAGGTAGTGCATTAAAAGAGGCGTTCTCAGCCACAGTGTGGTAACACACTGGTGCATCACAGATGGGAGAAGGTGGCCAAAAACTCAAGCTGTTTCAGGGACAAGGCGCAGACATTTGTAAGTAACTGCAGCAGGCTGCTGAGTAGAGATAACTGACAGAAGTATGTCCAGCAGTGACTCTGACCCAGGAGTTGATGATACTGCACTGAGCAGTGCCCGTTGCTGATGATACTGCATTGAGCTATTACCACTTGCTAGCACCTTAGGGCAGTGGGTTGTAACCCTGGCTGTATAACAGAATCACCTGGCAACTTCTCAAGACATGGAGATACTTGGACTGCATCCTGGATAGGCTGAATCAGGATCATCTGGGAGTAGATTTGAGATAATATTTATTTTTACAAAGCTCTATGGATGTTCTGGTGTTCAACCAGGGCTGAAAGTCACAACACCTGAGAATGAATTTATATAGAAGGTCCTTGTCAACCTGATGGCTTGCTAGTGGGCTTTGGTGAGGTGGGCCCCCAGATGGGGGCGACCTGAACATTCAGTACCAGAAAAGGTGGTGAGAGGCACCATAGGACAAAGTAACCAAAGGTAACTTGGAAAGGAACCAAGGCAACTTATCTATATCACAATTTTGACAAATTACCCAGGCGTATTATTACCAACATTTGAAGAAACAACATTACTCTACGAAAGTTAGGACTTCTGCATAATAACACTTGAAAAATGCCAAGGGAATTATTATCTATGCTCATATAACTTAGGTTTATTTTATCATTTCAAATATTAGTCTTTTCATTTCTGTACTCTCTTTTCCTATCCTATTCTTTATAGACACCTGCCTAAGACTTAACCTTACGCAGTTTGTCCTTGGTTTTCCTTCTGAGGAATCCTTATTAGGTGAATCAAGATTAGTTCAGCCAGTGTGAGAGAAAAGCCCCAATAACAGAGGCCTTAACAAGACAGAAGATAATTTCTCAAGTGTTCATAAGACTGGAGGGAGGCAGCCTGGAGACGGGAGGACACTCCATGTGCTCAGGCTTCTTTCAGTCTTCCCCCGACCCCCACCTTTAACAGGTGGTTTCTGCCTCATGGTCCAAGCTGGCGCCAGCTCTAGCCAGCAGGAGGGAGGGAAGCGGCAAGGAAGAGAGCATTGTCCTCCCATCAGCTTAAGGACATTTATGTGCGACCCTATAAGTTGACACCTCCCCTTTACATTCCACTGGCCAGAACTTAAGTCACAGGGTTAAATCTAGTTGCTGGGAAAGTCAGAAGGCAGGGGGTTGTCTTGGGCACCCATGAGCCCGCCTAGAGATGCAGAAGAAGGGGAGAATGCATACTAGGGGCTAGCAAGCTGTCTCAGCCATGCCAGGAATTATGCACACAGCTAAACAAGTACTGGCAGTCACCTTATGAACCTAGAATCCCACTGGAAAGAAAGCAAATGAGTGTGGTAAGAGAAGGCTGCTTAATTCCAGGTGTTGGGTAATACGTGGTGATTAGTGGAACGTGCTTTCCACTAATGAAGAGTGAGAATTTGTTGAAAGTACTTATCTGTGGCCCAGGAGTCATAACAGAGGCCTAAAATAAATGAAGTGCTTGGTTTGTCTTTTGAAAGCTTGTTTCCTCTTGGAATTATGTGATTCGGAAGTCCACTTCTTGCCTTAACGAAGGACTAGAATTCAAGCCTTCTTGCCTGAGTCCCTAGGGCCAACTTTTGTATCTGTCAGGGGCAGAGCAGCATACTAGACCATGGATTTCTGTTCTAGCTGCTAGTTCTTGTAATGCTAACTAGGGGAAATTCTAATACTTATTTCACACAAATTCTGCTTGGATGTGCTTAAAAAAAGGTTCTCATCAATGAAAAGGTGTACTTTCTCCTGACTTTGAGAGCCAAGTGCATAACTCTAGAGTTACAGCTGTGTCTGTACTAATGAGATCACACTCACAGGTTTTACCCATAGACATTCTGCTGACTGGTCTGCAGAATAAAATTCTGTTCCATGTCTAGGTGATTTCTTCTTTACCCCTGGCTAGCTGTTCTGATAAAATGCATGCTTCTCAGAAGGGGGATCGTGTAGGAAAGACTCAGTATCTATACCATTGGAAAAACACAGAATTGATACTCGAGAAGTACCTCTATGCAAAGAGGAACGCAAATTTATGCGATAGGAATGGAAACTGAACTATGACACCAGGAATGGAAAAAGAAAACTAGGGTGGCAAGAACAATGGTCATAATCATCTCATTGGCTGGGATTCACGGCTTTTCATTTCCTGCTTCATGCTTGACTTACAACGTCACGCTCTATCTCCTGCTTCTAACCCCACCTCAGTGTTTCCCACCCCACGGTAAGTTGTCATAATGTTATAGAAGATCATCTCCAAAACAGGAACAAAATTTGCTACTACTTTTCCTTGTTCTAGATAGAAATGTCATTTCTCACCACAGGGAGACTTCCCCCACCCTTATAAAAAACCTATCAGTCTGTCCACACAAGCTGGAGAACAAATGTGTTTTTTGATCCCTCTGTGGACAAATGAGCCCAGCACCTGCATAGCACTCAAGGGTGGCTGGCCCTCATCCTCACTCTGCGCCGGCTGCTGCTCTTGAGGAGAGAAAGTAAAAATGATTGATTCAACATCTTAATTAAGATAAACAAACACAGAGGAACATCAAATAATGGACCTGACAGTTTGAAACAAACTGAAAGTACAGCTTAGCATTTCATAAAAGAAAAAGCGTTTGATGTGAGGATGGCGGTTTAATAATTTGTAAATATCACTGGCTTGGTATTATAGCTAATCCAAATATTTTTATTTCTCATCATAAGTTACCCTCTGCTGATGGCTTGTCCTCTTCAACTTACAGTTTCCACCCTGAAGCCTTTGACAGGGGTGGAGAGGAGAGGAAGAGAAAGGGTCACAGGTTCTCTGTGGAATGTGAATTATATTGTCAACTTCCTTTCTCCTTACTGACTCAGATATTCCCTGGAAGGTACCACTGATCAGCCCAAAGAATTTACTGCTCTTTTCTTCACTTCCCCTAAAAAGTATCAAAATTTAATCATTATAGCTTCCCATTAGCTTCTGACTATTTTACTAATTAAGAAAGTCTGAATTTTTTCCTCTTTACTAAAATGTAAAGAAATGGGAAAGTGGAATGACCATACTAACTATAATGCCTGTTACAATGCTATTTTTATACCATCGTAAAGTAGTCAGCTATTCTTCTATACCAAAAATGTATTTGAGTGCACTAATGCAAAGAAGGGTGGCTGGGGGGGCAAGGCGTAAGAGCATCCTTGTTAATGCCATGTCTTCCACCAAAACACCCTTTGGTGGGTATCGAGGATGAGCAGGAAGTTGTGATGACAATCATAAAAAGATGAATGTGGGAATCTATGTTGGCCAGAGCACTGTGATTTAGTTGTTGTGAAAAAAAACTTCAGAGACCCTGGCTGGTTTGGCTCAGTGGATTTTGCAGGCTGGCTCAATGGATTGAGCACTGGCCTGCAAACCCAAGTGTTGCCAGTTCGATTCCCAGTCAGGGTACATACCTGGGTTATAAGTCAGGTCTCCAGCCAAGTGCCTAGCTGGAGGCATGTGAAAGACAACTGTACCTTGATGTTTCTCTCCCTTTCTTCCTCCCTCCCTTCCTGTCTCTCTGAAAGTAATGAATAAAATCTTAAAAAAAAATTAGAGAAAAATTAGGTAATTTTATCAGTTTATCTGGCATTTCCAAGGGTGCAAGTCAGGGCATAGGTCTGTGAAAGCAGAGATGAAGAACACCATTGGGCAGATGGAGGCTTTGGGCTTCTTTAAAAGTATGTGAAAAGGGAAGGGTGAGGAAGCAGGCCTGCCATCAGATATACCTCTGGATTCAGGACATGATCACCCCCTCATGGCTTTTCTGTTCTTTTTGCTAACATTCTTAAGAGCAGCAACATTAAAAAAATAATTGTTCCCAGATGATACCAAGCCCAGGCCAGTGAGCACATGGAGTGGGTGGGAGATGCAGGCCCCACAGAGGGAAGCTGCAGTTCTGAGGGTTCTCCACAGGGAAGCAGTATGAGATCAGGGTTTAGATAAAGGTGGCCCCAGCCCCACCCGCTTTCCCAGATTCTGACTAGAGATAGTTCTTCTTTCTTTCCACTGTGGACAAGATGAGTACCAACAAGGCCAGCTCACCTCCCAGGGGAATCCGCAGAGCCGAATGATAGATACATTGTCCTTCACTCCCAGGTTTGTCTTTCTGAACTTAAACAACTGGCTCCTAGAATATCCCTTAGTCGGTTCCATCTCTGGCCTCTGCCTTATCTGAGGGTTGCCCTAAGGACTCAGGGTGCCCTGTTACCTGAAAGGGCCTCATTTTAAGTTGCTGGCTTCACATCACTGCCACAGAGAGAAAACCTGCTGAGGGGACCTTATCGACACACCAGACATGTGTTTTCCATGACAGTTCGAATTCTGGAAACCTCCCAAAGGCTGGGTAACTCTTAACATCTCTCAAAAAGGAATTAGTTCCGCCATGAAGGACTCTGAAGAAAATGGTGCCAGCAACACCATGATTTTTGCTTGAATTATAGGAAGTACTCTATAATATTATGGGAAATACTCCTAAATAGAGAGTTTACAAGTTAAGTTCGACCTTGACAATGCCCCACTGATATATTGTGTGATAACAGTAAAGCCACTCCTTGTCTTTCTGGCATATATAATAGAAAAAACATCTCATACATTTATGTTGTTTTAAGAACTATATAGTCTATGTGGCCCTTGCACAAAGTACTCAATGCTGTGAATATTCTTTAGATGGAAATTTTTGACCTTTCTTTTTTTTTCATATATTTACTTCAGTTAACAACTTGGCAAATAGCACATGTATCAAATTAAAGAATTTCTAAGAAACTAAAATCTTGAAAAAATTTCCAATATAGTAAGCAGAAATTCCATTTTCAGCATTTTATGTGGTGTGAAAAAGGGGGTGGAGAGTGAAAAAAAAAAAGAACTGTGGTTTGGATTTCCTAAAATTTATCTCAGGTAGCTTAGCTCTTATCACAGATTTTCTTTCTTTACCTGAAGTACTTTAGAACTTAAATGTTTCCTCCAAGTTTGAGAGGGGTGGAGGATACTGAGTTCTTTACACTAATCTCATGTTTTCCCCCTTTGTAGTCTATCTGAACCATTTTCAGACCCCTAAATCAGTTACCTGTCTTTGAGGGACAATCTATAGAAAATAAGCAGGAAACAAAAAGAAAAGACCTGTCCTCTCGGTGGTCTCCCGGTGACTTTGCCTCCCATGCAGGTTGGTTTACACCTGAGCAAAAGGGGCGTTTCTGAATGGATCTCTGGCAGGATTGTTCTCTGACGGGATCAGCTATCGTGGCACTGCATACAAGCTGCAGGTGGCTAGCTTTATCACTCTCGGGCATAAATTGGGCCAAATAGGTAGGGACTAAGACACATATAAACAAAACGGACTATGAAAATAAAATATGGATACTCTTTCTTGCATTTAATCTCCAAAAGATAAGTAAGCTACCTAGCAGTGGGAAGAATGCTATCCTCCTACTATCCATAATACAAGGTAATTTACAATTTTCTCTTTTTTAAGAAAACATTAATCCTCACCTAAGGATGTGTTTATTGATTTGAGAGAGAGTGGAAGAGGGAGAGAGGGAGAGGGAGAGAGAGAGAAACATCAATCCATTACCTCCCACATGCACTCTGACTAGGGATTGAACCCACAACCTTTTGGTGTTTTGGTGTATGGGATAATGCTTCAAGTGACTGAGCCACCCGGCCAGGGCATTAATTTTTAATAAAATGCAATAGTGTGCAGTTATCAGTATAGACACCATGCTCTCTCTCCTTTGATCTAATATGACCAGGAATTTCTAGAAGGTTTAGGTGGTGCTATGTCCAAGCGAGTTTTAATCTCAAGGTTAGATGATGCTGCCAAGGTCTGTGTCACCTATGATTCTGTGTCTGTCTGGAAAAGGTTAGGTAAAGGTAAAAGTGATATGGAGCTCATTGAAACGTCTCTTATCAAAGGGAAACTTGTTAAAGAAAGATTTTAACAGCTCAAACTACCTTGGAGGACAATAAAAGCACCAAAACTGATTATTAGAACATAATCTGAGGTTAGAAAAAGGACTCCAGTGCTGACTGATTGGAAAGCTATTAGAAATAAATAAAAAGGCTACATTATGTGAAACGGAGGGTCACAGCATGGGAGCATCTGAAAAGCCATAGGTGCGCTGATTACATTTATCATGACATTAGTGAATGCTTTGTGTATTGCTTGGGTTTGCAGGTCTTTTGTATAAGATGGTTTTAGATAAACTGATTTCACAGAAGAGGGAAAGGTAATAAGTGTCACATAGTGTTAATACACAAGCTGTCTACCTTTGGGATCAAATTTGGTTCAGGGCACAAGTGAAATGAGTTTGGTGGCCTCGAGCAAAGCTAACACCAATAGTTATCCTTAAACAAAATCACAAATCATTCACTGGCAGCCAGAATCAGAGACCCAGAGCTGAGACAGCAAGAGCGTTACAGGTCAGGAGGAAGACTCGAGCAGGAAGCTGACCGTTACTTCTGGGTCTTCAGCCTGGCCTTCAGCTCATGTCACTCACCAATCCTTCTCATCCATAAACACCAACATTCACGGTGATTTTATGACCTCTCTTTGCCATATCCCACATCCATACTCCCAGCATTTCACCAAACCTCCCCTTACCTAGGTCCTTATCACTCAGTCAATTCTAATAATCGTAATTTCACAGTCACGATAAAAAGGAATCTTATTTTTAGAATGCTACTCGCCCTTATCAAAATAATGGAACTTGTTTGTTCCAGTGAATTCTAAATGGAAACATTGCTTGCTCTCTCCCTGCTCAGTGAAGGGCGTCTGTGCTACTCTGTTGAAACACAGAATTATAAAACAATGACTGTGTAAATGACATTTATGGAGCTCTCGTACTAGAGAGGGCACATTTTCCTGTGACTCTTTGTCAAAAGTGTAGTTTTCATCAGAGGACAGGAGGCAAAAGAAAAGGCAATCAATATTTGGGCCTCTGGTATCTGAACTGAGAAAGAAAATCATTATCCTGTTACTTTTATTGTGGCATGATGCTTGAAATACTGCACCTTGTTTCCATAACAATCCAATATTTGGGGGGTTACAGATGAAAGAAAACCTCTCAGAGGGTGAAATCAGAACATAAAGCAGAAAGGAATATACATACATACATCTTACAGGGGGAACTTGGAGAAAAGCAGATTGAACAAAAGTTAGCCTTTGAAAAAATATTATAATCCAATTTCTGATTTGTATTTATCTAACAGTATATGTTTAATTTCTGAGTTTCCAAAGTTACCAGTAAAGGGTTCCTTGTTTTCAATTTTGGGGCACAACACACAGACTTCCAATAGGTAAGAATCCCTTCAATATTAATGAAGTTATTTGGATAGCCTTTGTATCTCTGTATTTATTGAAAATCTTGTTCCATTGTTAAGAAACCAAATGAACTGTGAGAGAGGGGATAGGGTGGGTAGGGCAGGGAAGAGTAATGGAGGGAAAATTGGACAAATGTAATACAACAACAATAAATTAAAAAAAAGAAACTAAATGAAAACAAAGGAAGGAAGTATATGGAATTTGACATTTGATCTTAAAATTAGCTGTGCTATTTGCTTCTCCCTGGCCAAAAGAAATGGTCACCAAACTTGAATTTCTTGCTGAAAAAAAGAGAGGAATTATCATTCACAAACATTTAAAAAACTCTTACATGACCAGGTGTATAAGTATTGTACCTTTTCTGTCTAATTGCTTCTGATATAACTGTTTATTGGTTAGTATTTTCAAAACACTTCAAGATAGCCCTCCTTTCTCTAGATTTCTGCATCTGATTAAAAACTCTGAACATATATTATGGGGAATGATCTTATGTTAGTCATATGTATATTGCAAGTGCAAGGATAGCTGGTCTTACGTCTTACTTTGACTTTCATACTTTCCTGGGTTGGTATCATAACCCAGTTATTTAAATTCTGGTTATGAATTTAATTCTCTTTGAATTGTTATTGATGAGATTAACATCCCATGGTCGTACAGTCATGACCTGCTTTTCTAGGCTGTCTGCAGCAGCCCCATGAAGAGCTAAGTGGGGCCTTAATAAACAAGAAAAGGTTATCATGGCTGCACGTGGTGTCTCCCAGGCTGCTCTGGCTAGACGCCCCAGCAGCCACAGATAACAGTTCAAAGTCCTGCCGATGGGGCTACTGCTACAGCTTTGCTCCTCACTGGGTGTGGATGTTCCTGTGATTCACTGGCCAAAGCACAACAGCAGTGGGAAAAAAGGATGTTCTCAGGGACATAATCCATCTGGGCAGCTGGTTTATTTCAAGTGAATGAACTACTACAGCTACCTGCAAGAGTTGCTAAAATTAAGAAAAATTGACACCCAATGGAAATGGGGAGTGCCTGAAAGTTTCACAACCTGTTGGTGAGAGCATAAACTGGTATAAACTCTTTGAAAAACTATTTGGCAGAATCTACTAAAGCTGAACCCTCTGACCCAGCAATTCTTTTCCTAGGTATACGAGGTCTGTCCAGAAGGTATCCAGCCATTTAATATGAAAAAACAGAAACGTTTATTGAAGGAGATACAAGATACAAGCAACATTGTAAATAGGACAATGATGCCTCAGTCCCCTTCAAAGTAGGCACTTTGGGACCTCATGCAGCTCTCCAAATTGCCCTGTCGTATTTTCTAGAGTCTCATCGACAATCTGAAATCTCTTCCCTTTCAAAAATGATTTTAGTTTTAGGAAAAGCCGGAAGTTGCAGGGTGCCACATATAAGCTGAGGAGGGGCGGAGTCACCTGGATGATTTGATGTTTCGCCAAAAGTGTGACGCACGAGTGGGTGAGTGTGTTGTCATGATAAAGCTGCCAATCACTGGTTGCTCATAGTTGAATCATCCGATCTTAATGCCAAATTTGATGCATATTTGTTGCTCTACCTGCTCAGTCATTTTGAATGTAATGGGCACATAGTACACACACTCAATAGTGTCTACCACTCTCATTGACAAATGTAGTGAAGTCGGCATTGTTCACCCACGCACATTCCTGTTCACTCTCCTTGGCTGCCAGGTTACACTGATGTTGTGCAAACCTTTTTTGCTAGATTAACAATGGCTGGACATTTTCTGGACAGACCTCATATATCCAACAGAAACATCAACAATGTGCACCAAAGGGCAAGTACAGGAATGTTTACAGCAGTATTATTCATACTATCTCCAATGTAAAACCAGCCCAAATGTCAGTGTACAATAGAATGAGATGAAATGAATAAATGAAATACTATACAATAATGAAGGAACTACAACTACATGCAAAAACATGGATAGTTCTCACAAATACAATGCTGAATGAAAGAACTCAGACACACAAGAATATATATTGTATGAATCTGTTCATATGAAGTACAAATATGGGCAAAGTTAATTTCATAATAGAAGTGAGAGTAGTAGTTACTTTTGGGGAGATAATAATTGGGAAGGGGCATAGAGAGAAGCTTCTGGAGTGCTGGTAATGTTCTATTTCTTCATTTGGATGATTAACATGAGTGTGTTCACTTTGTTTAAAAAAATAATTAAGCTCAATGCTTATGACTTGGGCATTTTTCTATATATATGATATACTGCAATAAGAAGGTTACCAAAAAGACATCAGCCATTTATTAAATGGCTTTCTCAATTTTTTTTAGAGATTCTTTTTATTCATTATTTTTAGAGAGAAGTGTAGGGAGAGAGGAAGAAAGGGAGAGAAACATCAATGTATGGCTGCCTTTCATCTGCCTCCAGCTACGGGTCTGGTTGGAGAACTGACTTGCAACCTGGTTATGTGCCCTGACAGGGGAATTGAACCAGTGACCTTTGGGTTCCTAGGCTGGCACCAATCCACTGAGCCACCAGCCAGGGTGTCAATTTTTTAAATACTAAGGAACAAAGGAAGAATTGACTAAGGACATTTCTCTTTAAGTGAAATTAACTGTGCAGTTACACAAAAGTGTCAGAGAAATTATATAGGCATAGTTTTAAAAAATTGTGTATTTTAGCTTGGAGCTCTTAAGGCTAAGTGGTGATTAGGTTTTTATACCTTTAAGTGTTGTATAGTACATGTTACATAAAGGAAGGCGCTAACCAGTTATTTTGTTTTCAAAGCAAGAGGAAATAGGCTTAAATTAAAACAGGAATAATTTCACCCTGGCTGTTGTGGCTCAGTGAATTAACACTGGCTTGGGAACCCAAGTGTCTCCAGTTCGATTCCCAGTCAGGGCACATGCCTGGGTTGCAGGCCAGATCCCATTTGGGAGTACCCGAGAGGTAACCACCCATTGATGTTTCTTCTCTCTCTTTCTCCCTTCCTTCCCCTCTATAAAAAAATGATTAAGTAAAACATTTTAAAAAATAGGAATAATTTCAGCTGGACATTAGATGAATTTCTGGACCAGGAAGTTAAGTAATTGTGGAATCAGAATTGCTGGATATTTTAAAGCAAAACAAAGAAAATGGTCTGGCAGGTGGGCCAATCACAAGACTCCTTGAGATGTCTTTTCATTAATATTTTTGAGTTCAACAGTAGGTGTTCGAAAATATCAGCTCTAAGCTCACTTATTGATAGTGAACTAGCCATAAATCAGTTTCTCTCTCTGTGAATCTCTGTTGCCTTCATTGCTTGATGGTAAAGGAGGGAGAAAGCCCAACTGGTTAATATCTGTAAGTCCTAGTGATTATCTGATAAAACATGGTATATCAATATAAAAAATTATTATAATAAACCCAACCAACTGCAACATTGATGGTGCCAGAAATATAGACTTAAATGGTAACCTGGAACTCTTAACACTGGCTCGGGTATTAAGTTGCTACAGACACCTATGAACTTTGAGAAAGAGAGGGAGTGAAGCTAGGGTAAAAGGAGATGGATCTAGAGGAAACCCTTAGCAAATGTGATGAAGAGGTATTCTCAAATAAGTGCAAATCAATAATAGTTTTAGCTATCTTTTAGAGTGTTCTAGAAGTTTCCTTCCCATTGATTATCTTCCTTCATATTCCTACACTCTTTCTGCCATTAAGGAAAGCCATATTCCAGAGAAGTAACTGAATTGCCTTGGTTTTTTAGGGGACAGAGGAGTTGAAAAATATACTTAAGCCAAAATAGGAGATGCATACAGAAGAACATTTTCAATGCTTTCTCTTGAAAGTGCATGGTTTGAAATCAAGCTCTTCATTGTTTAAGTGCTACTAGATTTTTAGCTTAATTCCCATGTGGTTTTGGAGATATTGGCATTCTAAAAATTGCTGAATCTTACTTGGTGAGTGGAAACTGAGTTACAGCAACAAAGGTCTAAAGAATCAGAAATAGATTTATGTGTCATAAAGGTCTGTGGAACAGAAATAATTATAGTATGTGGAAATTTAAGGCCCTTCCAATTGCAGATTTCTAACTTCTCCAGAGTGGTTTTCCAGTGCGACCAGGGTATGGGGGCTATTATTTGCAACACTGTAGTTCTCTGAATTATATGATCAATCCCTTATCTTCTGGACAGTTTCCTAGTTACTACTAAATTTCTACACTATATAATGAATAGTACACAGCAATGTCTTTTTGGCATGTACTTATGAGCTGCTGAAAACTGAAGCACAAGCCAAAGGTCCTGTGTGCATATATATCTATATAAGCTAGGCCACAGAACTGCTAAATCAGTCTGTAAAAGAAATTTCTGCACATTTCCACAAATCAAGTCTAGAACAGCTACCACCGGTATTTGTTTTATGTGTACAAGTACTGGGCTAGAGACAGAGAAGAAGGGCAGGTGGCCTCTAGGAGCTTGCCATCGTGTGGTAGGCTGAACATCTGAGATTGTTAATAATAACACAAGAAAGTATATGATTAGGTACCATAATAGACATTTAAAATTAAAAGAAGGTGGTGCCCACAGACTGTGGAGAAGGGTATCTTGAGCTGGACTGTGGGAGACAGTGCAAGGAGGGAAGGAGGATGAGTTTTCTAGACAGCATGGACAAGGGCTTGGAAACCATGCTGCTGAGTATGGTGTGTCCTTGGCCAATAGGAATTTGACTGAAGTTTAGAGCTTTTGTTGGATGTGCGGGTGTTGTGCATTTTCTAGAAAATAAACTTGGCATTTCTTCTGCAAGTTTAGGATGAGTATTAAAAGCCTTCAAGGGTCAAACTAAGAAGTTTCAATAATAATTTAGTTTTCCTTTCAGTTACACATACAGTCATTGGAAATTTTCAGCCAGGAAAAGACATTATAAAACCAGTGTTTTTCTAGCAATGGAGATGGTTTATATATAGTTGTTCTACAACTATTCTCCTATTGGCTGAGTGATTCCATTTTTCAAATAGAATAATTTTTATTTTTAAATGAAAATATTTTCAGTCACAGTTTAAAGTCAGTATGATTTTGTATTAGTTTCAGGCATATGACATATTGGTTAGATAATCATATACTTTACAATGTGTTCCCCCTGCAGAATAATAATTCTTGATAAATAAATTATTTATTTATTTAAGTTCTTGCCTTTCTTCTTTCTGGAACAATATAGCATATCTATACCTGGTTAATGGATAGAAAATGTTATTAAATTAACATTTTATTCTATAACTTTCTTTTATAGCTTGGGTTATCTTTGCCACTTTTCTATAGGCAGCAAAACAAAACTAGTAAACTAATATAGTAACAGAACTTTTTGGAGACCATACTGATTATGCTTAGTTCAGTGATCTTTTTTGGGAGAGAGGGGAGGTGGGTAAATTCCTTGTTGAAAGCTAATATTGCAACATATAATATGTCCATATTTTATGTTAGTAGAATTGTTTTTATATAGGAATTAAACATATTTAATGTTTTGCCAAGTCTCCTAAAACACATTTGAGAATTACTGTTTTTCTATATCCATATTTTAATCTATTCAATTTCAATAGATTTGAACAGAATTATAAGGAACATTGTCCTTACCACTCAGGAATTTATAATTTAAATGGGAAAGGCAGTCTACTATGGCCTCTGCCTGAATCATGGTAAACTGGAATAGCACTTACATGTAATTCTCTAAAGTAAAAGAGTATATTTCCATATATCTCCCCCTCACTAACAGTTACTTAGAGTTAAATGGGATTGAATGAATTAAAGGGCTGCTACACAGAGGCTCTCTGTATTCTCAGCTCTTGGCATACACAGTAGGTGCTTAATAAACATTTTATAAATCAACAAATTAAAGGATTTAATATAGCAGGGAGTCAGGAATTTTAGGTCTTGTTATTGATTTTGTTGCACATTTATTTATCAAATAGATTTGCGTATATTGCCCCTCTGTGCTCATTTTTTCCCTCTGAGAAATCAAGATGATAAAACTTCTTTTATAGAAATATGGTGATACTTGAGGTACTGTGTGCAAAATGATTTGTACTTCTTGGAAGAAAGGGATCTTATAAATAGAAGGCATTGTTCAGGTTTCCCACACCATTCAAATTTAATTTGTACCACATGGAATATGTGAAAGGTCCATGACCTCAGTAATGAAAGCTGCTGAGCCCTTGATGCCCATGGTAAGAAGGTTTTTCTCCTTGTTTTTCTGGCCGCAGGAGAGTGACTGCTGTTTCCCCTGCCTGCCTGCTCTAACTATGATGCACTTATTTTCTTCACTCTCATCCCAGTTTCTCATTAGGAATACTAATACAAGCAGGTCCTTTAAATTGGAGAGAGTAGAAGATGCATACATCTAAAAGAACAGTAACAAGGGTCCTTAACTTAAGAATGAAGAGTTGAGAGAGATGGTTAAAGAACACTGACTAGGACATGAGAGAAAAGACAGATCAATCCCAACGATTCATCATGCCAGGAGCTGTCCAAATAATCAAAGGTATCAGCCAGCGTGATGTATAGCTGATGTCACTTGGCGAGACCCTTAACAAGGCAGCTAGTACAACAGCTGCTGCTGGTCAGTGAGTATCACAGCACATGCCAGGCCAGGGTAGGGGAACACAGACCATCCATCATCGACCCAACCTAATGGCTAGGCTTATTAGTAAACATTCTCTGAGGCTGACAGCCTGTAATGGTACAGGATGTTTCCCTACTGTCCCACAAATAAACTGACCCACCTGACAGATGTGTGAAATCTGTGGTCCCTCTTCAGATTCTCTGGGTAAGCATAATTTATTCTATTTTATTGATAGAGGCAAGAGTGATTCTTTAGGAAGAATAAGAGAAGGGAGGATATGTATGAAGCCCCCATTTAGCAAATGCATTCATAATCTATTCTTCCTTCAAGATGGTTTTTCTCTTCTTAACTGTAAATCAGAAAAGTGACAGTGTATGTTGACATACATGCATTATTCCATAGGCACTACTCTAGGTAAGTTTCATCTATATCTCTCCCTACTATGGATCAGAAATTCCCAAAGTGGAAATAAAATCTACTCTCTGTACTAAAGATACCTGAGTCTACTTTAACTACATTATGTTCTTGGAGAGTATATCTTAATGGACTAAGTACGAGGTTTGAAATATCTAGACTTCCTGGAACCACAGGTTAAATTCCCAACTGAATTGGCTCAGTCCTCCAGTCTTCATGGGCAGATAAATTAAGATACTGAGAAGCTTACTGTGCACTGTATAATTTCATCTATTTTTCTAATGGACATTAAACTTGGTTCTGGTGTTTTTGACCTTGTTGAAAAATTCTATATAATATGCATAGTAAATTTGATACTTATCATTCAAAATGGATGTACCATTTAGTGTGAGAGAGTATCCTCCACACAAGTTTGAGACCTTAAGTATCTGGAATTTTAAATGGGCAGGTTATTGCAATTATAATTACTCCTTCCTAAATCTTCACCTTTTGTTTGCCTGGACTTGAGCTACCTGTATGGCCTTACTTTCAATGCATCTTCCTCTTGGCGTGTCCTTGGTTAGCCTCTCTAGTTTTGGCCATTGACCTTGCTTTAAATTCTGGCACAGGCTCATTCTTTTAAAAATAATATATATTTTATTAATTATGCTATTACAGTTGTCCCAATTTTCCCTCTTTGCCTCTCTCCACCCAGTACACCCTGATCAAGCATTAACACTGTGTGTTAAGAATTTTGGAATATTAAAAATAACACTTTATTTATTGATTTTTAGATAGAAGGGAAGGGAGGGAGAGAGGAAGAGAAACATCAATGTGTGGTTGTCTCTCACCTGCCTCCAGCTGGGCACCAGGCATGTGCCCTGACTGGGAATCAAACCAGCGACCCTTTGGTTCAAAGGCAAGTGCTCAATCCACTGAGACACACCAGCCAGGGCAAATTTTGAAATTTTATATGATGCAGGGAGTATTGGCACTTTGAACATTTATATCAAGTGAGAGGAGACTCAATAACATAGCTTCAAAAAGAAATGTATTTTTATTTTTTGGCTTTGAGGAAAGAAGTGAAATTTACTGGTCAATATAGTGGTGGTAAAGAGCATGGACTGGAATCAAATGGTTCCATCACTTACTAGCTGTGAAACTTGAGAAAATTGCTCTCTGTGCCTCAGTTTTCTCATCTATAAGATGGGGTAATAATAATACCTACCCTATAAGGTTGATATGAGGATAAAGTGAGTTGTTTAGAATTGTGCCTGACACACAGCACTATACAAATGTTGGTTAAATAAAGACAAATATGGGAGCTAAATTCTTTCAATCATTTCAAAGTATGTTTCTATGTATATACTACCATTAATGAGTAGCAGAGATATTATGATCCATATTTAATATCTAGAGTTAAGTTGTAGGATTATGTGTACAGAAACATTGATATGATTCAATATCATTTAGATTGCCAGAACCATCATCATACGAGTAGTGTGTGTGTGTGTGTGCACGTGAGTGCGTGTGTGAGTATGTATGTGAGAGAGAGAGACAAGAGAGAGAGAGAAAGGAAGGGAAGGGAAAAGAAGGGAAGGGAGGGGAGGAAAAGGGAGGGGAGAGAAGGGAAGGAATGGGGAAGGGAGGAAAGGAAAGGGAAGGAGAAGAGAGGAGAAAACAAGAGAAGGAAAGGAAAGAGAAAGGAGAAATCTTCCTAACTCATGAAAGAAAATCTGTCTATAAATTCCTTTAAAATTTTTTCACTGGTGTGTTGTGCTTAGCTCAACAGTAAGATATAGAACATTTGTGTTGTTAATAAACCTCCCATAGAGAGCACTGACACTTCAATAGCCCTAAATGTTTTCTGACATCTGGCTGTAGCTAGTAACAGATGCTTCTATAGGTTGATTTCTGCTTTTGGAGCATCATTCAGATACTGCTGAAAGATGGTTTCTGCTTTTGGAGCATCATTCAGATAGTGCTGCAGGACTGGGTTAGATTCTCAAATTGTACCCAACATGTCGACAAAGGTAGACATAATTTAAGCCTTGAACTAGGTACTGTGGTAGAACTGGGGCAATTGTCCTGCTATTTATTAGACTCCATTTATGTGCCAGTTGTTGTTCTAAGTGATTTACATATATCAACCCTTTCAGTTTTTATAACAGCCATGTTAAGTAGACACTTTCCCAATTGATAGATTAAGAAACGAAGGAATAGAGAGATTAAGTAACTTGTATAGGTTACATAGTTGGTGGACTTTGAAGGTCATTGTCAAAACTTTGAGCTTACTAGCTGGAGTTTAATGCCAGGTTTCAGGCATTTTAGGAAGTTGAAGGGAGAAGTAGGTACCATAGATCTGGACTGACGGGGAAGTTGGTATGGTGGGATTCCTAATGGCAATAACAAGAAAAAGTTTATTTTTGTCAGGAATATGTAGGCTCCTAATAAGCATGTGGAAAGTATGACTACTCTTTTTGGCTTAGGGAGTTCTGAACTTTTAATATAAAAATTTTATTTTATTTAGGTTTTTATTTAAAAAGTCTGGAAATGAACAGGATGGTGACCATCAGTTGTCTGGAAGGATCAACTCAGTTGGCAAAAATAGACTTGGTTTTTTGTTGTTGTTGTTGTTGTTAAACATTTACAGTTTTCAGTGCCTCACAACAGCTTGTTCCCCGTCTAAATCCTGAGCATGTATTTTGCCTTTTGCTAAACACCAACATTACCCTCCTCAATTAAAAGACCAGGAAGACATTTTAACTTAAGCACTATTTTTCAGATTAATGAAACCCAATACAATGGCAACTTTTTCAGCTCTGGGCTATTCCAAACCAAGTGCTAATGACCAAAGACCATTCCTCATCTTGTACTTGGCTAGGGAACTCTGGGAAAAAAGTCTTGGGCTCTGTCCAGTTTGCAGTGGAAAATGAATACATCACAAGACTTCATTTCAGAATTCACCTCCTTGCTGCCAGTCTCTGTGGGAAGGGCAAAACCTCCAGGCTCAGACCCTGAACTCAAAAATCCTTCTTACTTTTCGACAATGTCCCTTTGGATTGGAACACAGGTCAGGCACACTTGTCCAGCCGTGGCCACTAGGCTGTCTGCTCTAGGGCTAAAAAAAGATGCTGATTTCCTGGAATATCTGCCCTGCAATTTTTACAGGAACAAGCTTCATTAAATTCAAAGTAATAAACCAGGCAATTTTCTTGTTGAAACCTGTTTCTTAGAACTTGCTGTCCTTGTGGGAGCCTTCCAGGATGTCTCCTCAAGTCCATGCCAGGTTAAGGCATCAACCAAGCCTTGTTTTGTATTAAATTGGAAGATCTCTTTCTACAGATTCTTCCAGAACTGCTGGATGGAAACAGACAAGATCATGCTCAGCAAAAGAATGATTTGCTGACTGACTACTGTAAGTAAACACACGCACATCTATACAAACAAGATAGGTAATTACCTCTTAAATCTGCTCTGTGAATGAATAAGCACATAGACCTTTAAGATCCTAAATTTTTATTAGACAAACATATATCAAAATGGAATAGAGTAGAAGCATAGTAAAATACTCACTTGATTGATCCTCATATAAAAATACACTTGTATAAAAAAAGACATTGTGTAGTCATTAATGATAACCAAGTGCCTTACAATATTACGTTATGGAATCCACTTGATGTAGGATATAGATCTGATGTAGATGACAAGAAAGGGAGGCACCAGCATTTAAGTAACATACATAGGTTTCACACTAGCTAATGGATAGATGCAGGTAGTGTTAGGTTTCTCTGTCCCAGACTCTTTAAACTACTTAGGTTTCTCAAGCTATCATCTTAAAAATAAACTTTTCAGAGCTTCCCCCCTGTTCCATTGGATCTCTGAATGCATTTCTGGTTGAGGTAATTAGAAATTTAAAATTTTAAACCAATTCCCCTAAATGAGTCTATCATGTAGCCATGTTTGAGAGGCATTATGCACACTAAGTGTTCTCTCAGACCAAACTTATACCATTATTTCAGAAACAACTAATAATCCAGTGGGGTTTATTGCAATAACTGTTGTAAAAGCATGCACTCCAAAGGGAAAAACCACCCACCCACCTCAAACAAATCTCAAACTTTAACAAGTATTAAAAAAACAAGAAGAGTCAGGTACAGAAAGAAAAAGCAACCAGCACAATTTGAGGAAGGGTACTGCGCAAATTCTTCTGATGAAGAGGTTTCAGAAACTGAATTAATTGAAGAATAGTTTCAGAAAGCAAGGAATTTTAGCCTGAGACATGATTAATTGTCCACAAATATTTGAAGTGCTGCCCCCTGGAAATGGGAAAGAGCGGGAGCACTTAGGATCTGTGAACAGAAGTGAATGAGGCGAAGGGTTAGGCTCAGCATCCGGAAGATCCTTCATCCCCGACAGCTGGAGAGCTGTCCCTATCTCCAGCCCTTGGAGTGATGGTGGCCAAGTAGTAGGAAGCTCCACCTCACTACAGGGTTAAGAAGTTACTGTATGACCTCATGTTAATAGAATCCTACACTGATTGGAAGTTGGCTTTATTCTGTTAATTCCTTGTTTTCTCTATACGCTCTCCTATTCATGCTTCTCAAAATTCATGTAGAATAAACAAAATTATATATTACTGATATGAATTTTATAGCTAGAGAAATTGAATCAAGAAGCCAAGGTGAATTGTCAAAAGTGATGCTCTTGCTAGCAAAGCGGAGAACCTTCCTGGCTTTCCCTCTTGTCCCTTCTTGCCTTACCCTATAAACCACTTAGGTGCTCTTAGGAAACCCTAAAGTATGATGAAATGTATCCTGGAGGCTGCTACTTTATTTAGGTCAGTCACCTTGGAACTTAAAATGGAGATTCTTGGGTATCTCCCCAGGTTAACTGAATCAAAACCTGTAGGAATGGGACCCAGGGATCTGTATGCACAGCCAGGGTGGGGCGCCACCGTTTTAGACTTCCTTCTGTCTGAAATAGTGGACAGGAAACCTGACAATACAATTGTGTGTTGTGCATACTATTCTTTGTAACTGCTGATAGATTTCTATGAGTTCATAAACATCACCAGGTGGGGACCTTTCCATATAAATGTTTCATCATCTTTGCTTTATATTTACATAAGTACAAATATTTATATAACAATCATACATTTATGTATTTACAGAAGTAGCAGATGGCTGCAAAGGTGATGTGAATGTACTTGAGTCACCAGTAATGGTTCCCTGTGTATTTTCTAGGCCTGGGTAAATGTCAGCTTTTACCCAGATTAAAGCAGCATAGAATGTATGGATAAGGGAATAGCACAGAGTTAGAAAAAAATTCCCTGTCCTTCCCATAGGCTCTGAGTAAGTATCCCATTGGATTAACTGGAGTCCACTTGATTGCTACAGTTTCAATAGCTTGTTCAGACATCGATCGCTGTCATGTCACTGGAAGAAAAGGATTAATAATAGGGTGCTCAGGTTGGCTCAATACTGCTGATAGTGCCTGACAAAAGACCGTTAGTAGGACTCCCTGGGGACACTGCCTGCATAGGAAAGCTACAGGCAACATTATTCAGGATTCCACAGAACAATGATTAACTCCAGAACTTCAGCATACAAAACCCAACCAATGGTTCTTATTATTTCCAAATAAATCCACTTCCTGATTTTCTTTTTCATAGGTTCACAGGTTATTCAGAGCCTGATTTCCTAGCAGATACCCACAACTGTGATTGTGTCCTTGTGTACATGACCGTGTCTTATGCTTAAGAGATACATTTCTTTCTTTTTGCCATTCCTAAATATGGAAAATAGTTAGAGGCTAAGACTAGGGAAGCTTAATTTGGTAAGTTCTTCCTGAGTAAATTTTACCGAAAAAATGTTCCATCTCCACTGGGAACTCTGTAGCAGTTGTGGTGAATAGGTGTCATAATCTAGGGAGGTCACCAGTTTTGGCCAGTCTGTTGAAAAGCAACCCCATTTCAACTACAGAAAATTTAATCGCACTACTTCTCAATGGAGTTCAATGTTCAATTGGAGTTAAGATGAAAAGGATATGAAGAGGAAACAGTGATGACTTCACATAAAAAAAGAACTAAAAGAGCTGCAATGCTATGGTGTGTGTTTTTGCTTGTCTGTGTCTTCCCTGTTCAGCCAAGGTTTGGAGAAAGGGACTTGGACAAAGGGGACTTCAAGTAAAAACAGAAACAGTTTGTACTTGAAACAGATAAAATATAATACTATAAAATTTAAGCCCAACAACTTTTCTCTCTGGCTCCTCCCATCATCCTTATTTGACAAGAGTTCCTAGTGGTTGGGCTATTTGTTTTTGGGCAGTGAAAGGTGTTAAGGGCATTCATCTCCATAACTAACAAGTTAATAACTATATGACTTCTAGTTCAAGTGCATTTAGATAACTTCTTGAGTTTTCATAACAACTTTATTTATTTATGCTTTAATGTTTTTCCTCTTAAGAGCTCAAGATGCTGGTTATTTAACATTATACAACCAGATATGAGAATTAAAAAGTCATTGGGTACCATGCTACTGTCTCCAATGATAGATTTACTAAAAATAATACAATTAACTTGATGTCAGCACTCAGCTTGTTCTTATATATAGGTTTCTAAAAAATATCCAGACTACTTTAATTAGAGCTACAGACTATTTTAATTATTCCTAAAAGACTGAATATATTCTACTGACTATGGTAAATATATGAGACAGAAGAGAGTTCTCTAGGAACTATGCTAATGACTATGTTCTTTAGTCACATACATGGGAAGATATTTAGGATGAAGTTGGTACAGGGCTACACATGGACAATCGCTAAGATAACTGAGGCCATATGTCACCTGGTATGAGGGAATGAGCATCCAAGCCATCATCAGAAATGCAACATTTTCACATTTAAGCTGAATAGGCTGTTCAACTCAATTGCAATGCTATCTCATCCAATCCAATCCTGTAAACCTTTAGTCAGCACCTGTTATGTGTCAGGTAATGTTCTGAGAGCCCTGGGGGTACCAAGATAAATAAGAAATAAATTTAACTTTCAAGAAGTTATTTTTTTCTGGTAAGAAAGACAGTCAAATGAATAACACAACAGACATGATGAATACAAAGCAAAATTATAGACATGTATTAATATAAAACAGATAAAAAAGATGAGTAGCAGTGTGATATGAAAGCATATGGATCTTGGTTTTAATCCTAGATCTTTCCATTGCTTGCCATAAAGCTTTGGGGAAAATATTTTAACTTTTTTAGTCTTGGTTTTGTTTTTAAGAACAGGAATAAAGCCTACTTTGAAATGCTTTGTGAGGCTTAAGCTAGGTAAGACTTGTAAAAGTATCAAACTGTTTCTGACATGTATTTCCTAAAAAGAGTTCAAGAAATCTTAGTTCTCTGTCTCTCTCTCCCCTCTCTTTCTTGCTCCCTCTCTTTCCCTCTGTGAGTCTCTCTCTCTCTCTCTCTCTCTGTTTCTGTCTCTGTGTAAAGGCATCATAGAGGAGACAGAGTTGGGTTTAGAAGGATAAATAGGAGTTCTCTAAAAATAAAGCACAATATATGGGAAAAAAGAGAAGAGACATAAAAAGTGGGCAATATCTGGTATTGTTGATACAATGAGCAGCAAAGGGAGATGAAACTAAGGAGGTGTTTTTGATCTATAAAGAAAATGAAAAGTAAAAATGTACATATATACCCAAGAAGATCACAGAATGTGTTACCTGGAGTATTAAGCATATGACAGTTGTTGGTTTATAAAGTAGCAGGCTGTCATGTAACTGTGAAGTCTGAACACAGTCTCAATAGTTAGCTTTCATTCTTCTAGTGAGTTCATCAATATTGCTCAAAAACTCCATTTAGTAGCAAATCCAGAGCAAAATCAACTACAACAAACTCTGGAATGCATGGTGGAAAGAATGGGAAGGAACTAGACAAAGAACATGTATGAATGACCCATGGATATGGACAACAGTGTGGGATTGATTGTGGGAGTGGGGTTGGAATGGGTGGAGAAGAGTAAAGGGAGAAATGTTGGGACCACTGCAATAGAATTAACAATAAAAAAGATTTAAAAAACTCTGGAATGCAGAATGCTCAAGTAACAACAGCCAAATAGCCAATATGCTACTGCATAATGTCTTAAATTGGGGTAAGCATGATCGGAGAGATATTTAATTGCCTATAAATTACAGCTTTCAGTAGTGCAGCAAAACTGAGTGTGGCTGGAAATGTTGGTGTTCACCTTCTAAACCTGAGAACATATTTGCAAATGTTACATAATATTCTACTCCCAAAATGACATCACCCAGAGGCAAGTCTTATGTGTACTTGGACCAGAAATCATAGCTCTTGCCCTTGCTTTACTCGTTATAATCCTATAGTCAAAACACACCAGAACATACAAGATCTGACTTTATTACAACAGTCTGGTATTTAGTTCAAGGGACTGCACATCCTCTTTTTTCTTTTTGAAATAGTTTAGGATGATTCATTGACTTAAGAGAGAAACCACCCCAGCCTTTTGGATGGAGCTTTAGGCACAATTTGAATGACGAAATTCATATGGACCCACCAGAAAAGATGTTCAGCCCTTTTAAAATAGTTACAATGACAAGGGATAAATTGTCTTTTCAAAGTCAAGAATAGTACAATCAACCATAGAGTTAGCAATGTTCAACCAAGCTCTTTAAAGGTGAGAAAGCTGATATTCCTTTATTTGTTCAATAAATGTACACTGAGCACTTTCAAAGTATTAGGTTTAGGAGAGACAAAAAGGAGTGAGATAGCCCTGGCTGGTGTGGTTCAGTGGATTGAGCGCTAGTGCCAGCCTGCAAACCAAAGGGCTGCTGGTTTGATTCCCAGTCAGGGCACATGCCTGGGTTGTGGGCTAGGTCCCCAGTTGGGGACACGGGAGAGGCAACCACACATTGATGTTTCTCTCCCTCTTCTTCTCCCTTCCTACCCCTCTCTCTAAAAATAAATAAATAAAATCTTAAAAAAAAAAGGAGTAAGATAATTGTCCTCAAGGAACTCAGTCTAGAGAGGAAGGAGACAGAATGAAGCCAAATAATTATAATACAAATTAATCATTTGCATTAATACTTCTACTAGATTTTATAGAATCATAGAGAGAATAATTCTTCCCAAATCTTGGATATTGCTATACGCTTTGTACCAAAGTGGTTCTCAATAACTAGTCATTGAGTTAATGAATAAAAAGCAATAAAGCCCCAATATAAATTTCTCTATAATATTGTTATTTAATCACTTATTGAGATTAAAGAAATATAACAAGCATTTAGTGTAATTCTGACAGTCTACAAAATATTATGAGATCATGGAAGATGTTTAACCAATGGAGGAACAAATAAGGATACTAACCAAGAATGAAATTTGAGTTGAATCTTAAAGGAAGAGTAGGACTTCATCAGACATACAAATAGACAAAACAGGATTCCAAGCAAAGAAAAAAGCAAGTACCAACATTTGCAAGAGGGTGTTTGGTCCAGGGAATCATTTGAATACACTTTTAGAGTATCTGTAGACAGAGGGTACTTACAGGGGAGTGATAGGAAATGAGGCCAGGAGGTTAAACAGCAGTAACTTAATACTGTCAAGTGCTTACAATGTGCCAGATACTTTATATGCATATATCATGTAATACTCAAAACATTAAGAGGAAAGACCTGCTATTATCTCTATTTTAAAGATAAACTTGAATTTATTTAGGATAAGCAACTTGCCCATAATCATATGGCTATTAAATTGTGAAGCTGGATTTCAAATCCACCTCTTCCTGATTCCAGAGACCATCTCTGTAACCAGCATTAGTCTGCTTTCTATATTAAAAAGATACTTATTATTCTCTTACAATCCAGGTTCTCAAATATAATTAATAGAACAATCATAAAGTTTTCAGGACTACAGTAAAACAAGAAAAATAAGAACGACAAGTGTTTTTTTTCTTTTTTCACAAATAGGCCTTTTTATTTGTCATTAATTTGTCTGAATTTTAAACAAATTCTTGAACTGGGGACTCATATCCATTAGCTCATTCAACTTTAGCACCTATCTTATCCTCAGTAGCTTTTCTAGAGCTAATACCTTCCCCATGAAGCTCCATGAGTTTTCCCAATTTAAAGTTGGGCTTCTTCAGCATTTTGACTTTTCTAACAAAGACATCATGAAGTGGATAAATATATTGGCAAGCCTTTTCTATGTCTTTTCCAATGCTATCTGGAATCAATTTATTGACCACTTATTTCAAGTCATTTGTCTGAACCTCTCAGGTCATGATTTTCATTATTTTCTTCTGGATTTGGTGGACCTGCTGATGCTGAGCATGAGAGGTCTTTTGAATCTGATTGTTGCATTTCTTAGTAAAACCAGCACAGAACAGATAAAGCAAATACCCATTGGTAGCCTTGACATCAACATGAGCTTCGATCATGGTCTGCCACTTTGACCATGGAGCACACTTTGTCATAGGTAAGATCCATGCCATAGAAATTAGGAAGTTTTTGCCCTGAATATCCTCAGCAATTAGCTTGAATTTTCTAAATGCAACTTCATCATTCTGCAGATTAGCTAGGCTCACTTAAAAAACATGACCCTTCAGACCATCAGATGCTATTTTGGTTCCTTGAGTTCTCATAACTAGTGTTTTTCCAATATTTCTCATATTGAACATAGCTGGTGCTTTCATACCATACCAATCTTTCTTAGAAAATGGATCAACTACTTTCTTCTTTGCTCCCTTTTTGCTGCCTTTCATAAGGCATTTGTTCTTGCCCACTGCCATGCTGCTGTACAAAGAGCCAAAAGGGCCCAAGTGTTTTTTTCATAAACATGTAAGAGAGAACTTGTGTTCTCCCTAGTTTCTGACATCAAAATATTCCTTTTATAAAATTATGTTGCTAGAAGGTGATGGTTGTTTTAAAAATATTCTTGTCAAAATTAAAGATTGTCAATCCCGTGATACTACTCCAAATCTAGTAATTATCGCTCTGAGCTATGAAGCTATTGCCTTACTAAAGATTGTATAAGTCATGCTATAACATTTAAATTTCTCTGTAATCAATGGAGAGTCATTTAAGTATTTTTAGCAGTAAAATGATAAAATCTGGATTTTCTAATTGAGGATGGATTGGAGGGGATGATAAGAATGAAAACAAGGATATCAGCTAGAAGATGACCGTAACAGTCTAACAAAGAGATGATGAGAACCTTGAACTAAGACTAAAGCAAGAGAACAAAGAGAAGGGGATGGACACTGATGAAATGAGTCAGTGGGCCTTTGTGACCAGTGAGATACTGATTTGCAGGAGAGAGAGAGAGAATATAAGATGATGCCCAAATTTTCAAACCACAACAATTTGAAGGGTAGATCCTCTAGTATAAGATTTTGTCTACAGGAAGAAGGGTGAGTTGGAAATGAGGGAAGAGACAGATAATGAGTTCAGATCAGACAGGTTTTGATTTTAAGGACAATTAAATGAACATGATTTACAATATAAAAATATTGATTTTATCTTGCCCAGCTTCTGAAAAAAAACAAACTATATAATATGTATAACCATGAAACTTGACATATGTTTAATACTCAAAGCCTAATTTGCTACATGAGGTAAAAATTTTAAAGTAAATGTATAAAATTAATCTTGGGCATGGGTGTGGGGCTTCATCACATGACTACTATTACATTGTGAACACTATT
Source organism: Noctilio leporinus (assembly GCA_004026585.1). Classification (NCBI taxonomy): domain Eukaryota; kingdom Metazoa; phylum Chordata; class Mammalia; order Chiroptera; family Noctilionidae; genus Noctilio; species Noctilio leporinus. The sequence continues at coordinate 75,527 of PVIW01000356.1, read as the reverse complement.
ACATGTCATTGTTAAGAAGAATCAGAGAAATGTTAGTGAACTGGTAAAATGTTTGGAAGGCTAGTAGGTTGTTTTTGGACCTGTTGGGAAGACTAAACTAATGATTACAAAGTGCTTTGAGATCTTCAAATGGAAGACACCCAGAAGAAGACAGTATTAATGTCAACTATAAAAATGTAGAGAGATGTATCTTTGGTTACCCAGAGAAGCTTGTAAATAAAAAGTAATGACTTAGTGACTCAGATATAGAAATACCTGACATTGTTTCTGAATTTCTATGAGAATAAATAGTAACAAATCAAATACACCCTTTAAAAATAGGAACACTTGGGGTGACAGCAGCTTCCTTAAGACAGAAATGGATTTAACACAATATCCATCTCTAGACAATGAAATTCCCATTCCCTCCTCACATCACCCCAATTAAAGGAAAAGAATCTCAACCTGACAATCTGCCCTTCAGTATCTCAGACCCAGGCTGAGGGCAGATCTAGTGACCTCCTCCTGAATAAAAAGAAAAAGGGGATTGGGCAGTAAATTCTGTCCTGGCGAACATGAGCCCGGCAGTAAATCGGAATCCTCTCCATGCCCTCTTTATTATCACATTCACAGCATGAAGTTATGAGCTTCCTCACAGCTCCTGCTATAAAAATGTGATGGATGGTAGGGAAACCTCAGGGAGTTAATCTATTCTTCCATTAAATTTTACTTTAATTGGTCTGTGAGTCAATCAGAAACTCACTAGACAGTGAATTAAGAAAGGAAAGGATGAAATAGAAAAAGAGCTTTCTTTTGCAGTTACTGTATTATAATGCAGGATTATTCTTCCATTGAAGGAAAAGGAAGACCATTGGTCCATACAAATAATCCCTGGCCCAGTAAAGTAAATGAGAGAAAAACAGGCAACCATGAATCCTACTCATTGGTGATATGAATATATATGACATTTACACACACTCGCACATACCCGACCCAGAAAAGGCAGGCTTTTTAGACTTCCTCCACCTGCACCTCCACCTCCACCACCACCAATTAGTAAGAGGGAGTGAGAATTGCTGCCTCTAGGAAAATTAACACAAAGAACAATAAGCTGTTAAGAACCTCTATTAGCAGTAACATAGCTCTGTAGGTACAAAGAAGGTAGAAGCTAAAGACCAAGGATGGATCAGCTGAAATTTTCATGGGTTCAGTTAGTGAAATGTTTGTGCAGTATTTAAGGCCATAATGGGCTCTGATAAAGATTCTCAGAATCTAATAATGGCCTCTCCGGACTTCTTGTCTAATTAGTGGAATAAGGAGTGAGCCAGCTTGAAACTGAGCATTGCTGGAGATGAGGAAGAGGGGAAAAAAAAAAAAAAAAAGCCAAAGCTGAAAGAAAAATAAACCAGAGTGAAGCAGAAGAAAAACAAGAGCAGCTAGGGCTTTAAAAACTGTGCTCCCGAGCTGACAACTGAAGTTTATACTTTGAAATATATGATAATAAGGTTTTATGGGAGTGAGCCCGAGGGACCCAAATGTCTCTCTGTAAACAACGGACTTCAGGGAAAAGCCAAGGCTTGAGTAATGTACTCAGTCCCCACTCATGATAAAAAAAAAAAAAAAAAAAAAAGCGAAAAGCTGTGAAGACAGAAAATAACTCCTTTTATTTTAACTGTAGAACCCTGAGTTGCAGCACATGCCCTCTGAGGGCAAAGACAATTGACAACCAGAGTAGAAATACAGTTGTCCCATGTTAAGGAAAGGAATTTAAGCCTCAGCTGCCTCAAATACCAGAGGGTGCTGCCGATCTACCTTTAACACATGGGCAATGTGTGTCCAGAAGCTAGATGGTTTATTGTGCAGTGTGGTTTCAGTAGAATTATTGGAGCGATATCAAAATGACCAAATCCTTGAAGCATGTGCTATTTATCCCCAGTGCTGCAAAGGGTTAAACCTGAAAGTGTTCCCACTGATCCACATCTCAGGGCAGGTTACCTGGAGGGATATTACCAGCTGAACTCCACACACAGCGTGATGATTTCCTTTGGAGACTAGGGTCAGGTAAAGCTCAAAGGCAGCCTTAAGCAAATACTAAATGATCAAAGTCCCCAGCGGACTCTGAAACTGAATCAGGTTGCCTTTAACATTCTTGGTCCTCAAAGACAACAGCTCTCTCTCCTCTTTATATACATGCAAAGCCATGAGACAGTAAAGTGCTCTTTCTATAGACATTAGTTCCACCTTATATATTAAAAAGGTATTTGTTGTGCCCTAATCACTCCAGGTCCAGGATCATAAGGGACCTTGTTTCTTGGTGGGAGGCTGTGGTGTGAAAGGTTACTTAGTTATCACTAGCCTCTGGCGATGCTCCAACACCACACATGGGGCTCCTCAAACAGGAAGTCAAAGCCAGGCAGGCCTGACCCCTGGATGAACCCGGTGCATTTTCGGGCAAGGGGCCTGATGAATCTCCAGGGGTAGCGCTGCTCTGTGCCTCTGTGTCCGTGTGTAAGTGTTTACGCCTCTGTGTGCGTGTGTGGAGGTGGGTGGTATCGAAGGGAAGGAGGGTGTGAAGGTTCTGGATAATTATGAAAATTAGATCTTTTACAGCAGCCTTCAAGCTCAATTTGGGCTGACAGCTCATGAACAGATCATCTGAAGTCTTAATAGGCCAATGCTGATTCAATAGTTGTATGGTTAAATCATGCACATTTGTGCCCCAGCTGACACAGAAAGCAGACCCATATGCTACAGAGGGATCATGAGGATGAGTCTATATTTAACTTTCTTCTTTCTCCGGGGAAGGCTGAACACAGCAAAACAAAACATCTAAAAATCATCGTTATAACTTTTGCTGGCAAAAGAAATATTCAACATTCTTTTCATCATAAAACATCTATTAGTACAAATGATACATGATTAACACCATTATAAACATGGTAGTAATACTGATATCTTTTTGAAATATTTCAGAATTCAGCAATAGCAGACATTGTCTTCCAAATTGCCTATATTCAAAACCAATTGGGTAAGGGTGAGATTTTTTTTTTTTTTGTACTTTCTAGTTACCTGTCCACAAAGCACCAACTCTCCTGCTTTCCATTCTCTGGAGTTAGCTTTGTAAAATGATGTTAAGATAACCAGGCCCCTGACACATCCTGAATTCTGAGAGAATGTGTTTCCTGACTGTTTCTGATAATGGGCTTAGTTCTAAAGGGGTTAATGAGGTTGGGCAAGGCAGCATTTCCTGTTTGAAGGACAACCAGGTCCAATATTAGAATCATTTTCTTATTTTTCCGTGTTTGCAGTAACAGACTCTCTTTGCAGCTTCACATGGGGGCAAGGATAAAGCAGCATCGCTAACCTGCCTGGCATCTGGCTTCCAGCAGGGAGAGAGGCTCATCCACCTCACCCCTCAGGCTTCTTTAACTGAATTAGCCGTATTAAGTGCCTTGGTAGCCCAGGGAATGAGCCTCGTCGATCAGTGCCTGGGCAGGCATGTTTGGAGGGTATAATTCTGCCTGAGGAGAATGGACTCCCCAGCACATGGGCCTAAACTGCAGAGTTACAGAGCCCTAAATCTCCAGTTGCAGATTTACAGCCTCCATTCTCCTTCTTTACTGCAAATACAATCCGGCAGTAATGGTCTAACACAGCAACACCATCACCAACTGGCTGATGGCTCGCATAAAAGCAATGTCAACCAAAAACTATGAGTTTATAAAAGGGAACAAACCCTCAACAGTGACAAGAACATGAAACCCATTAACAATTTAAACACTCTCCATTTTTTATTTCCTACCTTGAAGCTATTATTGCTGATAGAAAGCTTCTCAGTGGAATTAACCACTGCAAGGGAGGGTTAGGAAGCTAGTTTAACTCCTAAGACAGGAGGTTATGTGGTTTGAACCATTTGATGGTGTGGTGTGAACCTTTGTTAATAAGAATGCCACCTGGTAACCTGTAACTCAGAAGAAGGTCTCAGAAAATTACAGGTGTGATAGGATCTCCTCTAGGAGGCTTATCAAGTTATTCTCAGGGATAAACTATATAAATGTGGTTGGGATTGGACTTGCTGGTCTATTGAATATGCCAAGACTTGGATCTATATTGTAGAAGGGATGGTAGAATATTTTTTGGGGGGGTAACTTATACAAAAATCAAGGATTAAATTTTGGCATTATGCTATTGTTTAATGTGCGTTTTCATTCCAGTGATAGCTCTAATCCCTTAAAGGGACATTATTATCAGAGTATTTCCACTTTGTGAACTGGCTTATACCTGAGCTATATCATGTAAAACGTAACTCCTCACAGTCTTTAGGTAATCAGTTACGAAGATTTTAACTAATTTGCCCAACTTAACCATAGGACTCTTCTATGAAAAAAGATATTATTATGGAATTCTCTAGGGGGAAATGCTCGAGTAAGCCATCTTCTCCCCCACCCTTCACCACCAGTGAAAGTAAAGATAGGACCTTAAGGAGATATCATTGGGTGATTACCCCAAACAAAGATTCTTCCTTCTGTTCTTTATATCAGACAAAACCAATGGCAATAACAAAGTCATTCCTTTTGTAATTCTGAGCCTTATGTATACGTAATTTGGTAAACAATTTGTCTTTTAGAAATAGGATTTCGGTACTGGAAAGAAAAGGAACCTTGTTTTTGCTATGTTGGGTATGATCACATATATCTACGCAGACAAAACCAATGGCAATAACAAAGTCATTCCTTTTGTAATTCTGAGCCTTATGTATATGTAATTTGGTAAACAATTTGTCTTTTAGAAATAGGATTTCGGTACTGGAAAGAAAAGGAACCTTGTTTTTGCTATGTTGGGTATGATCACATATATCTACGCAGATAGTGCCAATGAAGTTAATTTACATATATTGTGCTAATCATTTGAGCAATTTAATATAAAATTTAATCTGTTCTAATGGGCCTGAGGGAAGTACAAATAAAACTGAAGAAAAAATACTTATTTTGCAGTAAAATGAATACCATCAATATATATACATATATAAACACTGGTTTCAGTGATATGTTAGATATGTATTTGAGCATCTTCCCACATTTTCGGCACTTTAAAAATGCATTATCTCACAAAGGAATATCAACTAAGCTTCAGGTTCTCTTAACATGGGCTAGTTTTAAGGAAGGGATCATTTCATGCTGCTTTTGTTACATGTACATATATTTTTGAATTGAGCAGACATTGCACCTGTTGGTTAAGTGTCTCCTCCTCCAAGAAAAATAAAAAAAGAAAACATTGAGGAGAGGAAAATGAGAGAAGTTAAACAAAAGATAAGAAACAAAGAACTAACAAAATAAAAGTCATTTATTCCACTAGTGGGCAAGGACATCAAGCTACAGTAATTCTTGTTATAATAGTATTAGAAAATGGTTAGTCTTAATGCTTGATAATGACTAGAGCTAACATGGTTCTGCTTTAAGTGTGTATAACGTTTAAGAAAGTAGCAGAATGCGTGGCAGCTTTCTGGACCTATACAATCAACTCCAATGAAGCCTTTTCTCTAGCTTGAGTCATAACCATAAATACTACCCATCCCCACATTCCAGTAACAAAGTCCTTCCTTCCTCCCAAACAAAGGGGACAACAGTGTGTTCGGTGGGAACATCTTGAAATAAGATATCGCTCCCCAAATGGAAGGAAGTCACAGGGGAGATTGACGCCATAAAGGCAGCTCTACCCTATTGAAACGCCAGCAGATGGGGTCATAAACATTTCCTTCTCTCCTTGCTAACAGCCAACGAGTCAGCTTCATCTTTATCTTTATCTTTATCTTCCTGTCAGGTCATAAATACCTCTCACTCAAGCCTCACACACAGCTGGGCCATGCCAGGCAAGTTTACTTCCTGTTAAGGGTTCATTTCAGCAAACATTGAGAAGTAAGCGAGGGAAGAAAACTGAAAACTTTGCTGATGATACATAGTTATAGTGCAGTAAAGGAAGCCTGGGAACCTCAAAGAAAGGGTTTGATCCTGCTAAGAAAGGACCCAACTGCCTAGCAAAAAACATGAAGATCCACCTAGTAGGAGATGCTTTCACAGGGAAAATGGTTTCAGTAATTAGTTAAAAATTATACTTGTTACAAACAGACAAACAAAAGAGCTGAAAATTGTCAATGGCTTTTGTGTTTTTTTTCTAGAACTTCCATAATGCTGTATGGGTTCTTTCCACTTGTTCATAGGTCTTGAACATGGACCCTAATTATACATGATGGGAAGAGGTTTCCAGGAGTAAGTAACGCAATACAAAGTCCTGGCTTAGCCAAAGGCTAGAGAAAGAATGTGCACCCTTTCACTTACAGAATTTGGGCCCATGTCCAAATTCAGGAGTGACTTTCTGATTCTTCTTGCTTCCTGGGGAGTGTGATGCTCGGGGAAACCATCTGCGTGAGGGGCTCTGGGCAGCTCCAAAATGTGGAATCTAAAATGGTAATAACTTGGAAAATAGTGGGTATCTTCCTCCTCAACTTGGTTGGAGCAGCTACCCCCTCCTGAAGTTCTGGGGTATTTGTGCTTTTCAAAAATGACTGTAGTCTTTATGAGGCACAGCTTGCACTCTGATTTTTGTTTTTTAACCAGCATTTTTATGAACACATTCTGATAGAACAGGTAAGTCTTTTTAATAATGATAGTAAAGGCTGCTATGTACTATCAATTATTTCTTACTCAGACTGGAGTTGGGTAAAAGTGCATTCATTATGCTTTGAGAATAGATGCTCTTTATTGGCTTATATTACTCAATCTTTTGAATTTTACATGTGCTTTTAGATACTATGTAACTTAAAGAGAGAAAAGTGGAGATAGTACTGATAAGTTTTCTATAGTAGTTACAAAAAATGAGTTTGACTCTGAGTGCTGATACTTCATTAGCTGTGTAACCTTGGGAAAGTTACCTAACCTCTCTGTACCTCAATTTTTCTCATCTACAAAATGGATGCAATAACAGTTCCCATTTGTTGTTGCTTCATTTTCATTAAAATCTATTTTAAAGTCATTTTTATGTGCCTCTCATTTCTTACTCATAGGATTTCATAATTTTCCTATTTTATTCCATTTCAGTATGTCTTTTCTCTTCTGCCTTTACTGTGCCCAAATTACTTCTCTTCATATTCCCTTTCTTATTGGATACTATGAAGATAAAATAAATTTACCTATATAAATCACTCAGAACAGAGCCTGGAACATTGTAGGGGCTACGGAAGGAAGTGTTAATTTGCTTATAAAATGAAAAGCTTAGGCAAGGTGGTTATCTGGATGGCATCTAAAGCAAAAGGCATTGATAATATTCTTTAAAAGTTTCAGCTAAGCTGATTATTAGGCCTCAGACAGATATTCTATGTTTTTCGTAAGATCAGCTGGTTTACCTTTATAGTTCTCTATTATCTGTCTATAGTTAAGTAACCCCTATTAGAGTGGACTACTTGGTGTTTCCTGAGCACATTTCCCCACATCTACACCTTTGTAGGTGTAGTCCCTTCATTCTTCATTCTGGAGTCTTCCATTCCCACTTTTATCCCCCACTGACCCCCATCTCTACCTGTTGAAATTATAGTATTACAGAGATTCATTTGAACAGTGAGGCTTTATTTTATTTTTCTATCCATCCTGATTCAAATGTAGCTACTTCATGAATCATGCAGTTTTGGAGCTGGAAAAGCTTTAGGGACCCAAAGTTCTACTTTCTTGTACTAAGGCTGGGAGACATTAAGTGATCTGTCCAAAGACTCCAAGCTATAAGACAGCCTACAACTTGGGCCTCCTAACTGTGCAGAGAACTCTGACAGCAAATTGCCAAATCTCTTGGTCCTTCCCACCACTCTAATCTGAATCTGCCTGGTCCGCTTGGAGTTTCTATAGTACCTACAGCACTTACCATTTATCACATAGCATCTTGAATTGTTATTTGGGTACTTGTCTTACCTCCCAGTCATGCCTCATTCACCTTTGACACTACCATTTCTACCCCAGAAGGCTTAGAATTGAGCCTACAGCCAGGAGGCACTTAGTACATATTTGAATTAACATATGAATGAACGTTAAAAAGGAAGGAAGGAGTTAAACAGCCTTCCCATCCCATTGTCTGATATCTTTCATCTTTTCCAAGTTCTTCCTAAACCAACGTCCTGAACTAAACGATCTATTTCAGGGCACAATAAATAAATACTTCCATGTTTGCAGAAGTTAGTGGAAATTAGGTATCATTATACTTCATACCTAGACATTAATTCACTTGCTTCACAATAGTTTCTGAGCACTGGTGTGCATTTCGCTATAAGGTGTACACAGGAGATCTTGCACCAATACTTTACCAAAGACAAAGGAGAGCAAACCCTGCCTTCCAACGGGTCATAATCTGTTGGGAAGAACTATGCACAATACAGCTAGAGAACTAGTAACTAAGCACCACAAAGCCCATATGTGATAATGAAAGCAAATGGACAAAAGAAAAAAGAGGTGAGGGAGGCGAAGGGCGCAGTAGTTATTAGAGGAATCTGCTGGTATCATGCAGCATGTCTTATGTTGTCTCTTACCTACCTCTAATTTGCAAACTAATCCCAATACTGCCAATTTATTTACCCCCGTCACTCATTTTCTTTACTGAATGATTTAAGGGTAATCTTTACCTTCCTTATTAAAGTGTTAGTTGCTGACCTAAGTTTGACTAAAAACTGTAACATACGTACTTTTCCAGCTGGGGACAGAACGAACCGCAATACGTGACCCACTTTTACTTTTTCGAAGTATTTTTAAAGAACTCTTTCCATCTTTTTCCCCCCCCAGTAAATTCAGGGGTAAAGTGTCATGTGCAAACCAGATACCATAGATGTACGAGATCTTTCCAGAAGGTTTCCAGCCACATAATATGAAAAATAGATATAAGAAATATTAGACATAGGACAATGATGCCTCAATCTCCTTCAAAGTAGGCACCTTGGGACCTCACACAGTTCTCCCAATCACCATCAGCTGCTCCATTTTATTTTCCTGAGTCTCATAGACAGTCTGAAATCTCCTCCCTCTCAAAGGTGATTTTAGTTTTGGGGAAAGCCAGAAGTCACAGGGTGCCAAATCTGGGCTGTGGAGGTGGGGGCTGAGTCACCTGGGTGATTTGATGTTTCGCCAAAAAACTACACAAGATGTGGTGTGTGATGCATGAATGGTGTGTTGTTGTGACGAAGCTGCTAATCACTGGTTGCTAATAGCTGTGGCTTTCTGAATCATCCAAATGGTTCCTGCAATGGAATATTCAAGCTTAATGCAAAATTTGGTGCAGGTTCATTGCTCTACTCGCTCAGTCATTTTGAATGTGATGGCCTCACTGTACACATGCTCACTCAATGCCATCTACTGTCCTCACCGACTAGTACAGTGAAGTCATCGTTGTTCATGCATGCATATTCTAGTCCACTCTCCTTGGCTGTCAGCTTACATTGATGTCACACAAACTGTTTTCATTATATTAAAAATGGCTGGACTTTTTCTGGACAGACCTCATGTATAATATAGCCCTCCACCAATTTTGCAACATTGTTCTACTTTATTTCTGAGTTCTCTTCATGAACTCCCAAAAGAGAAAGGCATATCTGTATTACAATACCCTGCTTATTTTCCTTATCACACCAATCACAATCTGTAATTATTTTATTAGTTTTTTTCTTTATTGCTTCATCTCAATAGGATGTAAAACTCCCCGAGGATAGGAACCTTATCTACCTGTTCTTTCCTTGTAGGCTCTCAGTAAGAAATCACTGAATAAATAAATGGATGAATGATCAACAATACTATTTTTATTAAGACAAACAGGTCATAATGATAAAAAAGGCCAAGGAACAGACATCCCAGTGTGGAAATGATTAGCTGTATTTTTACTCATTTATTCTCCCAAGAAGGATAGTCTACAAAGAACAAATAGTCCCCTAAATTTTTACTTTTGCCAATCCTTCACCAAGAAATGAGTGAGTGTGTTCTCTGTATAGGTACAGAGAACTGCAGGTGATGAGAAGTGTAAGACGCAATCCCTGTCCCCCAAGGAGCTTGTGATAGTAAAATACAGCAGAAAGACAAATTTAGAGTGAGTGATGCAGTCAACATGTGCTTTTAGTCAGAAAAGGGAGAAACTCCCTTCAACTGGTGTTATCCGAAAGGGCTGCCTGGGGATGGAGAGGTTTTAAGTTGAAGAGAAGTTGAATTTATATCAATGAAAAGGACTCACTAGAGGGCCTTTAAAAAAAAATCCTGTAATTCCATTATGCCTCAACATACCCCACGTTTAGGTAAGTTTAATTACAGAAGAGAAATACTCAGATCCTTGAATAGACTGTAGCTGTCAATGCAAAGTAGTTCTGTTAGATTATTGGGTGGGCTCCCATGGCAGGTTTTTAACGGCTTTATGTATGCTTAATCACACTCACTTGGTCTAGCTCTCTCAGCTTTGGTCCCATTAGAATTTAAAAGGTCAAGTTTCAAAAGCCTAAAAAGGTGATTTAGAATAGAAATGCCAACTTAACCTTAACCATAGCTAAACTGATGCTGTAATAGTATTGAAAATTGTACCTCATATAAAGTGTGAGCAAGATAAGAATATTAAAACTTTATAATTCTTTCGTGAGGTTATATTTTAAAAAGCCAGGATTTTAGTAAAATGTAAAACCACAATTTGAATTTAACTAAAAATTATGGCCCACTGATAACTGTTGACACATATTGCTTATCTGGGAGAGCACAGAGGCCCCATAAGTGAGTGAGAAAGGAGACAAGGTAGACCTAACAACCTGGAAAGGGAGCAATCTTTTGAAAATGACATAGATTTGTTACAGCTCTGAAGGGTAAGAGAGGACCTTAGGTGCCTTTTCTAAGGTTTGCTGGTTGGAGCTGTAGCTTTTTACCTGAAAGCATCCTACCCATAGCCTCTCAGTTTTACTGATGTTGTTATTTAAATAACTCCTACCTTTTCTCACAAAAGCATTCTTTGACTATAATTTTATAATGTAATTTATATGAAGGTAACTTCAAACTGTTATAATCTAGTATTATTTGAAGGATGATACATTTTTTTATTTCTGCCTTAGAAAGAGAGATGGGTTGTTAAAACTGCCCCTTATCACTAAATATCAGAAATTAGCCTAAATATGCAATTCTTTCCTGTAAAAAATAAACATAGTTTCTTGGTATGATTATTTGAAATCACCATTCTTTATTTTTATAATTATCTCTTTTATATAACTCCATCTAGCAGGAATTATAGTTCCATTTCTGATATTTCCACACCTGCAGATATATATGGGATTAAAAAGTGGATTAAGAAATGTCACCATAAAGCAAAAACTCCTGAGGGAAATGGCTTGGGAGACAAGTAACTTAGTATAAACGGAAGGTGCCAAATGGTAATAAAACCAAAATGGGAAATCATGAAAATAAAATAACTGTGCATTAAAAATATATTTGGACCAGCTCCTCTGTGCTGGTGTTTTGTAATATTAACTGTTTAAACCTGCTTAAAATGAGAGCTTTGAGTTCTCAAAATCCTTTAATTCAGTTAAACATCCGCTATCCTGAAAGGGCTCCATGGAATCCCATAAAACATTATTTATCTGTGTGCGTTAACTGCACGATACTGTAATTTCCAGAATAAATGCTGGGTGTAAATTGTTGTTTATGTTGGATCCTGACTGTCTTTACGAGAAACAAAGTGAAAACGGAATCTTCACAGCTTTATTTCTTCCGTTAAAGTCTATTCTGCAGCAGGAAACATGCCTAGTGGAGTTTCTTAATGAACACTTACAAAGCCTGTTGGTTAAAACTAAGTATATAGAATCACCTCCAAATGTACACCCTCTTTTATTCCACATTCTTTTCATTTAAATCAAGTTAAATTAAAGCGAAAGTAGCACCATTCACACTGTTATAGTTAAGGGTCTGTCAACATTTTTATGCAAAGCCTTGTTGTCACAAGTTTATAACTTGGAAGGGACAAGAAGATAATTAAAAAAAAAAAAAGAAAGAAAGAAAGAAAGAAAGAAAGAAAGAAGGAAGGAAGGAAGGAAAAAGGAGCCTTATTACAGAGCAGCTTGGCTTGGAAATGAATTTTTATTTAGCTTTAAAGACTTTTAAAAGTTTATCTTGAGCCTATGAACCTAAATGTCACTGGTTTGATTCCCCAGCCAGGGCACATAACCAGGTTGCAAGCCAGGTCTCCAGCCAGGTCCATAACTGGAGGCTGTGAAAGGCAACCATACATTGATGTTTCTCTCCCCCTCTACCTCTCTCCCTTCCCCTCTCTCTGGAAATAATAAATAAAACCTTAGAAAACAAAAACGAAAACAAAAAACCTGAGAAGCTCAGGGGAGGCCTGTATGATAGGCCTTACAAACTCCAATGAAAAGTAACCATGTAGGAAGGTCAAAATTAAAATTAAAAAAAAAAAAAAAAGTTCATCTTGAGGCAAAAGATATGGACATCTTAGTGATTTAAGACATTTATTTAGTTCAGATTTATTTTTATTTTCAAACAAAACAAAACAACGAAATTCAGCTTTCAAAGGCATTTTAGCTATAAAATTAAAACATAGGCCCTGGCTGGTGTGGCTCAGTGGATTGGACACTGGCCTGTGAACCCAAGAGCACTGGTTTGATTCCTAGTCAGGGCACATACCCAGGTTGCAAGCTAGGTCTCTAGCTAGGTCCCCAGCTGGAGGCTGGTGAAAGGCAACCATACATTGATGTTTCTCTCCCTCTCTGTCTCCCTCCCTTCTTCCCTCTCTAAAAATAATGAATACAATCCTTAAAAAAAAAGTAAATGTTAAAAAATTAAAACATAAAATTCTGTATGTGCTTGGATCTAAAGGATATTAAATATTAGAAATTCCATTGTATTACCTCCTGTCACACACACAAAATGCACAGCAAATAATTTCCCCCTGCACCTACCCTTTATTTTTTTGCAAATAGAAACTCATATAAGGGATAGTTAGGAGGGTTTCAAAGTCAAATATACATAGATAGGACTGTGTCAAATTTCAGCATTTCTTTTTGATTCTTCCCCTGAACACTTGGTATTTTATTCTTCCAAAACACCATTGCTAAATTCCAAATAATGTTGAAGAGTCATTCACTGCTTTCATAAAGCATTTATTTAACATTTCTTTCAGAAAAAAATAACTGCACAGATTTTTAAGCCCAAGAATTTACTGTGTCTCTGCACAGCTGCCCTTACCTGATAAAATTGTGATGATTCTTTCTGAACCATTATGACTTATCAGGTCAGTGACCAACCAACTATAAAATAGATTCTAACAGCCCCCAAAGGGTTGGTATAGACTCTTGGGTAAATAAAATATGTAAGAAAGGATGGAAAAGAGAGAGAAAGAGAAACAGAGAAAGAAATAAAGAGGGGAACATGAATGACACAGTTTGTTTAGGTGATATAGGGCAGGAAGACAGGATCTTTGATTTTAATCCCAGTTTTCTCACTCAGAGGCACTTCTTGAGACCAGAAGTCAGATAAGGAGACAGTACTGTTTTTAGCAAGAGCAGAGGTCTCATGGCAGCCCTCCTTATAAGATTTTCTGGTATATACTGTTTTACCCTGAATTTTATATAAGCCACAAACTAGGTGCTATTTTGCCTGTACTTATATGTGTATCTGAAAAGACAACCCCTGATTTCTGGGAAAACCTACCAATCCTTACCATGAACTCTAAGAAAGGGACTAAAAGAGTGGAACATTACCATTTTAGTGTCGTGTTCTACTTAAGACTTTAAGTAGAACTTAAAGACTTCAGCTGCTATTCAAATAAATTTGCATTGGATTGAAAGGAATTCAAGGAACCCTTAATAAAATTAGTGTATCATGATAAAAACGGCCAAAGCTCTAAGATAGGATGTGTGTGTGGATGAGTGCTCATCCATGCCATTTACAACCACAGCCAATATGGAATTTTGATCTATATATTGTACTTAAGTCAAGTTTTCCTAATTGCATCAGCTTCCCTGGAAGTCTCTGCTGCTTGATGGCTGGAGTAGATGCTATAGGCCTTACCTCCAGTTTACTGGTGTAATAGGAGTTTCATTTTTTACAGATCTTAAAAGTTGGATACAAATTGTTGCTTAGGTTTTAAGACCACAGATTGAGTGGCATCATCTGGTCCCCAGTGGGGACCTATCACTGTGGTCCTCTGGTCACCCCTCATTTAAAGAACTGCAACATGCAGTAAGCATGGTAAGTTTCAGGTTGTAAGCCATTCGAACTAAATGAAAGGCTCTGAATCTTTACCCCTCTGGAGACTTGCAAGGTCAGAGCAGAGAGAGGCCTGAGGCTGAGACATGAATGAAATGGTTCCTACAAGTCCCACTGTGCTCCAGAGTCCAAAGAGACTCTTACAAAACTTTAAAGACTGAACTATTTTTTCTGGGTCAGAACTTGGGTCTTCAAGCTGTGTCAAGGCCAAGAATGCAATAGCGAGAGGAGAGAGAAGGAGGAAGGAAGGATAAATGTAAGAACTGGGACGGTTTTACAGAGATGGATGTGGGATGTTTGCCAAACAACCAACACTATGCTTGACTCAAGACAGTGCTAGCACTTTTATGAGCAGTGGCTTCATTTCCCTCTACAATTACACAAGTGGCATTTCTTGGTGTGATTTTATAGAGATCATATTACAGTTGTTGTTTTCTCCAAAGGGGCCCAAATTAGGGATGGGTTCGGATGGCTACTGGAGACATCTCTCAGGCATAGGTGTTGGACTCATCTCTTTCTACCTAACTGAGACCCTGCTGTACCTTCTAATAGGTCCTCTTTTTCTAAATGACTGTGAAAGGGACCCGGGCCAGTGCTGCCTTATACCTTCCCTAACTCTCCTGAGAGATTAAGAGATCCATTGGCTGCCACCAACGGGAGGCAAAGGAGCAGAATTCAGATAAAGTTTGATAAAGTGCCGTAGAAACCCCCTCATCAGAAGGTAGGAAAGGTCACACTGTTAAAAAAAGAAAAAAAGAAGAAGAAGAAGAAGGAGGAGAAAATATAACTGCTTTCTTATGAGGAAAATATTATGAGTTCTTCCCCTTTTTCAGCTTTTATGGAAGGAGATTCTGCCAGTTCCTTCAGAAAAAAATAAGAAAAAGTAGTTTTAAAATGAGATTATGCACCTTCAGGGTGCCATTAGGAAGTTTTACTGTACTGAGATGACATGAAAGCTCTGGAATTAATATCCCTGAGATGCTTCAAACCTGCAATAGCAATTATTGTACTACGTGTCCCTGGATAAATAATAGGGCCATTCAACTAATTAGCTTCAATGATTTCAGCTCCCTGTAAATTCTCTCTCACTCAGCTATAAAAATAACACTAGGAAAACTTTTGGTAAGGGAAACTTCTTTCAGGGAATGTTTTCTTTTCTTTTTTTCCCCCCTTCGGTTCATGAGTCATAATATGTAAAGCAACTTTCATTCCTAATCACAAGGCTAGAATAGAATACATGACATTTGCACATTATTAATTGTCATTTGCTGTTACTGAACATAATGATTTAACTTCCTAATTCATGTCTTCCACAAAAGAACATTTTGAGAAATGTAAACTAGCTTCTTTTAAATTTATTTTTATTTTTTTAAAAAAGATTTTATTATTTTTATAGAGAGGGAAGGAAGAGAGGAAGAGAGGGAGAGAGACATCAATGCATGGTTGCCTTTCACCTGCCTCCAGCTATGGACATGGCTGAAGACCTGGCTTGCAACCTGTTTATGTGCCCTGGCTAGGAATCGAACCAGCAGCTTTTGGGTTCGCAGGCTGACGCCTATCCATTGTGCCACCAGCTAGAGCCTTGTAAACTAGTTTCTTGATACACAGTATAAGCAGCCATGTGTGTATGAATAGAGTATAAACCCCAAGTGTATATGTACATATGTGTATAATTAAAGATAAAAGTGAGAAATACTTGTATCCTCATTTCATTACATTATCACTACACTATTTTAGAGAATTTTGATAATATACTGGCTTTTTGGTGGAGCTCATGAAACATTAATTCACTTTTTCATATTTACTGAGGGCCTACTATACGTAAGACATGAAGTTTCTCGGCAAGAAAAATTGATTTACTCAAACTTGATGACAAGGATTCCCCTATACCTCTAAAAATACCATTAAATTATAGAAATCCAAAGCAATGAGAATGCAGACTTCAATAATGTAAGCTATACAATTCTAACATTATCAGCAAGTCTGAAAATCTATGGTGTGACCCCCCAAAGACCTAGATTTTCTTAAAGTTTGAGGTTTTGCTTTGTTTTTCTTTTTCCTTTAGGTAAGCTGTTGAGGTTGCTTCTTTCTTTTCATGGACTTTCTCTACACATTGATAGGAAACAAAAGTTTCTCCCTGGGATGGGCTGGGTACTTCCCTTCAAAAGCTGAACATCACCATAGCAGTGGGACCTCCCCTAGAGATGATGTGATACACTTCATCCTTGGTGAAGAAACGGAAGAGGAAAAGGGTCTGAAATCTCTTCTTGGGCTTATCTTGTTTTTAATTAACAGAATATAATTAAAATTAAAGCCAGACAAAATGACTGGATCTTAAATCAGAATTATGTCTAATAGTGGAGAGTGCAGTCATCTGTTTGCACTCATTAGATGTGACCTACACTATTTTCTGGGTCTCCCATTTTGCTCCAGTACTTAGGCAAGCTCCTTTTAATTTCTTAGTCATATAAAAAGATTCTTCTTCTTTTTAACCAATACTTATTAAATATGTATATAAAGACAGATGTACTGCACATTAGAATGAAGAATACAGTAATAGATTAAAAAAATCATGACATTCTCCTGAAGCCTTATGTAATTATTAAATTCAAAACAATTCCCCTAAAATGGATAATTATGTAATATGGCAAAAAGACTAACCTTTCAGTCAAAAAAGTTGAATGCTTAAAATTTTCCCTAACTTAAGCAAAATGTGGCTAGCCAGAGATTATAGCTTTTGTTATACAACTATTCAATGTTATTAAAATATTCTGGCTCCCCACCTCCAAATCCACACCCTAGGAGCTACCTAGGAGGTTTGTAACATCAGCCCTCATAATTTTCCTTCGAGGAGATCTGCAGCCTCAGCTTATGAGAAATGCAGTCGGTTCACCCTAGGAGAATATAAGTCATAACGTTTGTTTTGGAAATCTATTTTATCCAATATTTCTCAATGAAATAAATTGTATAAATGAAATAAAACTGACACCGCAATATTTACTAAATTGCTACCGTCTGCTCTCTGCTTAATACTATGACTATCATTGGTTCCTCCTTCTTTTCAGTTTAGCAGGCAAAAGAGCAAAGGAAAAAGGCTTCTGCATAGAGTGCATTTTTAAATCAATATAAATAAGGTTATAAAATAGCCAGGCTTAGCATGGTTTTCTCCTTACTTGTTACCTCCAGTGCATTTGTCACTTTCTTCATACCCCTGTGTATTCATTTTACCAAAATTCGTATGAGTGTGTGTGTATGAATTAGGAGTTCACACATGGAATTAGGTCAAAAGGTCCAGAGAGCAGATGAGAGAAAAATTCAAAGAAATTAATCCCATATAAATGATAGTAATGGTCTGATATTACATGGTAGAAATGGAAAGAAGTAAAACTAATATTCACAGTTGAAAATACTATCAATGAGAATTGAATTAAGATGAAATCACTTAGCCAAAAAAAAAAAAAAAAAAGTCTTTAGTGCTAAGAATGCGCGTAAAAAGAAATAGAAATATTTCCAAGGGTCCATAATAGTGTATAGTTTTAGTCTATGCATTACACAATCATACTTTTTGCATTGATGATAAAGGAAACTAGACCTCTACCTGCATCCCAGTCCTCTACTTTTCAGGACAGCTGTGGGGAGGCAGAGTTCTCAGACTCACGAAGAGAAATTCCCCTGAACTCTTTGGAGACACTATGATTCGTGGAACAGCAGGACTGAGCTATTCATCAGGGCTCAGGAATTCTTCCAAAGGACAATGCCTATGATATGAAGGAGGGAGGGTAAAAATGGGGCAGGAGGCTCTGAGGGCTCCTTTGGCAACTGGAGGTGGGGAAGGAAGGAGCCAAGCTATAAATAAAAAATACTTCTAGAAATGGTATGTGGTTGATGCATTATTAATGATTGTAAAATATATCTCAATATGGAGGGGAGAGTAGCCACATCTCAAGATGGAACAGAGCCAATATCACAAGCCACTTGGTCCAAATACTCCTGGCACTCTTGTGATTTTAGAAGGATTCAAAATATCCTCTAAAGTCAAAATGGTTTTATTAAGTGTTTATAAGTCTACTTGATTAAGCACAGGGATAATACTGAAGAATCAATATGCAATAAAGGGATGAGAAAAACACAGAATGTTATTAAAAATTGACTATCTCAATTTTTCAAGTTACTAATAATAGCTATGAAAACCTAGCATATTGTAGTTTTAAAAATAAGTTGTATTTTAAAATCTTTTTTTTAAAATCCTCACCTGAGGATATGTTATTGATTTTAAAGATAGAGGAAAGGAGAGAGAACGAGAAAGAGAATTTCTTGTCTCCCAAAGGCACCCTAACTGGGAATTGGATCCAATAACATAAGCATGTGCCCTGACCAGAAATCGAATCCACAAATATTTGGTTTACAGGACGATGCTTCTACCACATGGCCAGGGCTAAAATTTCTATCTTAAAATATTTTAAAACAAGTCTTACTTCTTTCAGAGTCTGGAAAGTACTGTAGCTTGCTGCAGGTCATGGAACTCAAGGATTCATGGCTTAGTGTTCCTTGTTTTAACCATGAGCTGTATCATATGGTCTGTTAATGCATTGTGGGACTCAAAAATATTTTTACCTTTCCATATTCATCTGCACTCACAAATATGTGTCTAAAGAATATTTAGTCATTTTATTACAAACACAAATCCTACATGTGAAGCTATGTAAGACATTATAATTATATAGCAGTAATGAAAGTTATGGCTAAAGAGTAACAAAACAGGTGACAGGTGGTCACAAACAAGATATATAACTTTAACATGTAGTTTCACTTAAAGGGGTGTATGTGGGACATCCATGGACAATGAAAAAATTTGCTAGGAAGTCATGAGGGAGGGAGAGATGTAGTAGGTTAATATACACTTTTCTTTGCTCTTCCTTTTTTTTTGCTATCTAGATGGGAGATTTAGTCCTGCTGCCTGAATTTGAGGGTCTCTCACACTGCTCATCTGAACAATCAATTTTTACTGCTGTAGAAGATAATAATGGTAATAACACTATAGAAAAAAGCTACCATGACCCATAACTGTAACTTATTACCATCTTTTAAAAATAAATGTAGTATATGGAGCTTCTTTATTTCTTGAAAAAAAGAAGCTGACAGTTGGAGCCTGTGAGGCTCCCTATATATCTCCTGAATGCATGCAAGAGGCTAATCTGCTCACAAGGGAGCTGCTTTGGGTAGGGGCCACATGGATGAGAAAAGTGACCCAACACTAGAAATTTGCTGAGGACAGTCACCTTCTGGCCTGCCTCTCTTTTTGTACCAAGTGCTAGCAAAAAGCTCTGTCAGTATGACATGCTAGTCCTTCTTCATTCTACACCAAGAGAATCATGAATCCTGGCCAGTTGCATGGAAGCTCTATGGAATAAATTGTCAGTATCCCCAACAGGGGATCCTCTGACCATGTTTTAATGCTGAAATTTCAAAGCTCTCTGTTTACAAGAAGAACGGCCATAAACAAAATCTCCCATAAAGCCCAATATGTTGTTCTAGTGAAATTATCAGGGAGAAAACGCAAAAAAATATATAAAGCTTTAATCCATCCCAGTGCATAGATTTCCGTGTGTTTAACAAGAACTTGCCTGGTTTCCATATTATGTTAAAGGATTGCTCTTATAAGACAAATTATATTTCAGACACTCAAATAAAATGGATTCACCAAGCACACCATTTATCTTCAGGTCTGGAAAACTGCCTTAAAGCATGACTTTGCAACAAAGGAGTTTTAATGCCACTTCATTCTGTAATGTACTGCATACTAGCAAAATTTATATACATTACTGGTACTGTTAAGAAAATTTGAATGACTTGGAGTTTCTTTAGATACTATATATATATATCTTTAAATCTTAAAAAGGGTATACAGTATACACAGGAAGTCAGATTACATTAGAAGTTTAAAAGAACAAGCATAATACTGCTTGTGTACCAGCCAGGGAACACACAGCAAAGATTTGTTTTGCTTCTCTTCGACAGTCATTCTATAATCATTGAACATAAACAACAATAAAGTTACAGCTGCTTTTAAAATGTCACTTAGGGACAAACTATATAGATGGGAAATTAGATAGCACTGAATGGTTTCAGAAAAGGACAGCCCTTTAGTCTGAACTGCCAGGTCTGCATTCATGAAAACAGTAAAATATTTCTCATCACAAATCATATATGTTCTCATATGGAGGTTAATACATACACAATATGATCCAAATAATGTGTCAGGTTAAGAATAATTAACTAACACTTTCCAAAATATTCTTAAAAATTGAATCTAGTTATTTAGTATGAAAATTGAGAAAAATGGGCTAGAGAAGTTTGGGATATAATTAAAATTTTAGGCAGATGCTTGGGTGGCTATAATTTTTTTAAATGGGAGACTACAGAGCAAGCTGCAAAATGACTCAAGCTAGGGTTTTCAGTTAAGTACACTAAGACAGGGCAATATACTTTTAGTAGGCTGAATAAAATGTAGAATAACCTGTATTTAAAAAGCACATAATAATGTCAAATCTTTAAGCTTCCATCCAGAGGATTTGCAATAAAATGAAATCATTAGGCAAAGAGTGGTGGGTCACTGCTACGATGAGAAGAAAAAATAACTCAAAATTCTTATACCTATTATTATATTAGAATAGTTCACTTTCTTCTCTACATAATAACATTGGACATTAAAGAGCCATTTACACATACCTTATTATTATTTATGAAATTACAAGTACATACTGTGTCTGATAACTCATCTCTCTATATTAAATAGGAACATACATTGTTTTTTAAAATGTCTGTCTTTTACAATGTGCTAGGTAACAGCTTCCACAGCACAATCATGAATGCATTATGTAATGTGCTTTATAAGAAGTTATTAAGGATTATGACTACAGCAACGTAAACCTAATATAAATATGAATAAAGCATTTAGGGATGGTATTTTCACTTAGACTGTTACCTATATAATATGTAGCAATACAATTATCATAGGAGAAGACATACCACATTTACAGAAAAAGCTGTTTTCACGAATGTTAGTAAAAATCCTATAACATAGGTATTTTTCTAGCAATTTCACAGAACTCATGTCTTTAAAAACATGAGAAGAATCCACAATGCCACCTACAGTATTCTCGACAGTAATCTTGCCTTGCAGGAATAAAACACCAGCTTCATTTGAAAAACCAGGTGCATGTAAATTTCCAAACTGCAAGTAGGTGGCAGTGGAGACATTTCTGGATGTTTTCTCTCAGAAATGGAAAAGGAGGAAAAAACCTCCTTGAAAACAAGTTACAAACATCTAAAAGAAATAATGTCCTGAAATGTAACCTTCAATAGCAGATCACCATTAGGAGCTAATAAAATATTTGTCTTTAGGGACCAAAATCCTACCAATCCATTGCATGGACAGTAAGCAGCACAGATAACAAAATTAGAGGGAAGTGGAAAGAGAGAAGGGTTGGAGAATTGTTTTCCATAAAGTTTAGAGTTAGGACTAGGAATTTTATGCAGGCAAGAAACTCTGAGTTTGCCAGCATGAAATACATAAAGTTAAGTTCGTATTTAAAAGAAGCTATTAAGAAATCTCCTGTTTGAATGTAAACTCAAGAGGAAGGCGAATGAGTTCATCAAGATCTTGTCTTTAATGAGGAATATCAATTGAGCCCATCAAAAACCTGTGTACAACAAGAGGCTATTAAACAATGTAGGAATATTTAAAGTGTGCTCAGCTATAAACAAACACTGGAAACATTAGAATAAACTACCTAAATTGTCTTTCAAGGTTAATGAGTTGTTAGTTAGCTTCATTCTGTTTGCAAGTTTATCTGCAAAGACAAGCAGGGTCATTAAGTTGTATTAACAATTCGACCTAATTGATTTGACTTGTGGAGATCATATTAGAAACTGGAAAGTGCCTAAGAATAAACTCTAGGATGAGTGTGTGTGTGTGTGTGTGTGTGTGTGTGTGTGTGTGTGTGTGAATATAGATGGGAAGAAATAGGTAAATGGATTGTAAGAGGAAAAAAGAAAGCGAATGATGTTATCCATATCAGAATCACCATGGGAAAAGAAAGGAAAACAAGCATCCAATTCAAAACTTTTTCACACATAGTTATCTCAAATCAGCTTTTGTCCTTGCTTTAATTGGTTAACCAAACAGTTAACAACAAAAGCAACGGAGAAGTCAAGGAAAACCCAAAAACCTGGTGAAAACAAATGTTAATCTCAATACTACTGTTCCCCTTGTCTGGAACATTCTTCTTCTATTCAATTTTTAGGGTTCATTTCAAAACCTACCTACTCCAAAATGCCTTTCAGAATTTCCCATGTGGAATTAATCTTGCCCTCTCCTACAGTAATTTTCTAAACCTATTCTCGTAATGATCACATTCTAGTATTAGGATTATTATATCTGTGTTTGGGCTTGGATGACTCCAAGTTTCCAAGTCTCCGGGGTCATTGCTTGACAATTTTTGGGAAGTTTTTGGTACCATGCTCTCCAGGGAGAGAATGCTTCATGTGTGTTTGTCTAAATTAGTTGAAAGGCTTATATAAAGTCATCTCTCAAAATATGACCTATTTCAAAGCTGTGCTGAGTGAGAATTCTGCATTTTACAGTACTGATCAAAAGAAGGGTAGCTTTCTCTGAACAGACCCTGATAAAGCAGGGGGATCCTAGGAAGTGCAGGCCTGAGAATCATTAGTGCACTGGCCTCAAAGAAACAGTAGGGGGCACTTTACAGCTGAGGATACTGGTGGGGGCTGTACTCACAGAGCGATGGGAGGAGCCTGGAAGAAAACCTTGGGTCATTATTTTGGTGACTTTTTAAATGTAAGCAGCAGGGGTCCTAAGTCAGATCCTACAGCAGTCCTCAGAAATTTGGGGTGGGGGGAAATGTAACAAGTTTAAAAGCGAGGGTTAGCCTGAACCTAGCATTCCTAGGCGAAGGGAGAAGTTTTTAAGCTGAATTAATAGGGTTTGTTACTTACATTTTCCATTATCAAAAGAGATGTGGTATGGTCCTTCTTCACCCCTTCTGTTTCTCCCCTCCATATGACATTAGGGGTTACTTTCGTTTTATGGTGGGGAAGAAAATCTCATACACAATGAAATAATATTGAAAAAGTTCTGTAAAAGCTCCCCTGAGAGAGTAAAATCTCTGGAAGGCATTCTTCCTCTTTCTCAGAAAGGCGCTGGATCAATTTCATTCTTCTCCAGATAGCGCATAAAACTCAGCACCAGGCTATGTAAGTACAACCAAGTTTCTGTAAGGCTTCATTTCTTTCTGCAACTTATAATTGACTGAAATTCTGAACATATTGAGACATTAATGTTCCAAACAACTAACAGTATTAGGGAGTATGGGTGTGTATGCAGAAGGTAGAAGGCCTAGCAGAGATGTCAGAACCTCTCACACTAGAGAATCACAGAGAACTGTCTACCTTTAGGATAGTCCTCAATTAGGTGGTTAGAAAAACGAATTTAAGAAAAATCTTTGAGTTGGCTCCAAACCAGTATATTTCAAGTCGTCTTGTTAGACGAAAAGAGAGAAAGTGACCTTGCCAAAGGCATATATTAAAATTGGACCAGGATGCATATCTAAGGACAGAAAACTCTAGAAGCACAGCTGCAGAATGAAAACAGCACTGTATTGGGAAATAGTGACATTGCATTTTAGTTAATTTTATTATAAAGTATATTTCTGTTTGATGAGTAAAGATTTGGACAATTAAAAGAAATAAGTGGATTGTAGTACTATTTCATGAAAATTTGATTTTCCTATTCTATTGTACATTTAAAACTTCATAGCCTGTTTTTAAAAACCAAAGAAAACCCCCCAGCTTTTGTGAACATATGTTTTATGAGCCAATGTCAAAATAAGGGTGGTAAATCCCTTAATCACGGGTATAAGCTTTAGAAGATGGTATTTAATTATTCAGCCTGTGGATTTTCCATGCTTTCCTGCTCCTCCTCCTTTTCCATATTTTGATAGTTCACTAAACACAAACACTTCTTTTAGGAAGTGGGTAGACAAAAGAAGTAGAAGAAATAAATCCAAACTTGATTTTATTTCTAACATCACTTTGAAATGTAGTGGGCAAGGAGAAAGAAGGTGAAACAAAAAGGATAAACAAGAATTGGTATTAAGTAAATATAATTAAAGAATAGCTTTCATTTCAAAACAATATTCCATGCACATTTTTCTAATATCTTTTAAAAAGTTTTGGTAAATCAATGATAGCTAGGATGTTTCAAACTAATGCAGTAAATAGAGTTTCATTTCAAAAACGTACCTACTTAAAAACATTTAAGTTTTATTTAATATTGACTTTTAGATCAATTGTTCAGCAAAGTAAGATCTTGTCATTAGCTGCCAGCAGGTGGTGGTATTCACAAATAGGGTATAAGAAATACTACAGAAAGGGCTGTGAATATAGCCAATATCTGGTTCAGATTTATGGGTTATGGATTTTAAAACATTTTTAATGGAGTTGTCAGCACTCTGAAGCCACTTCCATTCCCATCTGTTCCATATGAATTTGGAAACTTGAAAGTTACCCTCAAATACGCCTGAAGAAAGTTTCAGAATATTAGGTCTCTTTATAAAAGAGAGAATATTTTTAAAACTTAAAATAGTTAAGAATTCTATATAGCAATGCACTTCAAACAAGAACAAATATTCAGACTCTTCCAATATTTTGGGAGCATCTAGTTTTAGGGTCTGGCCTATTGTCTATTCAGGGCAGCCATGTATGGAGAGGGCGCACTAACTGTATGCTTCAGCCAAGCTAACCTGAGCCAGTGCTGAATGGCAGGCACTGTGTACGCACAGTTGCTAGGGAGAAACTATGTCCATTCTTGTCTCTAAAAATAAAACTCCCAGGTTTCAGAGGATACAGAAGCAACAAGAGGCAGTGAACTCCAGTCATCAAGTCAACAGCTTCAGGGGCTTTAGGAACAGGCTGAAATTATTTGGTTTTGACCGCCAGATGACCTCCGTTGCTGTCCAGTCTGATGGACAGTCGGACCATTAGTTCTTTTAACACACATTCTTTTCCTGAAACACAGACCCCACTCTGCGTTCGCACAGAGCGAGAGAGGAGAGCAAACGAAAGCATCTGAAAGGCAGAGACAGACATGTACATCCATAGAGAGCCTTCTAAACCAGCTGCTACCCTTCTATTGGTCTAAAGGCCTGAGGCTAGAATTCATCCTAAGCAAAGAGATTGTAGATTATTCTAAAAATCCGACTTAAAAAATCTGACTCTAGACTATAATTAGGGAAGATACATTTAACATATATCCAGACCAAAAACATGGGAATGCTTCAAGCTGATTTAAAAAATATTTTCTAAAGCAATTTGATTTCTAGCTTGAAAATGAGCAATGCTATTTTTTTTTTTTAATATACAGATCAAAATGAAAAAGTCTTACTATGTTTCTCCTAATGTTAGTTCAGGCTTAATGCAATATTGTTTTCCACTATATATTACCTAGTTTTTTTTTTTGGTAATCCACTGAATAATTCCAAGGCCACATCACTGTGGTGTTGAGATTTAAAATACATCTAAGATGCTCTTTTTTGTATGGGTATGTTTTGATATGTGTGGATAAGAAATAACTTTTGGTCTTATTTATTAAGAGCAAAGGCCAAGCTTTGCTCTTAAGCCACCTATTAATCCAAAGTAAAACTGTAAAGCATAAAGATGGTACTCCAAGAAGAGTCATCAAAAATACTGAACTTGGCCAGAAAGAGGGAAGAGATAAGTGAGCAAAAATGGAAATTTAGGTGGGGGATAAATTTTTCTATAGATGAGCTTTTCTGTCTTAAAATAAAGTAAAATTTAAACTTATATTTAATCAGTTTTAGAACACACACACACACATACACTCTCTCTCTCTCTCTCTCTCTCTCTCTCTCTGTCTCTCTCTCTCTGTCTCCTTTTTCCTGTGGCTTGGCTGACAGAATTCCGCTTGTCCCCAGCCCCTTCTGATTTTCCTCTTGGGATAAGTGATGAGCTATGCTGCAGTAAACGAGGAAACATCTGTTTGACTTTCCAAAGCTGGCGTGGGAGCTGAAGCCTGAATCACAACTGCCACTTTCACAAACAGGTCTCCTAGAGGAACCTTGCTTAAAACATGACTCTGTTGGGGTGAATCACGGCTCCAGTGAGTGATAGGTAAAGCTGCCCTCCTCCCCAGCTATTTGAAACAATACATACTTAAAAAAAAAAAAAAAAAAAAAAAGGATTTGTGTATAGTGGAGTTTCATGGATCTGTTAAAAAGAAAAAGTACCTGGATCCAGTTTTTCATTTGGAAAGTTAGTTCATAGTCAAGCCTCAAAGACTTTAAAATGAAGTTTGCTTCTAACAAACTGGGAGTTTTAAAAATTAGCAATAAACCTATGAAACTGTGATGTGTGGTTACTCCATATTTAGAAACGGCATACAAGATCACCGATGATTTTTTAAAGCATACTGACATGGTAGTTAAAAAATCAGCACACTGTTTTCATATTTTATTTTATTACAGTGTTATTGCCATCAGCAACAGTGAGAATAACTTAGGAACATCACTCTGGCTAGAGGTGGGTCTAGCTCACCTGGACTGTAACATTTTCACTGTTTTTCCTTCTCAAATGAGGGAGGTGCATCTGCCCAAAGGCGAACTCCTGTGGCAGGTGGGACATACTGCTGGCCATGCTCTCAAATGCCTCTTCCATTAGGATCTTACCATCTGCACCTCTTCTGAGATGGTCCAAGTTTTCAGTTAAGCTTATTTTTTTTAAAACCTCTTTTCTTTAGTTTAGTGATTTTTCTCTTTATGAAAAATGACTGCTTTGTTGTTTGATTCCTCTCCTGGGATATTTACCCATCTCTCTCTTGAACAGGGCTCCCATTTCCTTGTCAGCACTTGATTTGCCTGACATCATCGGGTGATTATTAACCTGTGAGTGAGCTGGAAATATTTTAAGGCCAATTTAAAACAAAACCAAACCAAAACTCAACTCAGTCTATTCAAATGAAGTGTTTACCAAAACAGCACATTGTATAAAATATAATCAGATAGGTCTTAGTGTAAACCTATGATAGGCTGATGCCAAAACTGTACTGCATCTTTCTATCTAGCTTTCAAAGGCAGAGAGTATTTGTGTCAGAAAAGAGTCTCTTTATTATTAAAGGTAGCTTCCATCTATCAGAACAGGTGGATAGTTGTTGCCTATAAAATACTAATTATTCTATGTCCATCAATAAATACAGCTTTGAAACTGCTACTGAAAAAATAAGGTCTGTAGCTGAAAATCAAGTAAATTTTTAAAATTCTGTTTTTTTCCTCATTCCTTTTCTCTCTTATTTTTAAAATTTAAAATATTTCTACCTTATAATTACTATTGAGAATTCCTAAGTGGAAGAAGTGGACATGTTCAAATATACACATGAAATTCTCTTCTTCCTGTGAATCTGATGAAGACTAAACATATGCTTTCACTGCTCTAAGGAAAGCCCTCATAGAATGTAGCCAATGATAGAATTAGCACATTGAGCATTATTTTACCATGAAAAAATGTGATGGAGAGCAATCAAAAAAAGTTCTTTTCAATTTTGTTTTCTACATCCGCTCCCTATGCTCAGGGCTCTGAATGCTTTTACAATATGTAGGATCTTCTTTAGATAAAATTTCAACCTCTGAATTATGAACACTAATACGCTTTTCCTAGGATAAAATGAAATTAAGACATGAAGTAGATATATAAATTATTAGGCCTCAGAGAAAAAGAAAACAAAATTAGATGCTTCTCAACATATACAATTTAACTTAAACCACCTTAATTTTACTCTATTTTCACAAGCATAAAATAACGTTGAGCATAGAAACAGTAGCTGGAGAATTCTTCTAAAATCAATTTTAATTAAACACATACACACACTTTAATGTTGAACATGCCCATTTAATCAAGAATTTTGGCTTGAAGGTGACATGATCAGCATTTACACTTAGAATTACCACTTGGTACTAATAGACACTCTGTATACAAGTCCTTAAGGTCAACACCAAATTATTGCCCTATATTAATCATTAATAACTTAGAAGATAATAATTTCCCAAACCTCACTTATTTTTCTAACAGAGAGGTATTAAACACTTGATTTAGCCTCATTTACTATTATTAAAATGATTTGTGATCATTTTAAGATCAATTAATTTAATACTAGATTGCTTACAAAATTATTGCTCTATTTCTATTCTTTTTTCATTAGATCTTACGTACAGAGCCATGGGAAAAGTTTAGGAATTCCCTTAGGGAGGGTGATTATGAAACCAAAGGCAGGGTGGACTGACCAAATAGATAACAATAAATGGAGGGATGGAAAGGCACACTATTTTTGATTGATTACATAGAGGCTATTTATAAGTACCTTTACATTAATACCTATTATTATGCCCATTTGATAGATGAGAAAGCTTAAGATCAGAGAATTTAAGTGACTCCCAAGATCATACAGGTAGTTAATGTAATAATCATTCAGGGTTTGGAATGCTTTACAGAATGAATCTCATACAATCCTTGAGAGAGACATTACTCCCTAGAGTTTCAAAGAAGACTCACACCTAAAATAATAAACCAGGTATAAAATGGGAAGTAGATGAAAGCTGGATTACCTAACAATCAGTAGCTAATGCTTAGAAGAGCAGACTGAGATAATAAGATGACAAAAGGCTACTTAAAAACCTAACAAAACCTGTATCACACATTGAGCTTAATAGCGCCAGGCCCTAAATGGCACAGTTTTCTAATTTATGTACTTTACATGAATACAGACAATCCCTGACTTGCAAAACCCTGATTTACCATATACAAAGTGTATCTCTTTCTGCCACTGCCGATAGGGAGCTTCTGTGGAAAATACTTTGGAGACTGAACATAACTTGTTCGTACAGAGAGGAGAGACTCAAGTCAAGCTTTAAGTTTCATGCTATACTGACTAAAAACCACAATAATATTTAAAAAGCATTACAAAAAACAATTCTAAACTTTACAGAAAAAATAAAAAGAGGAAAATAGCATTTTGAAATTTTGAAAAAAGAAAGTAATGATTGACACTAACAATTTTAAAACATTATAGAGGTATAGTAAGTCCTTGGACTGGTGCAAAAATACTTAGGTGAATGTAATAGAATAAAGGTCGCCTTTTAGGTATAATACATTATTTTATGATAAACAAGGCACACAAATAAAAGAAGGTGATTCAAGAAATGATTTTGAGCAAAGTGGCAATTTGGAATGAAATCAATTTAAATTCTCATCTCAATCTAGATATCAAATTAAATTTCACCTGAATTAAATATAAATATATAAAAGTCAAACTATAGAAAACTGAAAGAGAATGGAATGTTTAGTCTCTGGAGATTAAAAGGATATTCTAAGTTAGAAGTGATGAGATAAGTAAATAAAAAACCAAAACAAAACAAAAACTAATTTCTGTGTATAATAAGTATTAATCAGTAATAGGACTAGAGAATGTTGCATAAACGGGAACAGCTTCAGGAAGGTGACCTTGAGGGATATATAGGCAGAGTTAATCTGCTATGGAGTCAAATTCTTAACCAAAATTACCTTAACCTATACTGTCCAAATTACTGTATTTCATTGCTTCTCCACCCTGAAAGCTATCATTTAGAGATTCATTTATATTTGAAGAAAATAAGTACATTGTGAAGGATAATGGAGACACTAACCACTCACAAATTGGCACAAATTATTTTAATCAGCCTACTGCTAGCTGAGAAAAGCAATACTAACGTAGAGTGGGAAGGGAAGGTAAGTGATTTGGGAGTTTTGAATACTTTGTATTAATAAAACACTTAACTTTATTGCATTTCTGAAACTTAAAATAGTAGAAAAATGTAAACAACATAGAAAATGTAAATTAAAAATATATTAACACTTGTAACTTTGTTCAGATCATCTTCTTTGCTTATATGCATGTGCTCACATGTACTCCTAATTTTAGCCAAATTTAATTGTTCTTTGCACAATGTTTTATAACATTCTTTCCCATCTTCTAAAATGTCATGATATCATGTGTTTAATGAGTAATTCTTTCCATGATTTGGATACATATTTTCTCCCACTAACGGATACTTAGGATGTTTCCAGTTTTTCACTATAATAACCAACGCAGCGAGGATAAAGTATAGCAGGCTTGTTCAGTTTTGATTGTTACCCACTATTAAAAAGCATCTCAGATTTTGATGGTACCAATCCTGCTCTTTCAGTCCAGCCAATGTACTTGAAATGGAGCTCCTCTTTGCTTCTACCTCACTTTAGAACCATTTTACTTTCCTGGCTACTCAGCCTGGATGCAGGGTTAACCATCTTGATCCTTCGCCTCCTTGGCATCTATCATACTCATTGTGCCATTCCCAGCCTCTTGGCTCAATCTGAAGATTTGCTTTTCCACTCCTGGGCCACTGAGCACATCAAAAAGTATCAGAGTGCTTAGACAACTGACATCTTTAAATTTATTTATAATTTCAACTTCAGTTAAGTTTTTAGTGTTCTTCAGGAATCCTTGAGTTTATGTTTGCTGGGTTCTATTTCTGGCTTCCCACAATGGCCATGACAAACTTACAACTCTTTAGCTTCACCACCATCTCCACTTCTGTAATATCTCTATTAGCGATTCTTAAATTTTAGTGTGCCCATCACCTGTAACTTGCTAATGATGCACATTAGAGGCCCTTCCCTCTAATATTCTGATTCACTAAGACTAAGGTAGGCTGAGGAACCTCCATGTTTAATAAGAACCAAAGTGATTTCAATCTTTATCTTACTTCTTCAAGTCTTGTCTTCAAAGAGGAAGAGGCTCTACCTCCTTCTAAGGCCAGCTGTTTCACCTTGCTACAATTTCCACTGCCTCCTTTCAACTCCAAGATTATGCTCCATCATCTATCCCTCTGCTAGCTAACATTTTTGATTGCTCCTCCTTTACTAGCTTTTCTGCTTGAAAACGCTCCATTTTCCTCTAGGGTTCTTTTAACCCTAAATTTTCTTGCTGCTGCTTCATCCCTTGTCACTTCACTACACTGCTGCTTCCACTTGTCACCTCCCATTATTTCCTTAACCACAGGCTGTTGGCTCCCATCTGCAAGGCTACTCTAAATCTGTTCTTTCAAAGTACCCAGTGACCCACTAATGGCCAAATCCCCATGACTCCTCAGTCCTTATTCTGTTTTATCTCTCTGTAGTAGGTGATATATCTTCTCCTACCTCTCTGATATTGTTTTAGGGCATCCTTGCTAGCTCCTCTGTCTGCTTCTTCATATGTTGTCACCTCCCAGGGTATTTATTCTTATTTTCTCCCTCTGCAGTCTCTCCCTAGGTGATCTATCTTCTGGGCTTTAATTTCAAGTGGTTAACTCCCCACTTGAATGATGATGTTTTTTTTTTTTTTTTTTTTGTACATGATTTGGTAAGGGTTCTTAGCTGCAAGGCAGAAATTGTCTCAAGGCTGGTGTCAGAGGAACTCCTGAGGGCCCTGGGACAGGAACCACAACCCAAACCCTGCAATGAGCCTACTATGGCTGCTGCTGCTGCTGCTGTAAATATAACCGCCAGATGGCCTCACATTTTTATATCACTTGATCAAGACTCAAAGCCTTCAAAGAGGGAGTGTCCAAATCCAGCGGTTGGACCCTGGCAGCACCAGATTTGGTTAGAAGGATCTGGTAGTAGAAAAGGACCACTACCTCTTACTAATACCAAACATAATAAAAGATAATACGAAAGGGATCAGAGAATTTATAGGAAAGGGGAGGAGTTGATTACAGATAGCCAAATAATAAAAAACATCTACCACAAAATATTAAAGTTGAATGGTCCCCAATGTCTTGGTAATATAAAGTTTAAACCAGCAACATAAGGTGATGGGAGTGGATCAATATCCATATTCTTCACAACTTACCTTCCCAGCCATTTTCCCTATATATTCTCCAACAAACCAAGTATTTTCAGGCAACTTGCCTTTGTTTTCCTGGTGTTTTCTCTTTCTAAAGTATCCTTACTTTCCTTCTTCATTTGGTTAAAACTTGCTTATCCTTCAAGAGTCAACTAACTGTCACCTCCTCTATGAAGTCTTCCCTTGTTCCCTTGGGCAGAATTAATTTATTCTGTTCTCTTTCCACTTAGGCCTTTTCTGAAAACACAGTAAATTTCAATGATTAGGGTTAACTGTACACATATGCTTTCCATTAGATTATTAGTTCCTTGAAGGCAAGGACTGGGTCTAATTCATCTTTATATCTTTAGAGCATGGGTGGCAAACATAAGACCCGCTGGCTGAATCTGGCCCTCCACCTTGTTTTATCCGGCCAGGCTCATTCAGTCTGGCGCCTTGTTTCTATCCGGCTTGCTTAACTGTTAAAGAGTAGTTACATTTATACAGTCCCAAAATGACATCTGGCCCTTTGAAGGCAACTGTGAGGCTGATGTGGCCCTGGTAAAAATGAGTTTGACACCCCTTCTTTAGAGTCTACATCAGTAAGCACATTTTAAGGGAGAATTAGGAAGCAGAAGAGGTGATGTTGCTATAACGATGAGGTCTCTTAACTCATGGTTTACATTTCAGCCTGATTTCTTTCCTAATCATTTCACATAAAACAGTCTATAGAGTTCTAGGTCAACTTCACCCTGGGTCAAGTAACTTTTCTTATTTTTTATTTAGCTGAAGGAAGGGGAGAGTAATGTTCCTATTGCTCTTCACAACTAATGTGTCATCAGTACTTTCAAGGGTCTTACAACCAATTCAATTTTGCTTAATTGATAAATGTTTCTTTCAGAAGCACAGATTGAGCTAGTTGCACGTACTTCTCTGTATCTTAGACGCTCGGCTTAAAACGAAGAACACTAAAATATCTTCTGCAATAAGTACATTGAGGTTTTTATGTGACAGACTTTAGACAGAGGATATTATCTCTAACAATGAAAATAGTGTCTGTGGTTATGAATGTTTCCTTAGGGTAAAAATGCTTCTATGAAATGCTTGCAAAATAATATGGTCAATAAACATCATAGGCATAAGAGGAAATTTAAGTTTTTCTTTCAAGAATATTTGTTTCACATTATGGAAATTATATCAATTGCATAATAAATTTTTCAAAATTTAATTAAGAAAATGATTTTGATTACCCAAAAGTTTGGGAAATAAAACATAATCAGAAGGCTGAATTTTAAAGGAAACTGTTATTGAGTTAAATTTATCAAATGGACATTCAGTAGCAGCTGAGTATGAACATAGCATTTCTAGAAAACTAGATATTTCATACCTAATGTGTGCTTTAGGCAGGCTGAGAAACCTTAAAGTGACAGACCTTCTGTCATTTGTGAATGGTCTAATTCCTCTGTACGGAAATTAAATATTAAAGAAGGTCTGATTTACATGATGAGTATATGGAACATTTTGTTAAGAAGCCAGTTAAAAAGACTCAAAGTCTGAAGGTGCTGAATTAATTTCCTTTTGGTTGATTCTGATCATATTCTATAATCAACAGCTTTTTCAATTTGCCAGTTCCTGGGATATATATTTTTTTAAATGGAAATTTTGGGATTTAGATTAGCCACTCAAAACAAGTACACAGATTTTAACACAGGTGGCAGAAAAATACTCTTCATTAAAAAAGGGGGTGGGGGGATGTTTCACCAGCATTACTTGTTCTAACAGAAATTATCAATAGCTGGTAGTGCTTATATACTTGTATGTAACCTAATGATGTGGGAAGCTATTAAGCACCATCTATATAAGGTAAAAGAGAATTATGTTTTGGGTTTGTATTACATTTCTAAAATATTTTCTAGCATGAAGACTTTAACTTACAGTTACACACACATACACACACTCCTATTTATCCTTCCAGATATAATGTAGTCACTGTCATTGCAAAGCTTTCTCTGACATGCCAACTGCAATGCTAATCACTTTCTCCTCTC
Source organism: Noctilio leporinus (assembly GCA_004026585.1). NCBI lineage: Eukaryota > Metazoa > Chordata > Mammalia > Chiroptera > Noctilionidae > Noctilio > Noctilio leporinus. Next base: position 41,259 of record PVIW01000356.1, on the reverse strand, counting down.
TGCTCTATTACAATATATTTTACCATTTAAAGTCATTTCTTGTATCTCTATTCTCCATTAGGCATTGGGCTCATTCTAGGCAGAGACCAGACACCTTCGTTTTATATTCTCAGCATTTGCACTATTCCTGACATATAGTAGATGCTCAGTAAATGTTAGTCGAATGAGTGAACAAATAAAAACAAATCTTACTTATAAATCCTAGTACAATAGCCAAGAAGAGTGACATGGGAGCGGAGAAAAGGAGGAAATCATACAAAGTTTTTTGGATGTGTTAGTGACACTGACTCTGATTCTAACAATAACGGAAATCACTAAATAATGGCAGCATGGTGATTCCATTTAAAAAAGCTAAAGGTGAATTTGTGGAATGCAGTTGGATGATCGGTAGTTCAGATGAGAAATAGTAGTGGCCTGGGCTTGGACAGAGCTGGTGGGGCTAGAGAGTACCTACCAGATGTATGAAGCAAAACATTTAACAGGCAGAGCTGATAGGATTTGGTGAGAGCTGGATGTTGAGGTGGGGTGAGTGAGAGAGCTGACTGTAGGAGACTAGACCATTTACCAGGACAACGTAGAAGAGGTTTGGGGCAGGGCAGAAAGTTAAGCCTGAGGTTCTGGCGAGACATCCATGTGTTACTATGAGGGAAGAGCTATTTCTGTGCTTCCCCAACATGCAAGGCAACTGAGTTTGAGATTGTTTGCACAACTTGCCAACTGGCAGAGCCAGGAGTCAGCCCCATGCCTGCCTCCAGCATCTTCCCTGTTACCTCCCATACCATACAGCATTATGATCCTTTGTTTAGAGGAAGCACCAATGCTTAGCAAGCGGAGTTGCATTCCTGACTTTTCTTCTCCTATGGCCTAAGTGTGTTTCAATTGAGGAAACCATGCTGGAGGGCAAGGCCACTTAGATTCCACAGCAAGGCAATGGTCCTCTTAACAGCTTCCTTTCCCACACACCTCTCTGCCAAAACAGATGGCAGTGAAGCCACAGGGCACTGGAGAAAGCCATGGAGCAGGAAAAAAAAAGTAGGATCCTCAGGGCACTGGTAGAAGTGCAAAGGTCTTGTTCAGGTGAAAGAAAATGTGTAATAAAATTCACCGGTTCAGCTGAACAGGTAATTACAGAGTTAATAAAACAAGAATTCCTGACACAATAGATTCTAACACTGCCATGGGTGTCATAGTCACTAAGTGACTTTTTAGTTTGCTGATCATTGATCCACTAGACACTAACAGCTCCGATCGGATCAATGCAGAATAACATATGAGAAGGACTTTTGCATGTTAAAAATCTACTGGAAATTTTACATGAAAGAGTTCATTATCTGGGTAATGTGACCTGTGTCCAAATGATACATGTGGTCCATTTGTCAGGTTTTTTAATGGCAAAAAAAAGAATTTTTTTCTAAAAGCTTAATTACATGAGAAATTCCACTGCCGAGAAATTGAAGCCACTTGGGTGTCATGAATGTGTAAACATGTTAATTTGAGAGCTGTGATACCTAAAGAGGTACATTTCATCTCACTTTCTCAGTTCCTCTTTCCCCAGTGGGGTCACCTCGCTCCCTCCTCCTTTGCTAGGGCTAGGCAGCACTGTGTCCTAGGGGTTTCCTCTCTTTGTAGCCTCAGCTAACTCTACTTCCCCTGAATCCTTTTCTCTATACTTACAGTTCCTTTCAGAAGCTTGTCTTCCAGGGCCAGTATTTCACTCAGGATCCCTTTTATTATCTTTTTCTGCCTAAGACCCTATTGTTCTATGGTTTTACCAGAAGAGAGTAGATAGTTAAGAGAATATACAAGGTGGGACAAAAGTAGGTTTACAGTTGTGAACATGTAAAACAGAGTTTATTCTTGGATTATTAGTTATTAATATTTTCCAAACAAACAACTGTAAATCTACTTTTGCCTCACTGTGTATATTTGACAAATACATATGTATAATAACTATATGTATGCAATTGCGTAATCATTACCAAATCAATACAGAATATTTTCATCACTCTGAAAAGTTCCCATGTGCCCCTTTGTAGATAATCCATCCCCTCCCACCCCTAGACCTGACAACCATTGATCTATATTTTTGTGTGTAGTTTTGACTTTTTAACAATGTTCTATAAATGAAGTCAGATGGTATCTAATCTTTTATGTCTGTCTTCCTTCAATTAGTAAAAAACATTTGAGATTCATCCATGCTATTATATGTATCATTATCACTTTGCATTATTGAATAGTATTTCATTATGTGGATATACCAACATTAAAAAAATTAATTTATTGTTGCTGTATTACAGTTGTTTCATTTTCCTCCCCCATTACTCCCCTCTATTCCACCTGCTCCACCCCCTCTCCCACCGTCAATCCTCATTGTCATGTCCATGGGTCATAATCCACTTCCCAGTTGATGAATATTTGGGTTGTTTTCAATTTGGGACTATTGTAAATAAAGCTACTATAAACACTAAAGACAATCTGTGTTCATGCCTAAGCAATCTAGTCTACAGTTCACATTAAAAAAATTTTTTTAAAGGCTTATTTTTTAAGATTTTATTTATTATTTTTAGAGAGAGAGGAATGGAGAGAGGCAGAGTGTGAGAAACATCAATGTATGGTTGCCTTTCACCTGCCTCCAGCTACAGACCTGGCAGGAGACTTGGCTTGCAAGCTGGTTATGTGCCCTGGCTGGGAATTGAACCAGCAACCTTTGGGTTTGCAGGCTGGTGCCTTATTCACTGTGCTACCAGCCAGGACTTTCTTTTTTTTCTTAAAAAAAAAAAAAAAAGCCCTTTGAACTTTGAAATAATTTTCAATTTTCAGAAAAGTTGTTAAAATGTAGTGTTCCTATAATTCCTTCACCAGCTCCCTTTGATGCTAACATGTTACAGAACCACATTGTAACCACCCATACCAATAAACTGGTTTTATTTTTCTGTTAAAAAAAAAAAAAAAAAACTGTTCAATTTTTGTGCTCCTCTGCTGAATGCAATCCACTCATGTGAGGGAACAATAACTATAAAACACCATCTACCCTTAGCAATTTTGAAATTCCTTGTAATTATTTTCTTAATTTGGTTAAAAAAGAGCAAGCACTTTAAGATCTCTGAAATAGCCATAAAGTAATGAAATTTTTAGTTAACAAGATGTTTGGGAGAGTCAAGCTCCTCTTTTAGGGACAGAATATGATCTAATAATTATCCAAACACAGAAATACCAATAAAGTTCTGGCCCAGACATACTGGCTGTTTCTAAAATATTGATAATTACAATATTAAGAGACTCCTGATCAGAGGGAGTCCCCTGTAGGATGTTCAAGAGCAAATGAGTTTCCCTTGTCACCCAGAATCCCACTGTTAATTACGAAATATGATAAGTTATCCAATCTATCAAATAATATTTGGGATCATTGGTCTAAGGACCTCGCAGGGCTAAGTTTTCCTTGAGTCCCCTAAAACAATAATTAGTGGACCTTTAAGAGCCAGCAGGGTTGGTGTGCTCCTCTTATTTGCAGCTCCAGTAAATAAGTGAACTAAGGTGAGAAACACAGGGAGGTCATTCTGGAGCTCACAGTTCTGTCATGGTCATTGAAATAATTACATATCTTAAGCAACCTTTGAAGAACTCCAAAGCAGCATTAACAACAGTGAAAAATAAAGAATTTAGTCCTTTGACAAAAAACACATAACTGAGGAGAGAATACAGAGAGAAAAGTTGCGATTAGGGGTGGGGTGTGACGGAGAATGGGAGAGAGGTTCCCAAGGGTGACTAGTGCATCGTAACAGTGGTTAAAGCCAGGTTAGCTCTGGAGTCAGGCTGCTTCGTTCAAACCAGAGTTCAACTTCCCTCTTGCTCTGTGACCTTGGATGTTATTTAATCCTTTCAAACTCAGCTTGTAAAGATGCTTATAACAACCTCTGCCATGAACAGATGCAACAGTCTTGGACCAATAAGAACCATACCGAGGGGATCAAGTGTTGGTTGACCTGGCTGACTGATACTTCACTTTAAGTGAATGTGGGGACAGGCAGGAGTTCAATAACTTATTGGTTATTGAACACTCATCCACAGTTGCCAAGTGAGGGGCTGGTGAGAAGCTGCTGCTCCCTATCATTTCCCTCAGGGTAGGGAAGTAATTTAGGTGTCAAAAGAACAATGTGCCTAATTAGCCCTTCTATCTGGGTTCCTGGCACCTAGTTAGTTACCCAAGAATGTGACCCCAGCCAGGGCAGAAGGAGGACTCCAGCCAGCCTCCTTCTCTGAGATAGACTCCATTCCCTCCTGTCCCGCATGGAACTCCCTGATGAATGTCCAGATTCTCAGCTGTCATTCTTTGAACATCATGATTACTCAGTCTCTTGTGATTCCATTCCCTGCTTAGTCCTCTTAGGTTGAATGCCTTGGATGTAACTTTGAAATTGTTTGCCTAGCTTGAGCTCAGTTCATAGGAAAGCCAGCTACTCCCTCCATTTTACATCTCTAAATCTTCCTTTCCCTCGCCCCGTGGTTCTTGCTTCTCCTTAGCTAAACCCCATATGGTCCCTTCTCCTAGTGGGAGCTTCTAACAGGTTGACTGGCCAACCCAACACTATTTAGAGCAAACATTTGTAGTTGTTATGATTTTAATGAGGGAATCCTTTAAATATTTTTAAAAATGGGTTGTAAATAGAACTGCAAATAAAAGGAACTAATAATTTGTAGGAGTCAGTTTTTTTAAAAAAGACATTCTATAGCAAATAGAAACTTTATGGCAAGTTTGAAACATTGAAACTGACCACTTAGCCTCCAAATATGCAGAAAAAAACTGCTTATCATCTTGGCACGGGTTATTTACGAAATGGCATTCCTTTCAGCATACTCAGAGGCAGGAGGGCGTATGGTGGGCTCTGCCAATTCTGAAGATGGTGATCTTAAGGTGGCTTAGATGTGAGTACATGGGTGACTTCAATGTTCAGATGTGCTCTACCACCATGTTCAGAAATAACTTCTGAAAGGCACAATTGGTATATTGTGGGGGGAAAAACTTATATTTGATCTGTTCTTTTTCTATAACTAATGAGGGATCCACATATTCTGTGACAATTTCACTCTCACCTTTCACTACACTTATGACAATCAGTATATATTTTAGCAATCTTAGAAGCTTAGAAATTACAGAAAATTGGACTTTAGCTACGTCTGGGAGGACCTGACTTTCATGAGCTGCCAAAGAATCTTACAATGATAACATTTTGGTTTTGTTCACAACTTAACAGAATTCTCCCACAGTGGTCATTAAACTCCGATCAGGTTATCCCAGATCTGAAGTTTTCAGCATCAGATGTCAGGCAGTGCACACTAAAATCTTTAGTTGTTTCAGATTTATGGAAGCCATATTGAAAGACATGGAGGTGTAGATTAGTGTATAAAGCAATTAAAGGAAGAGTTCTCTCACAGTAAGCCTGAACCTCTTCTGACATGGAGAGAAGGCCATTTTTTATGCTTTTGTATATTCACCCTCTAAGCTCTCCAAACCTTCCCAGCCAACTCTAAATATTCTTTTGGGGTATTTTTCAAAGGTCAGGATGTTATTAGGGATGGAGCAATAAACATTTAGCAAAATATTTGAGCTATTTCTCTCTCTTTTTTAAGAATTTATTTATTATTTCCAGAGAGAGGGGAAGGGAGAGAGGCAGAGAGGGAGAGAAACATCAATGTATGGTTGCCCTTCACCTGTCTCCAGCTATGGACAGGGCTGGAGAGCAGGTTTGCAACTTGGTTATGTGCCCTGGCTGGGAATCGAACCAGTGACCTTTGGGTTCGCAGGTCAGCAGTTATCCACTGAGCCACCAGCCAGGAGAACTATTTCTGAATCAGCAGTGAGTAAGATGGAAGAGATGATTTTAGGAGAGGATCAGAAGGCTTCTTTCTACAAATGTCCTTTCTTTTCTTCCAGATTTGTTGAGAGATAATTGACATATAACATTGTATAAATTTAAGGTGTATAACATGTTGATTTGATACACATATATTGCAAAATGATCACCACCGTAACGATTCCTAACACCTCTATCACATCACATAATTGCCATTTCATTTTGTTGTGAGAACCTAAGATCTATTTTCTTAGCAACTTTTAAGTACATAGTACAGTACTGTTACTGTAATGCTATTCATTAGATCCTGAGAACTTAGTCCTTGTAACTGGAAATTTGTACCTTTTGACCAACATCTACTCATTTCCCCTACACTCTAGTCCCTAGTAATTCTGTTTCTATTCTGTTTTCATAAATTTGACATTTTAGTATATATGTTATTATATATATTTTTCTTTGTCTGACATATTTCACTCCGCATAAAGCCCTCAAGTCTCAAATGACAGGAATATTCCTGTGTGTGTGTGTGTGTGTGTGTGTGTGTGTGTGTGTGATCTCTTATCCATTTATCTGTCATGGGTACCTAGGTTGTTTCCATATCTTGGCTATTGTGAATAAATGCTGTAATAGCATGGGAGTGCAGCTATGTCTTCAATATACAGTTTTCATTGCCTTTGGATATAGATATACAGAAGTGGGATAGCTAAATCAGCTGGTAGTTCTATTTTTAATTTTTTGAGGAACATTTATGCTGTTCTTCCATAGTGCCTAAACCAATTTACATTCCTAGTAACAGTGCACCAGGGTACCCCTGCTCCACATCCTTGCCAACAGTTGTTATCGCTTGACTTTTTGCTGACAGCCATTCTAACCAGTGTGAGGTGACAATCTCATTGTGGTTTTGATTTGTATTTTCCTGATGATTAGGGATGTTGTGTATTTTTTTCATGTACCTATTGGCCATTTGTATGTCTTCCCTGGAAAAATGTCTATTCAGTTCCTTTGCCCATTTTAACTGGATTGTTTACTATTGTTGTCATTGAGTAATATGAGCTTTTTATATATTTTGGGTATTAACCTATTATCAGATCTATGGTTTTCAGATTAATTCTAAATGAATTAAAGATTTAAACATAAGACCTGAAACTGTAAAACTCTTAGAAGAAAACAAAGGGAAAAAGTCTCCTTGACATTGATCTTGGCAAAAAAAATGTTTTGGACATGATACTAAAAGCAACAAAAGCAATAATCAATAAGTGGGACTACATCAAATGCCTATACTTCTTTTTTTTTCTTTTAAAGATTTTAAAAAGTTTTATTTTACTATTCCCAGACAGAGGAGAAGGGAGAGAGGGAGAAAGACATCAATGTATGGTCATTTTTCACCTGCCTCCAGCTATGGACCGGTCTGGAGACCTGGCTTGTAACCTTGTTATATGCCCTGGCTGGGGAATCAAACCAGCGATCTTTGGGTTTGCAGGCCGGCACCTATCCACTGTGCTACCAGCCAGAGCCTCAAATGCCTATACTTCTTTACAGAACACCATCACCCCTGGTCATGCTGGGTCTAGAGAGAAAAAGGAAGCCCATAGGTTGGTATTTTCCATGAGCCCTATTTGATCCTGTGGCCCTAAACAAGTTGCAGTTTTATTATTCATCTTTTTCTCCATTAGAAATCATAAAAGCCATCAAGTGCAATTGTCTGGTGAGAATCCAACATAAGAATTCTGAATGTTGTCCCTTACTCTGGTCCTCATTTTCTCAGACATCCACTTTTGGAGTCAGATGTAAGTTAACATTTCTTCTTTGTCACAGTTGAGTATGATAGTTTTAGGAAAGTGACTTAACTTTTGTGATTCTTCGTTTCCTCATCTATGAAATGGGGATAATATCTAGCTTACAGAATTACTATGAGAGTTAAAATGAGGTTTTATATGGAAAACAGTGAGTATAATGCCTAATGCAGCATTCTTAGCAAATGGTTGCAATTTTAATTTTTGATAGTAGTTACTTAGTTTGGATAAAAGTCTTTTAAAAGGTGGGGGATGCTACCTTAAATGCTTGGTGGAAGTAGGGAATATTAAACAATTAACAAGAAAGGCAAATAAGGCATCATTAATTTTATGGAGAAAATTTTATGCATGATGCTAAATTTTAGGTATTTTTGAGTGTAAGACTATTGTTAGAGCATAGTAGAGAAGTTGTTTCAATTATATAGGGAGGAATAAAAGATAGGTGCCAGCTTGCAAACACAAAGGTTGCTGGTTCAATTCCCCAGCCAGGGCATGTAACCACGTTGCAAGCCAGGTCTCCAGATTGGCCCATGGCTGGAGGCAGGTGAAAAATGACCATACACTGATGTTTCTCTCCCTCTCTGCCTCCCTCCCTTCCTCTCTCTCTAAAGATAATAAATAAAATCTTAAAAAAAAAAGAAGAAAGAAATATGAAGCCTGGAGTACATCAGAAGACTTATTTTCATAATCTTCAAGGAAAGGTGTTATGCAGGTATAAATTACACACTTTCACTTTTGTAATTATACCTAAAACACCTACTCCCAGAAGATTTCATTAGTAATTCTTCTGACTTAATTTTGTTTCTTTTATAAAGCAATGTGTCATAAAAAACAAACAAACAAAAAGACCCCCAAAAAAACCCTGAAATGGGGGGGAATGGGATAAATGTAGTACAGCAACCATAAAATAAAATTAAATAAAAACAAAAGAAATGATTACTAATCACATGTTTACTATATAAAGAGAAAATGCCCCATAAATATTCATATTTATATTGTCACATTAGCTACTTTGAAATTGTTATGGGACAAAACTAATCATGTATTCAAGACAGGTAAAATATTTATAAATATGAATCAAATAACCTACATTCAGAGGCTTCATAAACTCTTTTTCAAATAAATTTCCCTCTAAGAATTCAGAAATATATAAATAGCCACTGAATTGTTGTGCACATTGTGGGTCATTTTCCTCCGATTCTGGCTCAGAATGAGGATTATGAAAACAATTTTTAATCTCAAATTTTCTGCAGGTACTGTTGAATTCTTATAAGAAAGTTCTCTGCAATATTGCCATTGCGATGGCATAAGGACAACTTTTCACAAGGCACATGTAGGGTCTCTGAATATTTGAACTAGAAAAGCAAAGATGAAGTCTATGAATTCAGAACAGAGGCGACAGCCAACTCAGAATGACTGAGTGGATCTAAGCTACATGAACAGTAATAGGCACCCAAATCTACAGCCAGCATCTATAACATCCTTATAATCCACACACACATACTTCTTCCTTAAGAGCAAGGGTTCTTTTTAGCTTGAAATTACTCTAATAATTGCCTCCCCCTTTCTTATTATTTCTTTTCATAGTGTTCATCTAAATTAGCTAGATGACTTTAATTATTTTACCAAAGTCAGTTGTCAAGTCATACTGCTGCCACAGCTACAACACAGGAGTGGCCTTGACCACCTGGTTGCACATTTTTATCACCTGCAGTCAGCAGCATCCCCAAACCTACGAGTTTCACAATAATAACAGAAAATGGAAAATACATATTCAATAAGCAACTTACATTTTGAGAGAATGACGGGGTAATGACATTTATTGTGTAGAAACAAATGTACAACTATATATAATAATTTGTTCCAAGAGTCTAACTAAAAGAGTATACACAAAATATTACACTCGAAGGTGTAAAAGAATGTGGTATGTGATTACTACTAATAACATAGGTAATAGTATAATTCAAAGCAGAAATAGTTACTGTGAGCCACAGAAAGTTTAGAAGAAAAAAGGGAAGCATTTTCTGAAAAACAAAAATAGCAATATACAGCACACTTGTATAGAATGTCTCAGTACTCATTTTTATGTAGTTCTATCTATAAACTACTAAAGTGGAGCTAAATTGATTAGCCTATTTATCAGTTATCAGTTGGTTAAATGTGCATCAGATTATAGGGATCATTAACTTATCAATCAAATACCAGCCAGCTGAATATAAGGTCACAGACAAGATACCAGGCTGCATACCAATATCTCTCTATCTCTATCTCATCTATATACAAACTCAAGTGGAAAAGAAAGTCTATTTTAAAATGCATATTCTTAACTATCCATAATAAATATTTGACATAACCAAAATATTTTAACATATTCTAAACCTTACTAGCAACAAGATAAAAGCATACAATAAAATAACTCAAACTAGAGAAAACTTAAACTTAAAGCTAAACTATAAAATTGTATTTAAAAAATGTAAAAGGTAAAAATATGAGTGAATCAAGAGGAACTTGGTATATCTTTAATTACTGTGTACTTAGGAATAGTGGTATTTAATTTGACAAATATTCAATTCTCTTGCAGATTATTTGCTAGTTTGTTTGATTTCTATGAATTCCTGGGAGAGTTTAAGCCAAGTGGCAACATTTAATGAAGACACGTTTTGATTGATTATCTCTCAGTGATCTGTCTGACATACAGTGAATTATAAAAGCCATCAATAATTTCCCCTTATTTTAAAATAGCATTAACTATTTAAAAAGTTATTTTAATGGGTTTATCAAACTATAACTCTTATAAAATAAAAACAATGAAGCACTCGCTAAGATTGTATCAAAATCATGGCTGATGACTAGATTGAAAATAAACATGTTAGTACTTGAGGCAGATTGCTAAAGTGTCTCAGCCAACTTGTTATAATTGTGTCTACCTAAAGGCAAGCAACAGGAACGCTGGGAAATAGCACAAAACAATGATTTTAAGAAAATGCAAAAGTGATATATACATATAAAAGTGTATAAACTTGTGCAGTGTATGGCAATATAGCTACTTTTAATATAATGTGAATAGAGTGGCTTCAGGCAATTGAATAGAGAAGCAAAGCTGAACACCGCTATACCAACCAAATGGCAAATGTGACACCTGATAATGTAAAACAGAGGTATCTCCAGGGTGCCATGTAAAATTATTATAAAGCAGTGAAATAACAATATAAAGTTAATTTTATTAAAATTAACAATACTTTCCATCAGCACGAGACAATCTATATTCAAAATTAAAACAGTAGGAATGTTTATCCATTCAAGCATTCTGATAGGCTAAATACTGTTGACTGTTAAAAAAAATAGTTTCAAGCCTTTTTTCCTTATACATTCATAAATACTCATTCTTATGAGCAACAGCACGTTCAAAGGACTGAAATTAAAAACATGTTTTCTTATGAAATTTGGTTTATCTGCCATGTTGCTATAGAAATATCCCAGACTACCACTATTTAAAAAATATCTTGGTGTCTTGGAAATAAAGAAAAAGATAAATTGATCAAATTTTGCATGGCACTTTTCAAGTACAAGGAATAGAGATAGGTTAGATCAGTCGTTTCGTGGTATCATCTAAATCTTGAAGCTTGCTAACTTCCACAACTTTTTATTTGCAGAACTGATCTGCATATACTTGCCAGCTGTGAGGTTTGTGTGTTAAGTAAAAATATCAATTTCTCATCTCCTTTAGCTTTCAAAATACTGGGTTTTCATCATTACAAAATAATACAAGTCCATTGTCTTTAAAAAATTAAAATTAAAGTGCAAAGGAAGAATAAATATTCTCCCTGTTATATTGTAGCCTATAGCCATTAATGCTTTGGAACACATCCTTTCACTATTTTTTTCCTTTTAGTATTAAAAAAAAAATGCAGCAATAAGCATGTATGTTTTTATTCTTAATATTTAATAAAAATAAACCTGAATGAAGACTATGCCATATCATAAAATGAGTTGTACCTTTTCACCTAAACAAATATTTCACAGCATGTACTGTGTTTCATCCAAAGAGTACTGCAGTTATATGATAAACTACTTACTTGTACTTCTGGTGAAGAACTAAACATTAGTTTAAAATCCAGGAGTTAATTAGCCAATAGCACCACAGAGCAGGGTGAGAAATATATTCTTTGGATGAGATTAATTTTGTGATTAGGGGACAGAAGTGTTATTTTATGTGATCCTGAAATTTTGAGGAGCTTCCTATATTTTAGATATTTGGAAAAATCTGTTCTATATGCTTGGAAATCTAAATCTACTAAACATGCTATGATCAAGATCTCCATACAAGGCCAGTTACATGCCTTGATATTTATAAACAAGAAAACATGGACCATGTAAGGTAGAGCAAGGGACAATTTAAGAATATTATAATTAAAGAAAATATGCTTAATTTTTTATTGATTAAGAGAGAGAAAGAGGAATGGAGAGAGAGAAAAAGGGAGAAAGACACTGTTTGTTGTTCTACTTATTTAAGCATTCATTGGTGGCTTCTTGTATGTATGTGCCCTGACTGGAGATTAAATCTGCAACCTTGGTGCGTCGGGATGACATTCTAATCAACTGAGCTACCCAGCCAATGCCATTAACAAAGGAAAGAAACCAAACCATAAAAAATTCATGTAACACTATTTTTATTTCAGCCAAGAAAATCTAAGCTTACAGTGAACTCATTCCAACTCTTCAGCGCTGGCCACTGAGTTGGGGCTATAACAGCAAGTATATATCAGAAAACTCACTAGAAATTTCACAAGATTGATGAAGTTGATAAACAAGAACTTTCTCAGCCTCTTTTATTGTTCCCACATGATCTCTTTTATGTTTTAAGCAAAAATTATACTCATATATGTTATCTTAGCACACTTTCTCCTATACCTTCTTACATCACGTATCATATATCATATATCATATCCTGTCCTATCCTATCATGTGTTGCCTCCTCCCTAGGAATGTACACTTCATGAGGATGTATCCCAGTGCCTAGAACAGTACCTGGCACATAGTAAGTGCCCATTAAATATCTGTTGAGTAAATAGAAGAGCTTTCTTTAATTGGATTAGAGTGAGCAGAAGTCAATTTAAATCTTCACAACAAAGACAGACATTTTAAAAGAAGTTAAATATACTTCTCAGACCTTGGGTTTCTCTTACTTCAGAAATACATATTTTTATAACTTTTGTTTTTCTGTATAGGGTTATTTTATTTTTACTTATTTATTTTAAATTTAGTCTTCATTGTATTTTTTTTCCATTACCATTTCATTCCCTTATACTCCCCTTTATAGGGTTATTTTTATAACAGTAATTACTAGAGCCTATTTTACTGAAAATTTGTGAATTCATTTTTAAAAATTTCTGAAAACACTTTTTTAAAAAAACCACTAGTGCTAGAAAAAAAAATGACTCCCTGTCTGTTTCTTGTAAAAAATACAGTACTAACTACACAAATCCAGGTAGCTACCTCATCTATTCTCATTTATTCTACCTCATCTATTCTCCTGCTAAGGATATTCTATATTGTATATTTCTGTTGAACAATAGGACCATTTTTAAAAAACTTGCATACTAGCAATCAAACTATTTTGCAGTCTGCAAACAGTAAGGCAGATTCCAATGATAAGATGAGTGAGCAGGATGCAAGAACACCTTAAAGATCACCTGCCACACTTGTGTTTGAGGTGCTCCATGGCTGTTTACACCTACTGCCATCTGGCTCTATAGATATAATAACAATTATTCCATTGAGGTGTGTAGCTCCCTAAATCATATTAATATACAATGATTCCACTACTCTTATAGGAGTTGATGTCTTTGTGTGCTCCCATTTAACCTGGGTAATGTGCTAAAACAAGTCTGCTTCATCATTAAGAATTGATTTTTAATTTATGTGAATGTCACTGGCAATCCCATGATATCCCTTTGCAATTCAGTTGAACAGGACTGCACACTAGTGTTAATCTATCTTTATGGCATATCTTTAAAAATTTGCAACATCTTGCTATATTTGGATATTTATATAGAGATTTGTGTTCTGGCAGAAAGCTGTTGTTAGCTTTGGAGATCCATTTCATACAGCAATAGGGTAAGTATCTAATATACTTCATTAGCTATTTTATATCAGATAAGGGTTTATTCCTTTAAATTATTTAACCTTGGTAGAGCCAACTAAGATTACATAAATTACAAATACACTAATGAAATTCATTAGTTAACCTATTTTAAAAAACACAACCAACAGGAATAAAATTAAAAAAATATTTAAATATCAGCCCTTTGGAAACATGTTATGAAAATAACTTGGTATATTTACCATGGTCATCTATTTCTTAATGTCATTGGTCATTTACTTAGACAATGACATCAACAACTGTTCAGCTGTGCTAATGTTTGTAGAAAAGTCACATTGCTTTTTTGTGGGCTAATGCAGAACTAATTTCAAATTTATAATTATTTATAAATGTGTCTTAATGACTTCTGCTAATTATAAAAATATTATAATAAAAGTAATAAGCAGTAATAAAGAACAGAAAATAAATATTTTTAAATATTGGGAAAAACAGTATACCACAAAAACTATACTTTAAATCTAGTTTTCTTGAGAGAACTTACAGGATCATTAAATAATTACCTCCTGGGAAGTTCTATCAGAACAACTTTCATACTTGGATGAGTATTGTAGACTTAGAACCTGTTTCAAGAAACAATAGTGATCTCCTTCCAAAAATTACAGAACTTGAGGTATAGGGAGATTAAGATTTGTTATACACAAGGCTCTTGACCATTTTATCATGTAGTTTTTTTAAAGGCAGAATTGCTATTATGCTATTGAGTGTTTATAATATATAATTAGTAATACAGCAACTCATAAAGAAGTTAAGAAAATTTCAGAATTTTTGAAGAAAAGAGGTAATACTTATTTTAATCTAAAAATATTTTGCAGAAGAGTATCAAAACAAACTATAAACCACTTTAAGATTCTTGGTCTAGCAACGTCTCTTGTGCTTTGTATGGATTATTTGTATAATTTAAAAAAAGAATGCTGGGGTATGGGGACATACCTAACTGAAAAGGTATGTCCTAAAATTTAATTAAGGCCTCAAATTTAAGAAGTAGACACTCATAAAAACTACATTTGAGTTAGAAGTGTGAAGTCAATGTAGTTTCCAATGTAATCCATGAATACCTATACTCATTAAACAGTAATCTTTACAAATATGTTGCTTAAGAGCTATGTAAATTATATTCTTTATGTATTATAATGTTATAAATAACAAAGAGCAACTATGTGCTTTTGTGTTCAATAAATGAACATTTAATGCTCAGATATTTTTACTAAAGGTAGGTTCACAGAGAAGCTGGGAACATGTTTCTAAGTTCTTCAGAACTATGTGTGGTGAGCAAGTATCAGAAATAATACACGTGTCAGTTTTTGGGTATAGTATTGCTTCTAAACATTATTTAAAAAACCACTCTACAAAGATGACAAAAGGTAGATTAATCACCTAAATGCCTATAAATTGAGATTTAAGGTCAGAGATTTTCCTTCACTCACCCTGTTGTCACACATGGGGTTGGTTGGTCACACATCATGTCCTGGTGTGTACAAGGTTTGCACTGTGGCTCAGAGTTAGCATTGGGGCTTTGGTTTACAGGGCTCACAATTCAGATTTTAAAACATAATGGTCTTGTTTCTATACTATTCTAATGATTCTAATGCTTTATTTTCATGAAAATAATTATTTAGGAGAGAGCCAAGAGGGAACATGGAGTCAGTCTGAGTCTACTTCAGGGCTCACCTCAGCTGGGTGAACGGTGAATGCTGTGACAATGACATTCACAACAGCATTGCTGCTGGGTACTGCTATAATTTGCTCCCTGTGATTGTCCCTTTAAACAAAAAGCTCTGCACTCAGCATGCAAAGAAGTTAGAAGTGGGGAAAGGAGGGGCAACTTCACATATAAGAGGATAGAGAGGAAAAAACTGCAGATCAATCATTTATAATTAACAAAAATCCGATTGGTGCTTTAAATAGAGATCAATGTGTTCCAGGCTGCCTGGATTGTGGGGATGTATTCACCTTCTCGTAACTCTCCAAGCAGGCTGTCACACCTACAGAATCACCATTTGTTTTCTTAACAAAGCTTCAGGGGGCGCCAGGCTCTCATTGAAATTTCATTAATCTAATGGAGTAAAGTCCTATAGAAAAAAATCAAATTCTCGTTGGACGAGATGCTACCTGGGAAAGATAACCTCTGTTTGAACTCTCAGACTCGGATCGCTCTGCTATTAGTCTGAGGAAACAGACAGCAACAATGCTGATTACAGCCACCGGCCTCAACAATTTTTTTTTCTAACTAGCAATTTCGAGTGCAAGTGCCACAGTGTCAGCTAAAGAAACACAACTGCGGGTTTTCTGCAGAGCAAAATGGTTCTGAAATGTCACTGAATAGCTCACAAAGGATGCCAATCTACGACAGCAGAGACATAAGCATATAGGAGAAAGGGCCCACACATCCTCCTTTCAAAGGTATGTTATTTACATGCATGTGATTTGTGAAATCCACTGCTCTTTAATCCAAGGATTTCACAGAAGTCTAAACCAAAATCTGTTTAGAAAGAAATATCGAGATTCTTCCAAAAGTCAGAGAATTTTGGGTGTGGGAGATTATGATATAGTCTACACGTAAGTAGATGTTCTACATAGTAGATGACAGTCATTAAGTTTCCAAGACAATTATAAGTGTTACTTGGTGATCATATTTCAGCATCACCTCCATGTAATTTATTTTGCAAGTGTGCAAATGAGGTCCAAATGTGTACATGTCAATGTGCAGCAGCAACAGGATCTTTGAGAGGAAAATATAGAATGTCGATTCCTCAAAATTCCTTCTACAGATGTCCCCATGGCTCACCTGACACTCACATAGCAAGAGTATACATGGTAGGTGCGTGATAAAAGGGCCAATATGACTAGGCTGCATCCAAACTAAAATAGCTTCCTGCGTTGCTTGTTTCGCCCTATTTAAATGTCTATTTTTTTACTAAGAAATTAAAATGACTAACAGACCAGTGGTTTGAGGGACCCTGCACAAGAGTCCAAAGAGAAAATGAAACAACCTGTAGAAAGCCCTCTGCTAGGCTCCTATGTAAATACTGAGAATAGGGAAGTAGACTTCCTTTAGATGAGATCACAGTCAAGTTCAGCACTGCTTTCTGATTTCACATACTCTTAAATCTAGAAGTGATTTTACAAAGCATACCTGTGCTAAGGGAGAAAACGAATTTTACTTTAAAGTCAAGAAACAAACTAGTAATTTCGATAAAAATGACAACAGTGTATTTACTTAAAAATAAAAACCAAGGATCCAAAAATTGTAGCATATAATAAACAGAAAAAAGAAATACTTTGAAAAGAAAAAGGGAAATTCATGACATCCTAGGTAAGTGATTGAGATGATTGAAAAAATTCTGAGTTCATCTTTAAGATAATATTTTCATTTTATAATAAAGGTGCTATTTGTCACCTAGCTCACATAATGCTTACATCAGGTCAGGAAATGTCTCCTCTCTCCAAAGCACTTCATGGGAGTGAGTCACTTCCTATTATTTATTTTTTCCATTTCTCTGTTTATGAATAGACATTTTCCTACTTGGGATAGATAGAATATTTTTCCTTCTGGTCTAAATTTATCTATAAAGACGTAGCTTATGTTCATATATAATTTCTTCAGTTTCCTGAGATCCACCTGTAGAATTATACTTCCTGCTCTCCATCTACAACATCCTGTTTTAATATGCCCCTGAAAACCTATCAATTTTTTTTTTATTTTAAGCAACAGGAAAACGGGCAAATAACACATTTTGTGTCTATGTGTATATACTTTTATAGAATATATATAATGTATGTAAATCAATACACACAACAAAGTTAGTTTACTCAAGTTCAGATTATTAAGATTGGTCCTGGGAACAAAATAATACACCTTTCCTAGGCATTCATCCTTACTATAGAGACAGAAAAAGAAAAATTGTGAGAGGGAGACACACACATTCAGATGAGCCTTCAGGGAATTGTATGAACTTTTGAACCAGAGGCGGAGAGCCAGAGCCCAGCCTGTTCCCACTTTAATAAACATTTTTTTTCTTCAATTAATTAAGGTTTGGGAAGAAAAAAATCCACAGAAGAGAAGTAATTTAGCATGCAACGCATACTTTACAGATGGATCCTACCTTCGGATGCTTATTAAATCTATGCATGATTGCGCTAGAGAAAATTAATTGCATTGTTTCTCACTATTCAAAAGGGGGGTTGCAAACAGCTCAAAAATAAAAAGGAAAATAAAGCAAGATTGTTGTTGTTTAAAAAAAACAAAACAAAACAGTTACAGTATAAAAAGAGTACTTCAGTCCTAAAACAAGTAATACTCACAATTGGTGGAAGAGCACAAACAATTCCTTTAAATTTTTTTTTAAATACTGTGGATATTTTAAAATACTGTGCATGTTGCCAGAATACATGTAAGTTTATGTACTTTAAGTTTACATATATTCAGTCTGACTGAAATTTCCTACTCAATGGCATTTGAACTATCCAATTAACTGGTGAGATTTTGTTCAAATCCTGCTGTGAAGGAAGATGTACGTGAGAAGTCGGGAGTATGCACTGCCACACATTTGCTGTATCTTGGTGTCTTCTCCATTTTGGTCTTTGGAAAAAGTGATAAAACCTTAAATTTTTTGGAGAAATGTATTTTTTTTTTTTAAATATTATAAAATACTTAGAATGTAGGTAATCATTTGCATTTTTATCAGCTTTAATTTTTTAATAAATCACAGAAGCTTCAGACACTAAGCCTTTTTTCTCTTTTCTTTTCTTTCTTGCTTTCTTTCTTTCTTTTTTTTTTTTTGTGGCTTTTCTGAAGTCCTGCTAGTGGAAGTTGAACTGTAACCTCTCTCTTAGATTGTCCTGAAAATGACCTTCATCAAACTTGAAAGGACCACTCTCTTTCTAAGGAGTTAAATGAACCATTAATTTTCTTAACTCCCTCATTTCCAGATTTAAAAATAATCCTTGCGTTACTTCATTACAGATGCACCTTTTGATGTGACCTACCCTGTTGTTGAATAAAAACATTTCACTTAAGAACTTCTGAACTTATTTGATTCCATGGCCCAAATAGTAGGAGGTTTTACTTTATTCTACCTCCCAATTCAAGTCTGTAAATCAATCTTTCCAGTTCCTAGTTAATGTGTGTAACTATTTTAAAGTATCATGACACAGGTTTGCTAAGAGTAACAAACTAAGGACAGATCATAAATGAACTTTTCTTATGTACAATAGAGTAAGATACAAATAAAAACAGAGATATATTAACATTAGGATTAATTTATATATAGTGCCCTTCACCAACAGCTCTCGAAGAATAATATGATGACCTCACACATAAATTACATATATTATTGTCTCTAATTAGGAAGGGGGGCAAACAAGATCATATGGTGAGACAGGTAGGGCAAAACTTTTCTAAGACAAGTATTCAACTTCTATTCCCTTGCTCTAACTTTTAAAATCGAGTCCACCACCCTGTTAGAACATCAATCAATTAAAAGGAGGGTCTGATCAACAATCAAAAACATATCTGCTTTAGTCCTGGCACTACTCAAAAAAAAAACATGCCACCATGAGAAGAAACTAAGGTCAAAACTTAGCTCATGCCTTGGCCTGCTAGAGTTTTTCTAAATGTGACATAAAAATGTATAGTACCTATTTTATTGGTTCTTGAATAGAACGAACAGACATATATGGATTGGACATATAGAACTTTATTACAAAAGACAGTTTAACTAAGGTTCTAAAACAGGACCAAATGCAGAAGTTTTGGCAGTCTTGCTTAAGCCCAACCACATTGATAGGTATGAAATGCCTGAGTAATACAGGTAGGAAAAAGTCCAGGAAGGGAGACATCTTTGTTCTAGGCACCTGAATTAACCTCCTTGCCCCAGAAAGATCTGTTTTGTTGCCTGCTGCTCTGCAACCTTGAGCAGCCACCCATTCCCACAGGGCTGACATACCTGTGTTCTCAGATTCTCTCAGATGTTCCCACATCTACCTTTTAAATTTCCCCTGCAAGTGACACAATACTTCCCACCTCAAATATGGAATATTGCAAATGAAAGTTGTACATCAGTCATTCCTGGCTATTGGTCACCTAAAGTTCTGGGACATCTTCTATAAAGAACCTGTCATATTAGGCTACTCTGTTACTTTTTGGCAAAAATTCCAGAATGAGGACTGATAAGCAACTAGTTAGAAGCTGCTGACAAAGCAGTTTGGTGGCCTGAAAGACTCAGGCTCTAACTGGACCAATTCCCAGTGAGTATGTGGAGGGGGTTGTCAAAATCCAGATACCAAAAGCACAAAATAATTCCAGCAAAGTAGATGGTTAGGTCTACTTTCTGCAATCCAAGAGTTTAGGATAAGTTTCAGATTTTAAGAATCCTACTGTATAAGTAAGAATCATTTAAGAAAATGAAAACCCTTAATTGACTTAGTCTTTATTTTATATTTCTTACTCACCTTAAAATGATTACATTATTCTCTTGGAGCCAAGAACTCACTGATGCCTAGGGAATTAGATTCAAGACACTATACTTTGATTTAGCAAATCTTTGTGTTCATTTATTACATGGGCTCTTATTTTCCTGAAAGAGTTAAATTCCCTCTATAAGGTAAAGAGCTTAATCACTCTCGGATGAGATATTTTTTTCTATTTTCCAATGCAATTACTCTTTGTCTTAAGTCTAATTGAATTCACTTTCCATCTTCATGGGAGAAGGGAGGAGGGTAGGAGAGATGCAACATATGTTAGAAGACAGGGTAAATTGTAGGCTTTTCAATACAGAGAATTTTTTAAGACAAAAATTGCGATCTGATAAACATGTTTAAATATTTAGTGGTGTGTTGGAAGTGGGGGAGATTTTGACTGCCAGGAACTAGATTTTGTGTATGGAGAACATCAGGGACATTGCATATGGAACATTCATATTTGTAACTTATAAAGTACCTTGGGATTCTCTGGATGGAAAGTACCATATAAATATGAGCATTTTCATTTCATGTGGGTGATCCTAGACTGTTGGCATCTGACATTTCATATTTCAGTGGTCAAAGGGAAATAAACTCTTATGTGGATTTGGTTTTTCTGCCATTTTCTCTTCCCTGCGTGTAACATACACAATGGAGCATGTCCTTGTTGACTGCCTCTTTTCCCTTTTCTAGAGTTCCTGTGTCTGTAATTTATCTTTGTAGTGTCAATGTACTGTCCAGCATTTGCCTTTGTACTCGTAAGCTATATTGAAGGAAGTAAACATTTATCTTGAATCTATCTGGTATAGTGTTTTTCATCCTTAGTATTTCTCGTGTTTAAGGGAGGAAAACCTCTAGATATCAGGAAAGGAGGGTAGAGAGGGTGGTTGTCACTCCGTGACACATTAAGAAACATCATAAAACAAAAGACTGCTATTATCTCAAGGTTCTTGGAAGGTTTTAGGATATGACAAGTATATATAATTTCAAAGAGTGGATCATATAACCACATTTTGGCGGGTTTAATTTCACAAACAACTTATTGAATGTCTAGCATGTGCTGAAACCTGTAAGAAATATAAAAATAATTAAGACATAACCCCTGTCCTCTGGGAGCTCACAGTCTATTGAAGAAACCAGGGCATGTAAGTAATGTAATGTAAGGCAAGAGGTAGTAACAGCTATAATGGAGTTATTGATCAAGTAAAATGCAAGACAGGGAGATATCGAGTCTAACTTGGGACAGCTAGGAAGCCATGCTGAGAAGAGTTTGAACAGAGCCTTGGAGGGTTAACGGAATGTGGGTGGCTGGAGAGGGTGGGAAGGGCATTCTAGGTGGAAGGCACAGACTGGGCCGGGTTTGGGGAATGACAATCTCGAAGGTGAAGTTTAGGGCAGAGCTTCAAATGTAGGGGGTAAGAGAAAAGGTAAGTCAGAACTAGGACTCATATTTGAGACCATATCCTTAAGATAAGGTGAGATTAAGAAACTTCAGTGACCAGACAACAGTTGTCAAAGATAAGTGTTTCTAGCCTATTATTATCTTCACTGTATGCTCAAGAGGTTCTGACTTCACTGGTTCAGTTCTTTTCTAGGTCTGCCCTCATTCAAGGAGGGCCCTGCCATCCTCATACAAGTGTCTTGGCCTTTTGTAATACAATTTGGGGGAGAATAAGAAGAATGAGATGGGAGTTTGAAAGGACAGAGGCCACTCAGATCCACAGTAAAGGACAGAGATCAAAGAAGCACTCTCCACTTGGCACCGTTGAGTATCAGGAGACACTGGGTAGAAAGGCATGTTTGAGAGAGTTCTGGCCTAGGACAGCAAGAGGCTCCAGGGAGTTGTGGGGATTTTGAAGAGGGGAAAGTTGCCTTGTAAATTATACTTCAGGTACTTTGGGGGACTGGAATGCTTACTCTATTTTCAGATTTTATTTTTTATTTACTTTTAAAGAGAAGGGAAGGGAGGATGAAAAAGAGAAACATCAATGAGTTGGCGCTTGCATGTCCCCAGCTGGGGACCTGGCTCACAAATCAGCATGTGCCCTGACTGGGAATTGAACTGGTGACCTTTTGGTTCACAGGCCAGCACTCAATCCACTGCCTCACACCGACCAGAATTCATTGGTTGATTCATGTATGTGCCCTGACCAGGGATCAAACCCACAATCTTGGTGTATGGGGATGACACTTTAACCAACTAAGCTACCCAGCCAGTGCCTGTGAAATGCTTACTCTTAATGTGCCTCTGTGAATGTGACACTTCAGGACTGGTGTCAACAAATATCATAGGTAATTCAAGATTCAGGGCAGCTCAGCAAGAAATCATATGTAATTTTCCATGGACTAGAAGACTATGGCTCATATACCAAGAGACAGCAATGAGGGCAGAGCCTGAAAATGAAGTTGTATTAGGAGCTTTATGCCACTTTTATCATTTTATTTCTCAATGAATTCTCCATTTAATGCTTAGTGTTTGTTGAATGGATTGAGATGGTCCACACTGTATATTATTATTGTTTAGCAGTAATTCTCCATTTCTTTAGTGCTTCCCTTAACTTCCATTCTTCATTTTCCCTAAGCCCTGGTCCAATCCCTACTCCATGCTCTTTACTCTCAGCAAATGGTTTTGCACTTCCCTCCCTTCAAATAAAAATATTTCCGCATCTTTAGCCCCTTCTATCCTTTAACTCTCTAAGGAGTGAGTGTTTTGCCTTACAGTCAAGACTGATTCTTGAATAGCATTACTTGACCCACTTCTACCTTTTCCAGGACTTGCTTCTATCCATTTTTTTTTTTTTTTCTTTTGTATTGGTCCTTTCTCATCTGCTAGAAAATCAGCTCATCTTTACTTTCTCCTAAAACAGAAACAAAACAAGCAAAATATTCCTCTTCCCTGCTACCCCTTATTCCCTCCCTTCTTTATACCAACCAACTTTCTAAAAGTAACATATACCCATAGCCTCTAGTTTCTCACTTCTCACACACCCCTGACTGAATCCCTAAAATCAGGCATCTACTTCCACTAGTCTACTGAACTATTCCAGGAAGGACTAGTAAAGCACTTATTATTTGATTTTCCATTATTTCCACCATCCTTTCTCCCAAGCTCTATATCTAAAAACTAAGAAACACAAAGGAGGATTGTCAATTATTTACCTTTATAATCCTTCAACACCTGCAATTATGCCTTGCATATAATAGAGGTGCCCTGAGTATTTGAATTGAATCCTAATTTCTTCAACTTTCCTTATGATCATTATGACTCCTGGTCTTACTTCACCATGTTAGGAACTTAGCAATGGCCTCAGATGCTACAGCTGGTATCAGGGCTTTCTTTAATGGGTTTAGAGAATTAGGAAATAACACAGTACTCAAAAAAATTATTCTAAAGTTCTCATTTACCACAAAGTATGTTAAAATTATTATTTTATTTTGTTGCTAAAATATACTAAACCAACAATAGATACCCAACATAAAATATATATCATGATGATCAATGGTAATGATCAACAACTCAAAACTGGAGAATTCAAGACACACTGACTTGCCAAACTTATTAAGTGGCTCCTGTTGACCCAAACATAAAGCACTAACATTGTAATAATATTTTTTAAAAATTTTATTGTTGTTGTTTTACATCCATCCCCTTTTTGCTCCCCTCTGTCTCCCTCCCCACCCACCCATTAATATCTTATATTATTCAATAAGCTATATATTCCTGAGTATTTCCCCCAGAAATTTCTACAGATGTCTAAGACACTATATACACTAAAATCTAACCAAGAATTAGGCCAGTCACTACTAAAATATTGATATGACATTTTTAATAAATATGCTTTTCTGCAGAGGGTACAAGAACACATATTCTTCCTTCAGATTCAGATACATAAGGAACATAAAGATAATCAATGGGATGTAGGGATATATTTTTTTTTTACTCCTACATTTCCTTTGGGTGATTATATATATAATATATATGTTTTTTTTTTTTTGTATATATATATATATATATATATATATACACACACACACATATAGTGTATATTTATAATGTGTATGGATATATATAATGTGTGTGTATGTGTGTGTGTGTGTGTGTGTGAGAGAGAGAGAGAGAGAGAGAGAGAGAATTTCACTAACAGGAAATCAGGAAATTCAGGTCCCTTCTCCCATCTCTCTCAAACTTAATTTCACGGAGAAACTTTAGGAGCAGTGAGGAATAACAGCTCATGTGTCACTTCTTTCACATATGTGTATATTGAAGTTACTCTGCCACTTCTCTACCCTACATTTTTGTCCAGCTTATTGCAAGCAAATTGGAAATACCCAAGAAAGCCAGAAACTTGGGTTTGTTATAGTTGTTTACTTGTATCATTCTTTTAGAATGGTCCTACCTACCAAAGATGTAAAGAAACAATGAGTTTCTCTGTGACATTCTAATGCTCAGTCAAAATCTACCCTTTGTCACCATTTTGTTCAATAGTTCAGATCAGCAAACCCTCTGGAAGCCCTTAAAGTAGCCAGAGTCCGGTGGTGGACATGGATTTGTAACACAGAATTCCAGTATAATGTGATTTGAAGAAATCAAATCACAGGTTGTGTGTGTGTGTGTGTGTGTGTGTGTGTGTGTGTGTGTTTTAAAGAAGAATGAAATATGTCTTGGGCAATTCTATGTTTTAAGATAATTTCAAAACTTAAAGTTTGCTTGAAGGTTTTAAAGACCATTTAAATGCTAACAAAATAACAAACAAGTGCAAACTAAATGAAAAAAAAATTGACTAGCCTAACTGAACAGATTCTTCTCAAAATAAAGTTCTTTAAAGGTTGTAAACATTTTTATACAGGCAAATTATAGAAAGAATAAAGAAATATGAGAGAACCTCATTATAGCCAGCAACTTTAAATTTGTCTTTTGGTTATGCTAAAAAGTTACCAGGTGGTAGGCAATCCAAAGCCATTGTCCAGCAACACTGTTTTAGGGGAGGGGATTTCCTTGTTATGTTACTGTTTTCCCTTTTTAAAGCTCTTTTCCCCCAGATATTTTCCTAGATAAAATCATATTTTACCTCAACCTCTTCAAATAACCTGTTGATAACCTTTACATTAATGCCTATGTAATCTGTCAAATAATACTCTAGAGTCTTAGAAATATAAATAATTGAGCATTTTACCCTAATGAGCTCTTTATTCATCTTGTCTCATAGCTCTCTTAGCAAAGTTGTTGAGTGAGAACTCCAAAATCATATGGAACACACATCAAGGAAGCAGAATGCTTTCCTTCATGTACCTCTAATTTTGTGGCTATAGAATCATCTTGTATCAAAAAACTGTATGTTCTAACATTAGCTTTCTGGGGTAAAAAAACATGACACAGGCTTGGGAAAAACCTTTGAAAATTTGATTCCAATGGTCATTTCTAAAAATGAAATATAGCCCTCTAAAATTTATCATACCTAGGACATATAGAAGGTTATTAGATAATAAAGAATATTTTCTTGCTGTGTATGAAAGAAATTGCAAATCTTTAGGAAGCTATAAGGCATAGAGCTTTGTAGAGTATTCAGGAGTTTGAATGCTAAGGTTGTAACCGAGGATAATATGTATGAACATCATGATATCTGAGAGATTTTATATTTTGTTTTTATTACATCACCTCAATAGACACTAAGGAAACAGAAGGAAACTCTGGAATGGCTACAAGTTTTAAAGCTAAAGGAAACCAAATTCACAATTATCTATGTTACTTGGGTTTAAAGGAAAGGATGATTTGCTACATCTATCATAATACCCAAGTGTCATATAACTAAAGCAGTTATGAGTTAAACATATAGACCCCTGGAAAACACTTGTTTTAGTGAATAACAACACAAAATGTTTTATATGAAAATTTAAAAAATCAAACTTTTAAATGCAGACAAGGAAAAGAGGTCCCTAACCTGTGCAGTTCCTAATTCTATCATGTAAGACATTTGGGAAAAGATTCCTTTGATTATTACAATAATTGCTAGGACAATAAAGAAGAATCTACATGAGTAAAGAATAGATGCCTGGGAAAACGATGGGAGGTTCTTAACTTCAGCTGCAGAAGGTGATGTGGAAGTTGTAGGAGGTAGGGTAAAATTGTGGACAAGACAGAAACAAACTCATTACATCTAGAAAGTGGAGCAAGTGGGCTTCCACTACATCATAAAGGACTCAAGTTAGATATCAGGACTATAAACCTGATAGGACCAGCCACTAACAAATTTTTTCCTCAACATCTCAATTAAATGAAGGTAATTCCTTATTCTTTTGAGCTAGTTTAGATACAGTCTTTTCCAAAGAAAACAAATGTGCAGGTTTCATTTTCCAAGGTGGCTTTTAATTCTTGAATTACATAGTATTGAATTAAAAGTGGTTATCTTATTAAATGGAAAGTCATTGAATAGTTTTTGGGTTTTTAAAAAAGATTTTATTTAATGGTTTTAGAGAGAAGGGAAGGGAGAGAGGCAGAGAGGGAGAGAGACATCAATGTATGATTGCCTTTCACCTGCCTCCAGCTACAGACCTGGCTTGCAACCTAGTTATGTGTGGTGGCTGGGAATTGAACCAGTGACCCTTCCATTCACAGGCCAGTGCTTTATCCACTGTGCCACCAGCCAGGGCTGAATAGATTTTTTAATGGTGGTAATTTTACAGATCATCTAGGTCAGCTCCTTATTCTGTACGTTGACAGGCAGTGTATTACCCATAGGCCAAATCCAACCCACCATGTTTATGCAGGAACCAAAAGCTTAGAATTTTATTTCTTTACATTTTTAAATGACTGAAGAAAAATAGTTAAAATAATATTTCATGACACATGAGAATTATATGGAATTCAATTTGCAGTGACTGTTTAAAAAGTTGTAGTGGAATACAGTCACATTTGTTTAATAACTTATTATCTATGCTGCTTTTGCACTCTACAGTCACAGTTGTCACCTAGCGGCTGCAAGGCTTGAAAATCTAAGAAACTTACTATCTTTTTCAAAAAAGTTTGCAGACCACTGGTATAGTGAATGAAGCATGTAAAACCTAAAGCTAGAAAGACTATTTGGGTATGATCTTGGAAAAGATTGAGTGCCTCTATTTCTTGGTCCGTATACTGAAGACTATTAAGATATTTCCTGATAGGATTGTGAGATGTAAGTGAAAGTGCTCAGAACACTAGAGCCTGGCAGAAAGCAAGAATTCAGGGTCTGTTAGGTATTTTTATTATTATACATGAAAAAACTGGCTCACTGAGAAGAGACTTCACAAGGACGTAGAATTTGTTTGAGGCAGACTGGGAGAACTTCCTGTTTCGCCTTGCCTACGCTATATTTTGTGTGTGTGTGTGTGTGATATTGCCTGACAAAGAAAAACATTCCTGCAATATTTTGGTGGTTGTTTTTAAACTACCTTAAGGCCACTCTAAAGCAGAACTTCAGTTTCATCAGACTGGTCTACTATCAATCTTGTTACCTGTAGCTGCCCAAAGGCAGCTTGTGAAACATTTGCTATTGTCAAGTCTCTACCTTAGCCTTCTAGAAATTAAGATTTTTTAATACTTTCTAAAAAGGACACTAGACGTCCCTTACAAATAAAAACTGACAAGTCTGTTTTTAAAATATATAGATTTACTGCACAACTTCACAAACGAATAACTGAGGCATGTATATGGATCCTAGGATCTGAAGGACAGGGGATTCGTCCATGAGTTCAAGAATATTTGTTATTCCTGGTACACTATAGCCCATTTTCACTTTTCTCCCTTATCAAGCCCTGCACAATACTACTACCATCCCAAGTTTTGCTTATTCTATGAAGCCTCTTAAATCTAGCAGAATGTTTATTTACTAGCTCAGGACAACTACCTTTTTTAGGGGGAAAGTTTCTTCATAAGAGGCCTTTCTTTGTTAAATACACTCCCAAATGGTTACCCCATTATATCATGCTTCACTCCATTATGTCATGTTTCCTAGTTAATTGGTATACAAGTTTAAACAATTATATATTTGTCAATACTATCTAATTCTCCATTTTTCTTTCTTTCTATGTAATACCTCCTATTCTTGCAACAAAACTAGACTCCTCAAGACCAGGAATACACCTTTTTTTAAAATCACCCCACAGTACTTTGTTGAAGTTACCTACATGGTAGTCATTCAACAAATGCTTTTTGCATCAGTAAATGAATGGCTACAAGTACATCCTATGAACAGAATTTTTACTTTAGAGATGAATAAATAACACCTTTAAAGTGCCACAAAGAGAGTGAAAAATAATTTATTAGTACATGGATTTAAAGATCAACCATCCAAATGAAAACAAATTAGAAACATTAAAGTACCTTAATTAAAATGAGAACTACAACCCACAATAGGAAGATTAACTCTAGATCCATAACGTTTACTCCTTTCAGATACATTAGCTCTATGACACTGGAAAACATTAGATCTAATGTGGATACTGTGGACGTTGGTAAAACCTAATCTCAGTGGTTTTTAAAAATATCCACCTATAAAGGATTATGTTGCAATCCCACACAAGTATAATTTTTATCTACATGTATAACATACCCACAGCAACATTACTTAATATATGAGTATGTGAAATATATTTTATTATAATAGTAGACAAGCAAACTGAATGTGTCTCAGGAAGGGGTCTTTTCCATTAATTTTATAAAGGCTTTCATTTCAAACTTTCATTAACATCTGACAAGCAAGCTGAAAAAGCTTTGCTTAGAGCTTGGGTTAGGGGCAAAATGCATTTTGGTAAAACTATTCCAAGATTACACTGACTGGCTGTGCAAGAATATACTAATTTGTTTTGTTTTGTTTTGTTTTGCTTGGAGTGTGGAGAAAAGATAGAGAAAGGGAGAGAAGAGTCATGGGCCCTGCTTTATGGTTGCCATGGAGGCAAGGTCAGCCTTGCACACTTGGATCTACCAGCAGAGTTCAGACAGGTCAACGTGTGACCGGCTCAGGCCCTGGGGTTAAAAGTTCAAGCAGCGATGGAAAAACCAATATGTCCACGCAGAGTATGCTGTACAATTTATTTCAATTTACATCAAGCCATGCATATAAAATTTAGATAAATTCCATTCAAATCTGATGTTGCCTGACATACAATGTATGCAAACAGATGTCTGTGGGGCTTTTTCTGTGCTTTAGAAAACAACATTAAATTTAAAAATATGTCTCTGGGATTTCTTTATTGAATTACAAAATGAACATAATTTTAACTTAAATGTTTTCATTCTTTCTTGCAATTTTTTTTGTGGGGATCTTAATAATTTCTCAGTTCTCAATCTACTCTATGTCATATTAAGGAGGATAATGTATATTTACAACTACAGCTTCAGTGTTATTGTAGTTATACATTCTATTTATATCCCTTACCACTTTCCACAAATATTTAGTGATTGATATTTCTGATTTATCTCTGGCTTTTCCCCTCATCTTCTTTCCTTTCTACTCAGAACAGAGCTAGGGTTCTAAAGACTGCTGGGTCGTCTTCCAGCCACAAGGTGGCTCCCCCCACCCCTTCTCACAGCCAACGGAGTGTACACCTTTGCGGAGTGCTGCGGTCACACTAAGCTTCAGAGGTTAATTATGACCCATAAATACTGTATTTTCATTGTGAGTTGACTGGATCACAACCCGGACCCTGGTACAGTAGGGTAAAATGCAAACCGGTCTTTTGAAAGAGAAGAAAGCAAAAGACCTTTGTGCTCTGTCTTATTTCTCTTCACCCATCCTCCTAAGGATACAACTGACTAACCTTATAGCAAAATGAGGAAAATAATGAAACACTTTCCAGAAACCTACTTTTGTTGCCAAAGAACAGAGTCACAGCCTCGCCAAGGCCACATTTTAAGAGAAGTATACAACGTATTCTCACTAAAACATTTGGAATAAGGAGAGTTTTGGACTTTCTGATTCTGATAACTTCCCCACAAGGAAGTTTTTATGACTGGGCAACACTTCCTTAGAAGTCCCACACCATGTCATCGATGAAGAACAGGGATCTTAAATACTGTGAAGCTTTAAAAAGACTAGAAATATTACATGTTTACTTCTTGCTGCTTAGGAAAAGAGATCCATATTTCATAAATGTGATTTTTTACAGAAAAACATCATAGTTTTGTACAGATGAAAGAGGCAGAAAAAGACAAATTATTTGTCTGATTACATGGAAGGTCTTTCCAAAAGTCTGAGTCTTAATTTCTCACATTTTCCATGTTCTATTCCAGGGAGAAGCTATTTGGACAAGTTTCATTTTCCTCATCTGTAAAATAGATATATAAATAGAATCTATTCCTTTTGGAATTTTTGTGAGTATTAAATAAGTTAATACATGTAAAGCATTTAAAGAGTCTTTGGTATATAACAGGAGCCATATAAATATTTACCATTATTATCATTCAGTTGAGCTCAGTACTTCCCTGTTTACAAGTATTTCATGACACAAACATATGAAAAGAAAAAAATAAAACTTTCATGGGTTTTGTAAAGACATGAAGAGATATGTAAGTTTTTGAGATATGTAAATGCTCTGACAGAGGTAACTAATGGTTCTGAGCTTTTTCCTCCTCAAGAATTAAAAAAAATAATATATATATAATATTTCTTCCCAATTCATAATATTACTTAAAAATTTGATTTCCAAATCTCAACTTTGTTTTAGATAATACTTTTGTAAATGCATCATTTTACTAAAACAACCATAAGTGATGGTTCTAATAATTTGGTTACAATATTATTGTAAATGTTTTATTTTTCACTATATTAAAAAGTCTCTAGGACCTAACTCCTGCCATAATAAAACTTTGTTAAGCCTCTTGTTAAACTTAGAACACATGAGTTGCTTGCTTCTAAAGTAAATAAACATTTTTTAATTCCTTGGTAAGCACTGCCTTGACAATTCTCAAACAAATTTTCTAAGGATATAAATGATATCCTTAACTTAAGGTGACCTACAATAATTCAACCATGAGCAAAAGTTTATGCGGATATAAAATCCTGCATTCACATAAATCCTTATTTGTATAAGAATTTGTATACATAGATGTAAGTACATATGCACATGTCAGTATGTATATATATACATGTATGTCCACATATACCTTCCACATGCATTCCAAATAGATTCAAACACATATTTAGAGATGAGGTGAGATAAGAAAATCAATTTCAATAGCCAAGGAAAGGGGTATGATATTTTTAAATGCCTACTATACTGTCATGTAAGCCTTTTATTCTTTATTATCTGTCAGTTACTACTAGGTGCCTATTAGACAAATGCTAGTCCTACTCCTGATGATTTAGTTCTATTTGGAATTATTTCAAACCTAACTCTTCAAAACTGCTTGGAAATGCTGTCCTGATATGTTGGCCTTGCACCCTTCAGTGAGAATTGGAACAAGGAAAGCTGGAAAAGAATCCTTATGCCGCCAATTTGGCACCTTTTTTGAGGGACGCCTATTTTGGTTTTTCCCAAACTTGCAGAAATACAACTTCACAAGACCCCTTTTCCATTCTGAGCAATATACATGTATTCCCAGAAGTGGTGTCTTTTGTTGCAGAAGCAGTTTTTGCTGCATGCATCAACTTTCACTGTATTGTCAGCCACTATTTCTTTTATGTCAGTTTCAGACATTACTTAACAGAACCCCTTAAAGAACAGATGCACTGAAGAAATGCATCAATTTGTTATCTGTTACAGTTTGGGGGTGTCTGTCCTATGGGTTTTCTCGCTAAAGGCGTGTATGTTTCCCAAGAGAAATTTACTTTCATGAGAGAAGAAAATTGAGGCAAATCACTGCTGTTAGACCCTAAAGTCAGAGACACTGGTTTCTTGTCCTTCTGTACATGTGAAGAAAAAGCCCACAGTTACAGAAATGGTCGTGTTTCCATCCATCTCTCATTCTTTCCCAGTGTGAAAAATTACAAAGGAAACCAAATTTTTCTCTGTCAATAGAATGTGTATGATTACAGCTGTTCATATTTTCACCCTAATGAAGGGCTGCACATTTAATTGTAAGATTTATTAGGTACTGTACATGGCTGTGTACATGCAAAACAGTTAATCGACATCTAAAATGCTGGTTGTTTATTCTGACATTAATGATCATATTTCTTAATTTGAAACAAAATGCATTTGGGGAAAATGTATTTTGTTCCTCTTCAAATATGAACTTAATAAATTCAATGTAAGAAATAAAAAGGGCTGGAGGAAAAAAATGTTGATTTATAATTGTGAGCCTGGCGAAAAAACAAAGATGCTTTTTTAAAAAAAAAAAAGTCTATAATCTCCCATTCTGCTGGAAACAAGAGAGTTGATTGCCAGCTTTGTTTGATTTCACAGAGATCTCATACGAGGCTGGGTTCATAAACAGGTGAAATGATGGAGTTTATTGCAACGCACATCAACACTGAAACTAAATAACTGTGTTGCCATCTCAGTCCCGCTGAAAGACGGATGGTAAACTTGACCTGCCGCTGGTACTATCCGATTGCCATTTTTTATTCCCCCTTCGCGCCCTCCACCCCCCTACCCCCCCCTACCCCCCACCCCAAGGCTGAGCCATGTTGAGTAAATGCATGTGCACGGTCAGGTCAGGCCCCGGGATCGGGTGAAACTCGGTTCACATTTGCATACAGGCGGAGCCTCACAATGAAAGCCCATCTGTTCCCGTCTCAGAGTACAAATCGAATGTCACCCAACTCACTGCAAACGACAGCAGCATGGCCATTAGATGGAGGAACACTCAGCTCAGGTTACGGATATGGAACTGCTGATTTGGGTTTAAATACCTGATAACTGAAGACTTTTCATTATATGTGAACAAAGAATGAACTTTGAACTGCTTAGGAGTTACCCTTTCCCTACATTGGGCACCTCCAGTTCTATCCATTACTAATACTTAACTGCTGTATTTCCCACTGTTTCTATTTTTATACAAAAATTAGCCAGGCTGAATGTCACAATGTCCTAAATAATTGCTTTTTTGGAAGGGGGAAGGGTGAGAGGTGGAGCAGCAAGAGATGTTGTAAATAGAAAATGAACTCTGAACTCTATATGCCCTCAAAGGTCATTAATATCATGGCTATGTTGTTCCTTGAACTTCTACATTTTACCAGGGTGGAAATTTTAGTTGCTAGAGATTAACCAAAGTGTGAATTGCCCCAGCCCTTTATCCCTCCCTCCTAAACCCACTCAGTCAAGCGAGACATCTATCTCTTCTTCCCTCACAGGCCTGTTTATTCCAAAATAGTTTATCAATCATGATCTGTGTCAGAGATTATTTTTTTGTTAAAATCTGGCAAGTATCTTAGAGTTTACAGACAGAAATCCCATGCATTCCGACACAAAAAGATAGAGTTGTTCAAGAAGTAACCCCATGATAATAAGCCCTTCAAAACATTGAACATGATAAATACAAGGATTTTATTAGCAAAAGTATGGGTAGGCATTCATCAAATGCCTTTTTGTCCTGTTTTATGGCACGAATCTACTTTCATGAAAATTTTTCTAAGGAGGACACAAACATCTGGGGTTTAGTTACTTGTATTTATATTTGAAATATTTCTGTCTTCTGTTACATGAGTCACATTTGATATTAAAATGCGATTTCAGTCATTGGCCCGGGTTGTTTGAGCTGCAGTGTCTATGCAGTTGCAGGTCCACATATAGCTCCACTGAAGAAGAAATAGACTAGCTAGGTTTCTGTCGTTGTTGTTGCTGCTATTGTTGTTTTGTTTTTACCAGTTATGATTCTTGGTTTCTAGTTAGTAATAGTGTCACTTTATGAATTGCAGATGTAATACCTGATTGGGTGAAAAAAATATTTTTAAAGCATCTGAAAGCGCTTTCTTGATTTGCTCTAAGCAATGAATGCTTTTTCCTTGCATATATTTCTCTTTCTTGAAACACCCACTAAAACAATCTCATAGAATTTAATGTATTGAGGTTACACATGGAATCCAGAATGTTTAAAGGCCATTGGGTTTTAACAGCCGGGTCTCTTCAGCCAGGGTTTCTTTACCACTATGTGAAACTATGTTCTTATTGTTTGTCCTTTAAAAATAATACCAGGGTAAAGAAAAGATTTGAGGGCTTTTTCTTTTTTCATCCCATGCAAGAGTTTACGGTCAACCTTAATGGAAGTTCTACATACATTAAAAGGGAGAATAGACCCTTTGTTTCAGAAGAATGACCAAGACAGGGGTGAATTTTGGTTCCACTTTGTCAAGTTTAAGGGAAACTAAATTCAGGAAAAGAGAAAGAGAGACAGAGCCCTAAACAACTTTCTTAGCTATCTCCCCATTGCCTCTAATCTTAAAATATTGTGTTATCTAGTAAACAAGTCAAAATTTTGCATTAGGGGACACATGGCCATGTGATCTCTTGGAGATGGGCTGTTTATTTGCATTCCATGAAGCTAAGTGTCTTGTATGTGATCAACAACCAAGCAGAAGAAACCAATAAGCAGGAAATCTAATACTAGGAGTATTCTTTTTGTACACATCAGGAGAAAGTACACCATTAAGGATGTGTCACAGCTTTAATTCTAGATCCTGGAAGGCGTATGAATAAGAAAAATTCTTCTTATTTCAAAAATAATGAAATAACTTGTTTATAGAAATACTGGTGGTTTGGTTTCTTATTATGCAGTATTGGTGGTGATGGTGGTGGGGTGTGAACAGGACCCAAACCTTGAACTTAATTTCCCCTTTGAACTTGTGACCTTTGACAAGATTCCCCATGCGTTCCCCTTCAGACAAATTTCATCACAATTACAGTCCCTTCCACTTGAGTTAAAGATATATAATCATTGATTTGACCTAATTACCTGATACATCCCTTTCTTTGCAAGGTGAAAGCTAAATGTGTGAACAGAAGCTGACCCGTGAAGTCCTGATATCCAATTTTTATTCTAATTATCATAAAACACTTTCAGTCTTACTCTATTTTTCTCAAGTTTTCTTTTGGCCCCTTCTCTGAACTCACTATTCCTTCAAATTCAACAATGCCCCCTAGGTTTCAAGCTGCTTGGCAACAGACCTTCAAATGTATTATGCACTACATGTTCAAAGTGTCATTTTTAAACAAAAAAACTAAAGACTAACTCTGCATTAGAAAGTCCTCACTAATCCCTGTCTTTCATGAAAAAGTCTTCTGAGGAGATAAAAGAGTGGAAGCTAGAAAGTTCCCACAAGGTTCTGAAATTATATGACTTCTTAGCATCAATCTATTATGATTCAGACTCTCTCCCAATAATTTACAAACTTCAGGTTATAGGGCAGACACAGGCAATGTCAATAGAGTTAGTATAATCAATTTAAACTATGGGAGAATTGTCTTTTTTAAAGGAAATGTGTGTATGTGTGTGGGAGGGGGAAGTGTCTGCTAGGTTTACTGCAACAAATACCAAAGACTTTAATTAAAAAGATAAAATTAGGAAATACATTGTTAAAAATTAAATATGTGCTTTAAAAAGCAAAACTAGAGTTGATAGAAACTATATAAATTTACTTTAAAAGTTAACTTGCATTTTTCTCTATGACAAGTTACATTTTTAAAAGGAATAAACTAAAACCACAGAGTTTTCAATATCTTGTCTCAGTTGAAAAATAAACGTGAATTGCACAAAAAGTTATAGCAAAGAATAAACAAAGAAGAGATCGTGTTCACTTTTTTATGTCATAGTTTATATACAAGGGTATTGTGTTCTCTTAGGAATGAAATGACAATTTTCTTTATGTCATGTTTACATCATACTGCTTCAAACATTAACAGGCATTACAGGTGGAAGGGGACTAAAGGCTTGGGAAAAACACAACCATGAAGTCAGATCACTTTGTGTATGTGTGTGTGTGTGTGTGTGTGTGTGTGTGTGTGTGTAGCTACTTGAGTCCTCTCTTACAAAAATTAAATAATACAAAAGTAATCCTTCATCTGATCACCATAGTGGACCAACATCCTGCATTTTATTCTCAACAATGTTTTAATTATACCTTGAAACCAAAGGCCTAAGCAAACAGGAAAAGTAAAAAGGTATGTGGGCAAACTTTCTAAGTAGGAAATTATTACAGTGTGCACTGAGGCAAATCTTTAAAAGATTAACAATTTATGATGTCAAGTGTAACTAGGGTTGAACAGACATTACAAAATAGTCTGGAGGGTTCCCACAATGCTGGGCCATTCGGTATTTTCTAAATGGTGGGGGAGGTCACATCTGCTACCTTCCTTCACTTATAAAGGTACAAATTATAAAGAATTCCGAGGAATTCTTGAAAAAATGCCTGATCTCTACTCCCACTTCTGTCCAAGGGCCTCAGGCGTAAGCAAGGAAACACAGAAGAGTGTCACAAAACTTCCCTGATGAAAGCAACATCTAGCCAAATGGCTGGGATCCATGTTAAAGTCACATCATTTATTCATAAAAGCATTGCTTCTAATTCTGTTTGGCTATCATAAGGACCTTCACTGATATATATTAATATTGGTATGCCAGGCAACACTCCAGGAAACAGAAAAAAAAGGGTATCTATTTTGTGACAGAAACCATGGGTTTGGCATTATTCTGAACCTCAGGACAGTTCAATGTCAAAATAAGTGGCTAGCAAAATATAGCTAAGACTGTGCTCATTTGAAGGTCAGAATTCTAGGGTTGAAAAGTAAATTAAAAATTTGCACTCACATGGTAATTTTAGGATTGACACAAACAGGGATAGAAACACTAGAGTAGAGCGTTGATAAAAAATGGACAAATGGAATGAGGGTACTGTGGAATGATCCTCTACAGTCAAGATTCTTAATGTGGTATCTGTGAACACCCTGAAATTATATGCAAATGTGTATGCATGTTTGCCTGCGCATGCTCATTTTTATGGCCAGAAGAACCACTGCTACACAGTGATAAGAAAACAAATAAAAGCACACAAAAAATGATTATTACAATTTCCAAAGGAAAGATGTTGGAAGCCAACTAACAGCCACCATCATCTCTCACTTCAACAGTGGTTTTCAAACTTTTAAAACCTGATTGGATCAGTTGTAAATTTTTATTAGGCACAAGTATATGTATGTTAACCTATAAATTACATACATATATTACCACTGATCCATTAATATTAGAAAAACTTAACTTTATACACACACATTGTAGTATTTTCTTCCCATCTGTTGTGGACCATCTAAATATACTTTAGTGTCTTTCCTCCTCCATTCCTACACCCCTTATAATG
This sequence comes from Noctilio leporinus, assembly GCA_004026585.1. Classification (NCBI taxonomy): domain Eukaryota; kingdom Metazoa; phylum Chordata; class Mammalia; order Chiroptera; family Noctilionidae; genus Noctilio; species Noctilio leporinus. Next base: position 3,728 of record PVIW01000356.1, on the reverse strand, counting down.
AATTCTACATAGACTAATTAGAGAAATCATTTAGAAATATAAATTATATCATGCCAATCTCTTGTTAAAATTTACTAGTTTGTCATAATATGCAAAATAAAATCGAAATACCTTCCTGTGGCTCATAAGTCCCTCCAGGATTTAGTGCTTTCTGCCTCTTCAACCTCATTTCCTCATTCTGTTTCATTCATTTAGCTCTAGCCACACAGGTTTTTAAAAACTATCTCTCGAGCTTTTTGGTTTCTACCGCAAGGCCTTCACATCTGCTGCTCTTTCTGTCTGGAATGCTCCTACTTCAGAGGGCTGCATGGCTTCAGCTCACTTCATTCAAATCTCTGCCCAGAGGCCTCCTCTGAGCACTCTCTGTCTCATAGAGTCCCACTGCCACCCTCTTAAATTCATTTTCTATCTCTGTGTCCTCCAGTCCTCTTTTGTTTTGTCTTGTTTCAGAGTATTTAACATGGCCTGGCATTGTACTCTCTATCTCCTCCAGGAAAATAAAGGTTCCATCTGGTTAGGGGTTGTCATTTTCATCTTTGCGTTCTCAACAACCTAGTCTATAGTCTAGCACACAGTAGATACTCAATAATGAATGAATGAAAACTGGTCAAAGCAAACAGACATTCCACTGACAGACATTTCACTGCTGTTCACTTGAAAATTAACCTCAAAAGGGTATTCACAGAACAGAAGCCACCACACTTGGATGAACTATCAGCTAAACTATCAGCTACAAATCAGCTCTCTCTTTTTTCAATTTCTGTAACACTAAAACATATCTTTCTTATTGTACCTATTACTATTTCTTTTGTACAATACCATTTTTATTTGTATGCAGATGTTTTCTTATTAGTAGAATTTGTGGGAAAAATCCCAGTCTGATCTATTATTTCATCCTTCACCACATCCAACATGTAGCAGGTGCCCACCCCTGGACTGTGGGTGGAGCTGACAGAGACATCCATGACAAACTGAGATTCAGCTGCTCATACAGGAATGAAGGGTACCAGCCCCTTGGAGCCACACTGAACAATAATCCTTGACTCTACACTCAGATGGATGTTCATGGACATTCCTCTGTTGACAAGGCTGAATGAAGAAAAAAGACCCACACCGGAAACGAATCTATCAGAAATCACCAATCCCTTGTATGACAATAGAGAAAAATAATATCTCAATGTTGATAAAATAACGATGAACACAAATGAAGGCTTAAGTTACTTGATGAACTTCATTTCTTTTTTCAGAGGTCAATTTCTAGATGGAAGTAGAAATATCTCTAATATGACACAAAATAACAATGCTTAATGCATATGCTGTATTGGAAAAATTGAGAATTCAACTATATAATAGGAATAATTGTGATAAAATGAAGATGCTCAAAGGTTTGGACTAAGTAAAGTATGATCCTGTACTTAGACCAATAGTTTGGACATATAAAATGTCCACACAAATCTTTTTTGGAGAGAAACTCAAATATACTTGGATATAAATAAATTTCATGTACCAAAAATTGGGTAAAACTTGAAAAAGAAGTCATTTGAAAATGAATGGTAATAAATAAGTAACATAACACTCCTGCATATTAGTATCATTATCTATAAATTAAAGAAACTGAAATAAATAACTTCTTCAGATCAATTTTTTTGAATTATTATAATTATAATAATTATATGTACTATACAAATTTGGAACATATACCTTCCTATGGCTTAAAAGACTCTCCTTTTAAGCTTTATAATAGAATAATTATAATAATTCAAATATGAATCTAGTTGGGTTCCTCAGGATGCTTGTGTGTTTTATATTTATTAATGACCAAAACCAGAACAAATATTAAGCTCTCATGAGATAGTAACTTAAGAGGTATCATATAAGTCTACAAAAGCAGAGAGGAAATCAAAGGGTAGAGTAGAAATAGAATCTGAAGTACTTCAAGGATAAAACAAAATGGAATTCAATCAAGAAAAATATTGCAATCAACAATCTGGAAGGGAAATAATCCAAAATACAAGTGTCAATAAAAAGGAAATGTTTAAAAAGTATAGTACTGTAAAGATCTCATGGGCAAATGAGTTTGCAATATAACACACTAGCAAAAACAATGATTTTTAGATTTCATATATAGCATCATAATTCATAATGGCCTAGGAAGGCAATGGTGTTTCCATATTCTTATGTAGGAATTGCCATATTGAAACAGACCACTGGTCCATCCCTTTTGCCACGCTGCCCTGACAGTGAACAGATGTTTCAGAGGAGAGCTCTACTCTCATCAGCTCAAATCCAATAATACTCCTAATGGTGCAATGCTATATCAAGATCATCTTTTCTTTTTGACCTCAGATGGCAATTATCTTCTACCCAAAGCAGAGGGCTGGCTCACTTTGATTTCATGTTGGGTGGCCCACTTAAGAGGTTCCACTTAAAATTATATCAAGGCTGCTATCTTCATTAGCTTGGCTTTTCTGATACACTAAACTACTCTTATAATTTGCTGCCACCACTATCAGTATTAGGCTCTCAGGGGTTTGGAATTATGTAGGTATAATACAAATGATTGTATTGGTACAAGCAACTTATGGTTTAAAAAATCTTTGCTTTCTTAAAAATGAAAGTTTTCTTTTGTTAGCTTCAATGTTTTCAAAGATTTGAGTATTGCCAATGTAATATAAATGTTCATCCTGAGGCAGGAATAAAAAGGAGATACAAACTTTTAATGTTTGCAGGAGACCATAAATAACAAAGTAGTAAGAATAAGCCCTGGTCAATGTGGCTCAATTAATTGAAGCATCATCCCATACACCAAAATATTGTGTGCCTGATTCCTGGTCAGGGCACATACCTAGATTGTGGTCTTGATCTCCAGTGGGGCACATATGGGAGGCAACTGATCAATCTCCCTCTCTCTCTCCCTCTCTTTCTGTCTCTCCCTCCCTCCCTCCCTCTCCCCCTGTTCCTGTCCCTCTCCCTCTCTCTTCCTTCCTCTCCTTGGGTGAGATTTTTTTTTAAATACAACCTTTTAATAGAAGTTTTCTTGAACAAATGTGTTGTTGGGCTTTGTTGTTGATGGTTCTCTGACAGAATGAAAAAATAATAATAAATAAAATAGACTGGAATGGCAACAGGCAGACAGGCAATCAGAAGTGTGGCAATGGAGCTGTGTCTCAGGAGTTTCCAGTCCCTTGCCAGGGGGACTGTGAATGTCCATTACAATAGTGCTTTAGCCATAAATCCCAATGTCCTCTCACCTCCAGATGAATCTTTTTTGGGAAAGGACACACCCTTTCCATAGCCCTGTAGCAGACAATTTAAGAATGAGAGCTAGAATGATATTTAAGCTCATGTGAAAGAACGGGTGACACTTTTTCCCAACTGAGCAAATAACGACAAACTTGGAGAAGCCAATAATTTTTTCCACCAGTGTATTCTGGACATAAGAAACTTGTAGCAGATCATGGTAGTCAATGATGACATTCCACAACTCGATCAGAACAGTTATATTAAAATCCTGAATGCTGTTTTTTTTTTTCCTTTTAATTTTATTGTTGTTGTATTACATCCATCCCCTTTTTGCTCCCCTCTGTACCCCTCCCCACCCACCCAAAGTCAATCCCACCTGTTGTCCATGTCCATGGTTCCTTTATACTAGGTTCTTGTCTAAACTGATCCCCTTTCTTGCCTCTGCCTCCCCCCTCCCCTCTCCCCCCAACCCCTTTCCCCCTGAC
>PVIW01000355.1:376095-547531 GCA_004026585.1 Noctilio leporinus | reverse complement strand
ACACCAAAATAAACTCAAGATGGATAAAGGATTTAAACATAAGCAGTGCCACCATAAAGGTCCTGGAGAAAAATATAGGCAGTAAACTTTTGGATATCCTACGCAAAAATATGTTTACTGATACTTCACCAAGGGCAAAGGAAATCAAAGAACGAATCAACAAATGGAACTATATCAAATTGAAAAGTTTCTGTTCAGCCAAAGAAAGTATCAGCAAAATTCAAAGGGAACCAACTGTATGGGAAAACATAATTGCCAATGATACCTTAGACAAGGGTCTGATCTCCAAAATATATAAAGAACTAATGCGACTCAACACCAGGGAGACAGACAGCCCAATTAAAAAATGGGCAAAGGACCTGAACAGACAACTCACTGAGGAAGAGATACAAAGGGCCCAGAGGCATATGAAAGAATGCTCAACATCACTAGTCATCAGAGAGATGCAAATTAAAACTACATTAAGATACCACCTCACACCTGTCAGAATGGCAATCATCAACAAATCAACAAACAACAAGTGTTGGCGAGGATGCGGGGCAAAGGGAACCCTCATACACTTTTGGTGGGAATGTAGGCTGGTGCAGCCACTGTGGAAAACAATATGGGATTTTCTTAAAAACCTAAAAATGGAACTGCCTTTTGATCCAGCAATTCCACTACTTGGACTATACCCAAAGAATCCTGAAACACCAATTCATAAGATCCTATGCACACCTATGTTCATAGCAGCACTATTTACAATAGCCAAGTGCTGGAAACAGCCTAAGTGCCCATCAGTGGATGATTGGATCAAAAAACTTTGGTACATTTACACGATGGAATTCTATATAGCAGAAAGAAAGAACTTGTACCCTTTGCAACAACATGGATGGAACTGGAGAGTATTATGCTTAGTGAAATAAGCCAGTCAGTGAAGGACAAATATCAAATGATCTCACCCATTACGGGACAATAATGAGCAAAACTAACAACAAGCAAAACAGAACCAAATATATGAATACAAGGAATAGGCCTTTAGTGGTCAGGGGGAACGGGGGAGGGGGGAGGCAGAGGCAGGGAAGGGGAGCAGCTTAGACAAGAACCTAGTATAAAGGAACCATGGACATGGACAACAAGTGGGATTGACTTTGGGGAGAATGGGTGGGTGGGGAGGGAGACAGGGGAGCAGAAAAGGGGATGGATGTAATACAACAATAATAAAATTAAAAAAAAAAAAAGATGCATGAAATACAACCTGTTTTGGGGGCTTCAGTTGGGACTGACAAAGCCCAGCATGTGGCCATGGGAGTGATTAGCTGATGTGGGTAGAGGACAAGAACAGAAGAGGAGAGGAATTCAAGGAACTGAGAGAGGCCAGTGTATTGGAAGGAGTTTGGGGTGTATACCATGTATGTTGAGAGAACAGCAGTAAGCCAGAGAGAGGCTAAAGTCCAAGGGAAATGAGGGGTGGGTAAGGAGACAGTGGATGATATCACCTGATATCTGAGATTCAAAGCTGGTGCGCTCATTCCTTTTCAGGCTTGCCTAATTTTGGACAAAGAAGAGAAATAGAGAGGGAAAGACAAAGGCAGCAGCAGAGTTGCCATTTAATGGTAATTGTGTTGTCACCATACTTGGCATTGTAACCAGTGGTTTGCTGTGAGACTTGAATGGGACCTGAGATTGGATCTGGTCCTTCTTCAAGAGGCCAGTGAGAGAAGCCAGGATTATGTATGTTTGGCTTATTCAGAAGAAGGAAGCACTTATTCTCAGTCACAGTAGAAAATGGTACACAAACTATTCGTTTATAACCAAATAGTTTGTCACCTATTGCTTTCTATTTTGGCTTTGTTTACATGTCCCTTGGCCACAATAACCTGCTAGAAGAGGGAGTTTAATCAATGACAGCTCGGGAACAGTCATCCACTTTCAAAAATGTGCTGCAGTGTATATAGGCTTATCTGTGGCATCAAAACAGTACTACATACATCTGCATGTTTTTTACTCAACCAGTATTGGACTTTCTTTACTCCACTCTTTATCATTTTAAGAAACTTCCTGTGTTTATGGAGTTGTTCATTCTTGTTTTATAGGTGAAAATTACCAGTTCAGGCCTGCTCAGTATCATTTATATCACAGAAAGACGAAATTGCCAGCATCCACAGACCATTCTATCTGTTATCAAATGTTTGATTCATAAATTTTGGATACCAAATGACTCTCATGAAATAACCATAACCATCGATTCATATGGGGAGGCTGTATGCTTCGCTGTGAACCCTGTTAGAAATTATACAATACATGTGAATCGAAACAGTAAGTCTGTTTTTATTATACTTGGTTTTCCTGGAGTGACATTTCTTTCAGTAAATTGACTTTTCTCTTTATTCACTAACACTACATCTACACAAAATCTTTGTTTTTTATGTGTGTGTTCTTTTTACTCTAGCTGTGGATGGTAAACTCCTCCTTGTGTTTGTGGCAGGCATTTTCCTCTTCTTCTATGCAAAGACCTTGAGTCAGTAAGTATTCATTTTTACTTTCTTAACTTGTTGAATCAAAAAGAGTTCATACATTTTTGATGCTATGATAAATATTATCACACTAGTTTATAGGAAGTTCTTGGCTTTAGGTTTTGCAAACAATAGGTCTGAAACTTGTGCTTGAAAAGCCTTTAAAACCAGTAAGAGTTATTTGTATAGTTATGATATGTAAATGTTAGAGTGCTTCCACATGCATTATTTTGTATCACATATTAATATACATTATTTTAATTTATTTGATCCTCTTAACTATGTAAGTTCTGTATTGCTCTCATTTTGTAGACTAGAAAACCAATATCTGTTATCACATGACTAGCTCTTCTTGGGGCTGAGATTTATACTCAGGTTTTCTGATGCCAGATGCCTTGCTTTCTCTATTATATTCAGGCTGCCTCCCAGATTTGAGGCCCTGATACAGAAGGTTGGATTTAACAAGTATCTGATAAATACATTATTATGATATTTTGTTTCTTACAACTTCGCTAGTGAATGATGAATCAATTTCCTGTAATGTTTTACTTCTTAGCTTGCTATTCTTAATTAACATTGTTTACTTTTTAGGTTTTCCTTGTAATATTATCCATGGTCCTTATAAATGGGATGTTGCTTATATAGCCTGAAGCATAAAGCTTGGATTCAGAAAAGCTGAGCTGAAAGCCTAAATCCTCTAGCTAGCAGATACTGACTTAGGGAAGGTCTTTAACTTCACGGTTCCTTAGTTTATTCCCTTGTAAAATTTAGACCTAGATAACTGTTTCACGAGGCTTTTGTGATTGCATATAAAGCTCTCAGATCAGTACCGCTATATGATAGGTGCTCAGTAATTATGGTTGGATCAGATTCTGAACAGAAGATAACCCAGACATTCTGTTTTGAGTTAGTGGTAAGCTATTTACCATAAATTTGAGGTAGAGATTTCTTTCCTTCTTTCTTTCTTTCTTTCTTTCTTTCTTTCTTTTGAGTATGGCTACTATTATCAAGTTAAACATGTTTTTTATAATGAAAATATGACTGGGTGTTTAATGGCTTTCATTTGCTTATCTTGACAGAAGCCCTACATTCTATTATTCTTCAGGGATTATGCTAGGAATTCTGATGCCATTGGTCTTTTTCCTGCTGGTAGTGAAAAAGTTCATTCCTAAGGTAAGTAAACTATGTGCAAATGAATAAGAAAAATGGAAATCAGGATATCTGTAGACATGAAAAATTGATCAAATTAATTCACATTGATTATGACAACTCCTAATTGAAACTATATTTCTACGTTGTATATAAACTGGCTTTAAAATGTATCTTTTCCTAGAGATTCCGTATTTGTTACTGTATGTAAATATTGGTGATATTTTTTTTGAGACCCTTTTATTTTCTAGGTAATGTATTTTTTGTATGAGTGCCACAACTGATTCTATGATATCTGAAAATTTCTCTCTTAGCATAGCTGAGGAATCTGATGAAGCTTTGAATAACAAAGTTGCTACATCTGGGGATTTATTATTTATTAGTTCCCCCAAACAGAATGCCCTATGCTTAGCTGAGGATAAATAAATAGTAGTTCATGATGATAATGTTGCAGTTTCTCTCATTAAAGCATTATTTTACAATTCTAGCATTATTTTGAGATAAATTTCTTCTTTAGAGCACTGCTTCTCCAACTTTAACATACCTGCAGATCACCTGAGGAGCCTGCTGAAAGCAGGTTCTGATTCAGGGGTCTGGCAGGGCCTGAGAACCTGCATTCCAGCAAGCCCCCAGGTGATGTTCATGGTCTCCCTGTACCTTTAATCAGACCCCAGGGAGTATTGCATTGACTTCATTGAGTTTGATGTAAAAATGTTTAATACAAAGGGTTTATTTGTTTACTTCTATTTTATGAGAGTGAATGAACCAAAACCTGCCATTTATTTTCTCCACACACAGTATAGCACCTTTGGGGCTTTAATGGTTGGTTGTTGGTTTGCTTCAGTTTATGTGATGTACCAGTTGAAGGAAAATCTGGAGTGGCTGTGGTATGAAAACAGAATTTATGTATTAGGTAGGTAAAAGTTTTTAAAATTACATTTTATTACTGGTAAAGCTGAAAAGTACGACCAGAGGGCTTCTTTTGGCATACGTTTCCAGCATCTAAATTTTCTTTTTGAACTAAGAAGTGGTGTTAAAGATAATATTTTATTTTATTCTTATAGTTGGTGAATTTAGTTTATCAGATCTCAATTTAGATTCTTTCTCTGTAACATCCTTCTTAGTTTCCTCTACTAATGGTCAAAACAGCAAAATACTAGTTGCCTCTTTTGACTGCATATGCTTTTGAATTATGGTTAAACTCTGGCCACATCCTTGTTTTGTGTTACCAAAAATAATTAACTTTTTCTGAATATTTTTAATTGGAAAATAATGGAGAATGAGAGATTAATTTCCTTCTAACTGTACATTCTCATATAAGTTTACTTACCCAAAACAAAATCAATAAATGTTTGTTTCATGGTAAGATTTTATGTTTTCAGTTCATTTTTATTTTTATGTTAAACTATTTTCAAAGTAAATTATCAATATCATATGTTCCCCTAAATCAGTGACTTTCAACCAGTATGCCACAAGAATATTTAAAACATGCCATACCTGACTGTATATAGTCAGGGGCATTGACCTCTTCCCCCTTAGATTATCAAATAAAGAACAATAGCCAACACAACAATAGCCATCTGGTGTAAATGAATCAAAATTATATCTATTTTATTGTTGTCAGATCAGCAAAAAAAAAAAAGAAAAAGAAAGAAAGAAATACTTTTTCATGTGCCACAAAATTTTGGTAATTAGTTTATATGTTCCATGAGATGAAATAGTTTGAAAATGGCTGCCCTAAATACTTCACTAAGCATCTCTAAAAAAACAAAAAAAAAGAGAGAGTATTTTCTTTTATGGTCAAGCAAGTATTAAATCTAAAACACATCTAGTAATTATCATACAATCAACTATTACCCAGGCCATGGTTAAATTTCCTAAATGTCTTCGATGAGGTCCCTGGCTGGTGGCACAATGGATAAGGTGCCGGCCTGCAAACCCAAAGGTCGCTGGTTCGACTCCAGCCGGGGCACATAATCAGGTTGCAAGCCAGGTCTCCAGCCAGGTTTGTAGCTGGAGGCAGGTGAAAGGCAACCATACGTTGGAGTCTCTCTCCCTCTCTGCCTTTCTCCCTTCCCCTCTCTCTAAAAAATAATATAAAAAGCAAACAAATAAAAACTAAATATCTTCAAATGGTTGGTTTGTATATACTGGGATACAGTCCAGCATCACATTTTGTATCTGTTATGTCTTGTCTCTTTTAATCTTTTTTATGACAGTGATAAGCTGAAGAGACCAAGCTAATTGTCCTATAGAATGTCTCAAAAGGATTTCTCTGATTACTCCTTTGTTGTATAATTTAACTTTGTTCCTCTCTCACTTGTATTTCTTATAAACTGGAAATTAGATCTTGAGGCTTGCTTAGATACAAATGAAACACTTGGTGTTTTACCACAGAGAACATAGAATATCTTATTGTTCCACCATTATTATTGCGAAAACTGAGTATTGGATTAGGAGAGTGACAGCCTAATACCGCCACTGTAAAATGACATTTTTGCGTTTGTGACTAGAAAGTAAAAATGAAAAAATAGGATTTGTAGCAGACTGTAACATATGCTGAGGCTTATTCCTGACCAAAGCAACCGTAATAACATTTACCCTTCAGTTTTACTTCATTGGACAAAGAAAAAAAATGAAGGTTTTTCTCATATGTTCTTAGGTCTCAGTCAAGGCTCTGACAGGTTTGTCACATAAATTTTCAAGTTCATATTTAAATTAGTTCTTCTGCTTTTACAGGCATTGTCTTGATAGTTGGGTTTCTCAGCTTTGCTGTTTGTTACAAACATGGGCCCCTTATTGATGAGAGGAGCATACGTCTTCTGACATGGGTGCTGAGGCTCCTCTCCCTGTCTCTGGTCTATTCTGGTGCCACCATTCCGGAGTTCGCTTATGCAGTTATGACCCTCGTGCTGTTGTCCAGGAGTCTGCACCACCCAATGAAAGCATTCGGTTATGTAATGTGGTATGTATCTTTTTTTCCTGATAAATTTGACACTTTGAGCTCTGGTTTTATTTATTGTTTGGGGGAATTCTTGGACATATCATATTTAATCTCACAATTAGCCACATCTGATCTGGAGATTTCCCTCAGAGACGGTGGAGGATAGAGAATGGAAGCATGTGATCTAATCCCCATTGCAGTCTTTTCAGTTGTACCGCCCATCACTAAGTAATTACAGGTCACCCAGAATTCACTAAAATCAGTGGCAAAAATTATTTGAGCTCTGGGTTGCCTAAAATTTTTTCTTTAAATCTGTATTTCCTTTCATTAGGGCCAAACTCTGCTTTAGAGGTATTTGTTGGGTTTATGAGATAAGAGTTAGGGAACAGAAATGAATTGTAAGTGGTTGAAAGATATTATTTATATTTAGGACTTTCTTTTCTCTAAGGCTGTAAGTGAAAGATTAAACCTTTTGAAAGTATAGAAAGATGAAGTAACTTCTATTGTGATAGCTTTGTTATTTATGTCTGTCCTATTCATTGAGTCTTACAGAACACCTGTTTTCATGTGAGGTACACAGATTAAGGAGATGATCCCTACCCTTGAGGTGTACTTGTTGAGACAGAGGCATACACTGTCATACATGTGAAGTGTTAAAATAGGCTTGCTCAGGGACTATGGCATATAAAGTTCAGGAAAAATTTTGAAGGTGATATTACTGAGCTGAATTTTAATAAATTCAAAATAGCCAGATGACTAAATGTAAGAAGGGCTCTCCAGACAGAAAGAAAGCCCAGCTTGGTACCATCATGAGGCAGGTGAATGAGATGGGCTTCAGATGGGTCATGGAGGCATCATAGGCCATGCTGATAAATCTAGCCCCACCCTGTGTACAGTGGAGAGAGGTAACCAATATGCATTTTAGTCAGTGCTCTCAGACTGATGCCTAGACCAGAATTATGTATCCAAATGCTCGGGGCCCCAGGAGGTACTGAGTGAGTGGTACAAGCAGGGGTATGGCAGTGGTGATCCTGAGGACTATGGATAATGTTACAACACAGCTTCATTGAAAGTGGGGCAGTTACCACTCAGCTTGAGCTAACTGCCGCCATGTGGGAATATGGACCCTGCTTTGTCAGGTTTTCTGGTTTTCTAGAAAAGCTGAAAATGTGAGCTGCATTAGAATGTGAGTTCTTACGATTTTTAAATGTTGGCAATTAATCTGAAAATAAAATTAATATACAAAAATGAAAGTTAAGACCATAAACAGTCCATCAGGCAGCAGGATGTGGTCCATCTGTCTTCTGGCAGAGGGTGATGTAAGGGGGTGGGTGGTGATTTCTGGGGCAGGAGATCAGTCATCAGACATCACAGTGCCCCAGACAAGAGAGGATGAGAATCTGGAGTAAGGCAGTGAGGCCAAAGCTGGGAAAGGGAGTTAATAAATGTTTTTGAGGTATACTTGGCTATAACAAAGGAGACTTCGTGGTAACTGGTAGTTTATGGATCTGGTGACTGCATGTGTGGTGAGGTCACAGGTTCAGTAGTGCACCAGTGTCAGGACAGGGCCCCCATGCAGAGGACATTGGCGAGGCTGAAAGGCAGCAGAGCCAGGTTGGAGAGGCTGATGCTGGCCAATCTCTCTGTCCCGTGTCAGAGCCTGACTGGCTGCGATTACCAAAGGGTTCCTCCCTGTGCCAGGAGGTTGCTGACCACCTCACATCCTCCAGGCTTCTGGCCATATGCCAGGCTGGCATCCTGAGGAACCCAGGATAGAATTTTTTGCATGATGGTTCTTTTAAGCACTTGCTGTGCATTTTGTTATCACTAGCGTAGTAATCAAGATGTAGTCTGAATTCCTCAAATTTTGATTTTACTAGTGAATAATTAAGTGAACAAATAAGGGATAAAACAGGAACTTATTTATAAGTTAAATAATAAACCATAGAAATAATACCTTGATTTTTAGAGTACTTCCCAGTTTGCAAAGAGACATTTGAATTTATTTTGATAATATATGGTGGCTATTTTTTAGTATCATTCTTACTGAACACTTACTATGGGGCACTCACTGTGCTAAAAGCACTTTATACAAAAATAATTTCTTTTAATCTGTACTGTAACCTCAAGGTAGATGTTACTGTTTTCAGTTTTTCCCTATGAGCAAACTGAGGCTTAGAACTATTAAGAAATTGCCCCAGCCCTGGCTGGTAGCACAGTGGATAAGGTGCCAGCCTGCAAACCCAAAGGTCGCTGGTTTGATTCCCCAGCTAGGGCACATAAGCAGGTTGCAAGCCAGGTCTCCAGCCAGGTCTGTGGCTGGAGGCAGGTGAAAGGCAACCGTACATTGATATCTGCCTCCCTCTCTCCCTTCCCCTCCCTCTAAAAATAAATAAAGTCTTTAAAAAAAAAAAGAAAGAAAGAAATTGCCCCAGTTCATACAGTGGGTGAACCTCAAAGCCAGGGCTTGGCCTTATTCTTTTGCTCAGAGGCCAGGGCTTTTCTCTAGGGAGACCAGCCTGGGCATTCAGAAAGAAGGAAGTAATGTCAGTAGTTGATCTCTAAAAGTCAAAAGATTTCTCAGGTCTCAATCCTCAAAAAAATATACGTTCACAACACCTGCTAGTAATTCTGATGCTCATCTAGATTTTGGAATCTTTGGTTAAATTAAAATTTAAACTACTCAAAAACATTAAAAATACTCATTTATGAATGTATATGTTAAAATCTTATCATCATTACCATTTTTATGAGATTGTTTCTTTAGGACTTTCCTGGTAGGAAAAAAATTCTAGTAATGAGCCCTTTCTCATGTAGCAAAGCAAGAATTACTTTAAATTATTAAACATACATGATCCTTGTACATTATTTACTCCCTCTCCTTAGGATTAGTTAGAATCACCACCACTAGGTGGAGGCGATATCCCACAAATCCTCCTGCTTTTCTGTCTAGAAGAGGAGTGGTAAATGATTACTGGGATTCCATAAAAGGACATCTCACAGGCTTGCTTCTCTTAGTGTCCAAGAAAATCAGCAGGCCCAGCATAAAGAAGTCAGACTTTTAATTACCTGGTTGTGATTAAAAAATCACTAAGGGAGAAAGATGCAATTAACATTTTTATTGGAAATTGATCATCAGATGCTTTAAGTCATTCTTAAGGGTGGTCCAGAAGAGGGTAATGTACTTTTAGGCCCAAACTGTGTTTTCTAAGCACCTCATTCACAATAACAATGATAAAAAGTATAGCATGATATAAAGGAAGTTAAGAAGTATTACTGTTACTGCCAAAGAAATGTATTTTCAAAATCTTAAGGGTTGAATTGAATAATCAAACATAGCTAGGAACCTAGCAACCAAATGCTGCATGTCTTAGGAAAATGAAGAAACGGTTTACATCTGAAAAGCTGGCATTTAAGTATCTTACTGAAGATGAATACAGAGAACAAGCTGATGCTGAAACCACCAGTGCTTTGGAGGAACTGCGCCAAGCCTGCCGCAGACCTGACTTCTCCTCATGGCTGGCCGTCTCCAGACTCCAGGCCCCTAAGAAGTAAGCCCTGTTCAAACGCTTCTTGGACCACAACTTGGGTTAGAATTATTGTGAAAATACTGTGATGGTTTGGGATAGATACTTCAAGTTTGGCATAGATACTTCAAACTAGAAACAGACTAGTTTCCTGGATAACAGGTGGTGTGGAGGCTGTCAGAGGTTCTTCCTTTTCCTCAGTGCTCTGACTTGCACAGTGGAACTGCTAATATCAGAATAAATACTGGTCTGCTGTGTTTTATAGGGAAAGCCATAAAGATAACTTTCATATATGGAAAAAGGTTGAATGGGCTATGTCACCTGCTTCTCATTCTACTGGTGTGAAAAGTAATTTTTAAAGGTCACTAAGAAAGGCATCCCTGCCCCAACATCTTTTCCTTCACTGCTTTCCCTTCTTCGTAACTATTCAAATACCAGTGCGCTCAAAGATCAGAGGGGGAAAATATTGACACTAAAATGATGAATAAATAATAAATCTGAAAAAATAATAATAAATCTAAACTAATAAGAGAGCAGAGAGGAATTAGAAAACAGGAGTGGGGTACATTTTTCAAGACTCAGTGCTTATGTCTGTTTCTCTACTGTTTCTCTGAATGCCTGGAGAAGGATCACATAAGCCATTCCTGTTTTTACACCCACTGTGTAAATGGCATTTTCTGTTGCTGCAAAGTCCAAATTAATTAAGGAGGATATGTAGCAAGGGAACTGTTACCTTTTAAATAAAACTTTCTGTGATAACATTAACTTTAAAACAAAAACTTAATAGGTTTGCAGACTTTGTTCTTGGAGGAAGCCACTTGTCGCCTGAAGAAATTAGTCTTCATGAAGAACAATATGGCCTTGGGGGTGCCTTTTTGGAAGAGCAGCTCTTTAACCCGAGGACTGCCTGACAGTCCTCCTGCACATTGAATTCATCTGGATGATGAACCGGGTAAAAACCAAGGATCCTCTTAAAGTTCTATGAAACAGTGGCAAAAGTATTTGCTATGGAGAAAAATCAAGTCATACTGGAAAGGAAAACTAAACTGTATTGAAGATAATTGATCATTCTTGGTGTACTGTAAGTGGCCACCAAGATTCTACGACTCTCATTACCACTTTCCTTAAATGAAGACTTTCACTAGGAACAAGGGAATTGTGTTGATCTTCAGGGGGTTAGTAACCATGAACAGGTGCCTTGTCAACACAGAACATTAAATTCCCCTCAATTCCCAGAACCTGCGTCAAAAGACTGTATTGTTCTTCCTAAATGTTATCAATATAAGTGCTGGCAGAGACCTGCGATATGTGGGTTGTGTGTGTTTGTCAATAAAGGGATTCTCAGGTCAACTAAGATTGAACAAAATTAAACAAAAGTACTGTAGAACTTTTCAGGACCTTTAATAATGTTAATGCACACTGAATCTCCTAAAGAAGAAAATTGTGTGTAGCAGTTTTCAACTTAATTTGACAGAACCATTTTTCAGGAGGTTGCTATTCCTTGGTACACATATTTAGAAAATGCTAATGGTGGAGGAATTGAGGTTGGGGTTGGGGGGGTTAAACAACCTGTTCAAGACCAGAGATATTTAAAGGCAGCACTTGAACGAGAGTGACAGCCCAAGCATTTTCTATGATTCAGGTAGAGGAGACCTTAAAGGCAAAACCAGGAGGTCAACTCCCTACATACAGCCTTGGATTTCAAAATATTGGTGACTTTTAAAAATAATGGCCAACTAGTCATTTGGTAACTGTGATAAAGAGAAACATTTCGTAGGATTATACTTAAAAGTTTTGATAAGACTTTTTATAGACATAAGGATTAGAAATCAGAATTATTTTTTATATTTTTTTGTATGTTGGAATTAAAGGCATTTAACCTCTTGTGACATGGCAAGTTGGTCCATTTTTAAAACCTGTCTAATTTTATATGTTTGTAACGTTTCCTAGAAAACAGATCTTTCTTACAGAATAGATCTTTTTTCTTGATTCATGGTGATAAACTATAAACTTCAGAGTGAAACTGAGGGACTGTGCTGTGTGACCTTTGACTCTGGGCAAAGGAGACCTAAACAGAGATCTAAGAAAAGATTTGAACATGGCAAAACCATCTAAGTGTTAAGATGTTGCAAAATTGATTCTCTAAGAATTAAATTAAAGCATTTTGCTGTGATGGGACCCTAAAAAATAGAGGAATAGAGAATGAGGACTCTCCCTGCAGAAGAGAGGTTAATGGAGGTGGGATGAGTCGAGAATTTAAGCACTGCTTTCCTGAGCCAAATTTAGTAGTTATTCTAAATTGTTGAGTAAGAGTGTGGCTACTCATTTGGAACTTTCTAGATTGATTTCTGATTTCCAAATGACATTTCCTCTTTAAGCAGTGTGTCTGTGTCTCACAGGTCTCTGTTTTTGCCAGACACTTTTTAATATTAGCTTTGTTATTTTTCATGAAATGCACTAAACTCAACATGTGCTTTCACATAATTCTGATTTTAAAAATAAAATATCTTCCTTTCAGATTTATGATGATGTTTTCAAACTACAAACAGTTCTAACATCATTTTTAGTATAGTTCAATTTGATTTTTAATAATTGCATTTATTGGTGCAGTTATTAAATTAAAAATTAAAATAAATGCAATTAATAATTGCATTTATTGGTGCACATAAAAATCAGATACATCAGTGGTTGTGCTCACCGTGTTCCTCTCCCAAGAGGCAGTTTGTGTCCTACAAAATGTGTGTGATAATATGTGAAGAGTGTGTTGGCATTGCCAGGAGATATCCCAGCCAAGACTGCCAATGGGCCTTACCTTGCCAGGGTAGACAGGTGCCGACCAAGCTGGTATAACCATCACAATAAAAACAGCTAAAGGAAAAGAACAACAGCCTTCCAGGATGTTGTTTTTCATGGTATTTTTTTAGAGGAAATATGGAATTGTCAGTGTTTGTTTTATGAATACTGTGAAAAGCTAACAATAAAAGCATTGTTTGTAATATATTTGGTGTTATTTCTGTTGTGTTCATTTGATTTGAGGTTTATTATAGTGCTGATCACAGTTCTGACCCCCATCAAGCACAATATACAGATTACTCCCATAGATCTTTTGCCCTCCTTTTCTTCCTCCTTTCCCAGTTCTTTCTCCCTCTCCCTTCCTTTCTTTAAAGGCCTTTAACTGGTTTAAATAACCATTAAGTAAAATCACTCTGTCCTCCACATGCGGTTGAAACTTTGCTCTGTGCTTAACACCATCAGAGATGTGCAACTATGGAGCCAAACAAAATGCTTTGTTGCATTATTGTTCATACTAAATGCTTCACAAAAGCTTATGTAGTTAGCAAACTGGACTATATGACACCAGAAAGTGTGGGTGAGATATAGTGGAGGTGGCCATACTTAAATACTTATATCATTTAATGCTATTTCTAAAAGGTTTTAAAACACATTTTATGTATCACAAAAAATGTTCTATGAATTAGTTATATTTGTTTGCCAGTAATACTTAGGGATGAATTACAGGGAAGTGCCCATATGACATAGGATATTTGAGCTTATACCTTTTTTTAAAATCTAGAAATTTAAGAGATTTCAGATTTTAAGAGGTTTAGAATAGATGATGGGTTATATCACTCTATCTATACATGTGGATGAATTAAGACCCCTGAAATGATGTCAAGAAAAAGAACCTTATATTATTCTGTATGTGATTATTTCCCAGTTACAGAAGTTCAATTTTTTACATCAGCTTTTTTTTTAGTCCAACTGATAGAAGGATCCTGTGTATAAGTAACATAACGGATGTTGAATTTTGAAAAAGCCTTCAGTTAAGAGGTATTGTAGGTGACTCCAGAAGCCAGCTGCCTTCTGAGGTACCCCACTGGGTATGATGTTGATAAGTATGGAGGTGACTTTTAGCCTTATGATTCAGAACCTTGATTTTTGTCATTGCACTCTTAGAGGACCTTTCTCATGTTAGCCAGTTCAGATAGTCTGTCCATTTAGTGATTCATAGCCAACAATGTAACTAGCATAAGGGTAAAAACAATTGAATTGATAAAACCAGCAAATTCTCAGGAGATAGACCTGCAAGGGGTCAATTGTATGAATATTGCTTGGTAAACAGAAAGAGGACATGTTATTACTCACATGTTTAATGTCATCAAACAAAAAAAGTCTTACGCAACACCCCCCACCAAGGGAACCAGCCTTGCTAAAGTGAAAGATATCCAGTCTATTGCCAAAGACCATTCCTTCCGTTATGTAGGCCCTGAAAATGTGTTTTCCTCTTTGTCACTGCTGTTTTTCTAATCTTTTGTTATTAACACCCGAAATCCCTTCTAGCGGGCACATTCTTCATTAAGACATGTTAAAATCTTCAGTCTTCCTTTGGCCTATAATCCCTGATTGTGCTACATTGATGGATCACCAGAGATTAGGGATAAGTATGTATTTACTAGGATAAAACCTTAGGAGGTGCCTTCAGTGGGATAGCTGGTCTTATTATTTTAATAATTTGGGGGCGGGGGGGATCTGCTTGTTTTTAGATTTGGTCCATTTTCCTAAAAAGCAGTGATGAAAGAGAGAAAGGGAAAGAATATCAGTATTTATGGAAGATCTTTCAGGCACTTGTGATGCATCTTCATATGAATCTCAGAACCAGTCTGTAGTAGTTTAGTGTGGTTTCCACTTGACAGTTGAAGAAAGACTCAGAAGAGAAGGTTGCTGAAGTACACAACATGTTAGAATCAGAATTTAAGTCGCAGTATGTCAGTGCCCATACCCTTTCTACTTCCTTTATTGCCATCTTCAAGAAAAACTTAGTCAAAGAAGGGGCTCTACTGCATCTGTTGAGTTATGCACATGCTAATCACTTGTGCTATGTAGTTACATGTATAGTAGATAATAGTCCACAACAGTGCTTCTAAACCATCTGGGGAGATACCCCAGTCATCACCTAGTTCATCCAAACAATTCATTTATAAAATACATTAAAATAAGTTAGAAAAATTGAGTAATTTTTTAAAAAGATCCACCAAACATAAGTCCTTCTTGATTTCTGGCGCACTAGTGTTCAGAGTCCCTGCCAAACTCCTGAGTGTTCTCTGCCGGGCTGCCACACCATCCTAGTCACCTCCAGGGTGTACGGGGCCTGGCACTCACAACTAACAATGCAGCTGAGTTTGAAGGTGTTGGATTTCTAGGTATCTGGGACTATCTAGAAATCCGAAGTGGAAACAGCTACACACACAGCTACCAGGCACATGATGAAGGGGTTCAGGCCAGGGCTGCTTTCTGGCTTGTCCTACGACAGAAGCAGGAGTGGCTTCCATGCATCCTTGAGTAGAGGCAGGTGCTGGTGGACCTGCATTTTGGCATCAGATTTGAGTTAGAATCTTGGCTTTGTGAACTTGGTCCCATAACTAAGCTGTGTTAGCTCCAGAAACCTCATTATGTAAAGTAGGGATAGTGATAAGGATAAAATAATCTTATCAGCACATAACAGGCAACCAGTAACTATTGGGTAAGGTTCCCCTTCTCCTGAATTCACAGTTTAACTCCATATTGGGTTGCAAGAAATACTACTTAAGTAACGGTCCCAGCACCCTCACCCATCAGTGGAGACACTGCAAATCAGAGGGAAGCACTTAGCCAACTTTTTGCTTCATGTGGCCAGTAAAGCACTGTTGTCTTCCTCATGAATTGTTCAGGCTTTTCATGAGGTTTACTGGCTGTTGGAACTGTATGTTACTATAATTGTGAAATGCACTAAATTCAGCATGTGCACTTAAGGTTATAGTTTAATGATTTATAGCTAACCCCTTTGGTCAGCACTACGGGTACTTCACTTTTTCCACAATCATAAAGGAGAGTATAAAATGAGCCATTAAGGTAGAGATTACCAGCCTGGGCTTTGTGACACCCCTGGATATTTCCAGGAAACCTCAAGAAGGGTTATAAAATTCTCAAAACAAAATTTAATTTGAATTCACGTTACTATGGTTTAAAATGGCACTTGGAGGATAGGAAGAAGGGTCACAAAGTTCACAAATCCATGAAGGTGTTGCTCTAAAAGGCTGGAAATTACTGCATTTTGAATCAGCTCTCACAGCACAGGTTTCATAACAAAGGCCTGTTGAATCCGGTTTTATCCATGACAAAGTAAAGGACTTCTATTGGCTTGTTCATATCTTAATCAATTAAGAAATATTTAAAAATGGTATTTATTTTTATGTCAACATATCAACTGTGCATTTCCAAAACAGCAGGCTTTTCAATGAATAAATCAGAACTGTAAACACAAGATACAGTATAAGTTTTTGACTTCCTACAGTCAGTCTCACAAATCCACATACTGTACATTCATAGGTGAGGTTCAGCCTGTCACACATTTCTTTATTTCTATAATTACATAAGCATAATAAATACATCTGATTTTTAAAGGTCACTTAAAATGAGTCATGATAATTTATAGTACAGTACGTTTCGGTTCAAGTGCAAAAATAATTATTTGCTTAATTCTATTTCCGTTCTCTTTTTTTAAGCTGTTTTGTGGTGCTAGATATCCAAGTGTAGAATTTCTTCTCCCAGATGCAGTTTTAAGCAGAAGAATGATATCATGGAGAAGCTCTTACAACTGATCCTGTTGAATCAGGGTCAGAGGGTAGGTAAAGTGAGTTGCTCTTTTCTAACTGTTCTGTTCTTTCCTTTCTCCTGTGCCCATCCACAGCTGTTATATGCACTGTAATTGACCTTCATTCCACTGGAGCAGAGTTCCCTTTGCCACAGCCTTCTCCTAAGGCTTTCCCTTAACCTCACTGTTCATTTTTAGCAGCAAGCTTTATGTGTGATTCACCCAGCCGTTGTGCTGACAGTAGTTACAATATTACGGTAGCATACCCATATCCAAACTGTCCAGTGTATGACTGTGTCTTCATGGGAAAACATATACTGAGATTTGCTTCTTTAGTCACTGGGAAGTATCATTACTTCTTATTCCTGTCCTTCCCATTTCTGGTTCCCTATTCACTACCTTTTCTCCCCTCACCAAAAAACAAAACAAAATCTGACCCATTTTTAAATTTTTAAAAATTGTATCCCTCCCCCAGGCACTTAAATCTTACACTGTTATTTGTAAATAGTACTGCTTAATTAAAGAAACCCTTAGGAATTCAGTGATTAAAAAAAAAAATTCCATCAGCTGAGTCGAGCCGGAATCACTATAAAACTGTAATAGTGATATAGGCTACTTACAGTATCAATATATTTAGTAAACTATCAGGTCACAGGATACTGAGTTGGTTTATTTGGAATATTCCCTCCTCTGGTCTTAAAGCCCATTTAAAACAAAAGGCATTTTAAAGCTCAGCTTAGCTTGCAGTAGTCAATAACAACTTTTGCTCAAAGAATTAACTATTTTCGTTATATACCATACACATATAAAAATATATTTGCTAGAGATATGCCAAGTTTCTCATGAAGCTTTCTAAACCAAAGCATATATGCTACTTTCATCTGCTCGCTGTATTTTTTAAATCTTACTATTTTAAATGGTTCTTTTTGAGAAACTAAATTATAGGTGTATTGTTTCTTTTCAGTTTGCATTAAGAATCAAATAATTAGAATAAATAATCAGAAGAGGGAAAATAGATCAGCACCCACCTTGTAACTAATGCTTTCCTACACTTACTTAGTGTAACTGCTCTTTTCAACTCTTAATTGCCCTGGCAAAGTCCTGTAGTCCTTAACCTGACCAACCAAAGAACAGAAAGTCCTCATTGAATTCCATTTCCCTTCTGTGATCCCAGTGGGATTATGGAAGTTTAGCTATTTCTGCCAATATGTACTGTAGCTACTACGTGTGTGTGTGTTTCCATGTTAATGAGTTCAGGTGTCTAGATGCATATGTGGTGCAATCCTCCTCGAGGTGAAGTTTGGGTTTGGGACACCGCTCCCTCTCTCCTGGCGGAGGTGCCCGTTCCATGCAGGGTGGAGATGAGCAGGACCCCTCAGTGTCCCCCAGCAGCAGGCTGAGCCTGCTGGTCTTCACTCTCCTTTGCACGCTGCTCTGCAGTGGGGTGAGCGGAGCTGCTCTGGGTCTGAGATGTTGCTGTTTCAGGGGATGGTTGGTTTCCAGATGAGTCGGAGTGAATCTCACAGGGGATGGGCCGGACTCCACCAGCTGGAGAATCTCCCCGATTTTCACTGGTCCCCTGGAAGGAAGAAAAACAAAACAGGAGATGCCTCACAGTGTTAGCAAACTCATCCAACACTTTTTATATATACTCTTTATAGCTGCTTTCCAGTAAGACATGGGAAACTTGGGGAGATTTCCTATGTGACCACTTCAGGCAGAAACTAATAAAGGGATAAGGATGGAATGTCTTACCTTTCATCTCTTTTCCTATGTGCAACTGCCAAAGCCGCATGAAAAACACAAACACTATGAGCAGACATATCTTGTGGATAAAGGAACATTACTATCAAAATGCCTGATACTACTAGGAATACAGTTTACATCAGCAAATATTTATAAAGCCCCCACCAGCCACTGTGGCAAGTCACTGGGCAAACAGCATGGAACTGAAACTCAGGCCACTTAATTCAACAGTTGGAAGGCACCTTGTCTATAAGGAAGTAAGGCATTTTTAGGCATTTTCAGGGCCAGGAAAGGAATGTCCTGAAATTAAGAGTCCTATGTATGTTTGAGATTTCAAAGTATACGCTAAAAGTTTAATATTAAAAGTTTAATAAGACAGAACATCCACATAAAAAAGGGGATGTAAACAAGCCACTTATGTAACAAATTATAACTATGAAAACACTCACTGTAGCATATCACCCATAGCATGTCTATAAAATGCTACATTGCTCCATCCCATGCCATGTTCCTGATTTTTATAGGTCAGGACACATTTTTTTTGAAAGGGTTTTCATCTAAATTGATACCTATCACTTGAAATAGCTATACACCAAGAAAAAAATATTGAATTAGATTGATTCTAAAATGAAAACTGAATCTTAGTATAATGATTTATTCATAATAACTGAGTCATGCCAGCCAGACATTATTAATCCTAACATATCAGAAAAAAATCTTGATATTTAAGCCTCATAGGCTTCTGTGAAAATGAGGTTGAGTACCCAAAGAAATGAAAACACTGCTTCTCAAGTAAAAGATATCCTTTATCCTACTCCGTTCATTTCCCTGCTTTCTATCTTTCATATGCCTCTCTCATCCTGGTATCCTTTTTTGACTAAGCAGAGGACTCATGTGAGTTTATAAGTAGGATCCGTGCATTGACCAGAATGCATTATGGTTATCAGTGAAGAGTGGGTTTGGTTTAAATTACAGAAATATATGTTAGTTTACAAAGTCATGATAAAGACAGCTCAAAGTTTCTAAAAAGGAAGTTACTCAAATTACTTTTTATTTTTAAGTCTTTTCTTGTATGTCCTCTGAAGCTATTCTAGATACAGACCTGACATGACACATCAAGTGAAAGGGAGTGACTAACATAAATACAGGGAAGTGTACTCATTACTTTGGCCAGACTATTCATAGAAGTCACACTTAATCATTTTCCAAAGGCAGTGTGTACACAGCTTTGTTTAAGATTACCCCCAGTTTTACCAACATGATTTGACTTTACTTAGGAGAAACCAAACCTCTAATATAAGAACAATCACACTTTATTTTCATGTGATGCCACCAGCAATACTACACTTCCACTGAGTTAAATGTTCTTATCAGACCCAGACAGAGGCTCAATGTTTTCAGTAATTCATCAGGTATTTATTAAGATCCTATTATTTATACTGGCTCCACTAGAATTTTAGAATTGTATAGATTAATGCCCCCCAAAGCAAGAGACATATATCCTCACTGCAACTTGTATCCATTTATATTGAAAACTTAAGGAAATATACAAAATCGGAAGAATTTATTTTCTTTCTTTCAAGAAGTATTTCTCTGTGAAGTC
Source organism: Noctilio leporinus (assembly GCA_004026585.1). Lineage (NCBI taxonomy): Eukaryota > Metazoa > Chordata > Mammalia > Chiroptera > Noctilionidae > Noctilio > Noctilio leporinus. The sequence goes on along the minus strand of PVIW01000355.1, from coordinate 527,436 downwards.
TCTGAACTCCACAAGGTGGGATTTTCCCTGCACGGGACCTTGTATTCACCCCTACAATACACTTGTCACAGAGTACTGAAATTGTCTGCATGTCTGTTTCCTGCACCAGACCTTCCATAATCCTGAGAATGATTAAACTGAATAATGAAGGCTTAGCCCACTTCAGGTAAACCTGCAGAGAAACTTTACCTGTAAAGGCTGTATCTCAGAAGCACGGTTGTCTCTTGTTAGCTGCATCATCTCTTTAATTTGGTAGAGTGCGTAGACAAAGGTTACCCAGGGAGAGGAGCTGACTCCCCAGGCTGGCTTGTTCACGTCCTCCTGTTCTTCCTGATGCTTAGTTTTCTTGGGTGGAAGTTTGGGCTCAACGCGTGGCATGACATCTTCCGTCTGCTGCTGTACCAAGTCGATGGTTGCTATGGGAACAGGACTTGATGGAACAGGAATCCTTTCTGCCAACATTGTCTTGTCTGGAGAGAAAAACATGTTTAAATCATTTTTAAGCATTTTCCACATATTTAAACAAAAAATAAACTAAGTGAGTAGATAATTCCATAAGCCCATTTTAGTGTGCAACATTAATTGCTGTGTAGTAAGGGCTTCTTGGTGCAAATCCTGAGCAAATGAATGTGAGCTTTATCTTGCAGGGTAGTAGACATTAACTTCTTTTATTTATGAAATGTATTCATTTAACTTAGATATAACATCAGTGGGGCACAGGTTATAGTGCCTTAGGCCCACTTATAGGATTGAGATTTTAAAGATAAGTATCAAAACAGAAAAAGCCACTTGAGAGATGCCTTTATTGTCCTTTTATTGGGTTGGTCAAAAAGTTCATTTGTTTTTTTTCCATAAGAAGACTCTAGTAGCACTTAGTTGCCGTTAACTTCATTCAAAATAATTTTGTTAGTCTCTGTTCTGACACTGTTATATCAGTGTACATAAAAAACCCATCAAAGTTGGTAAATTTTTGTGTAGCCATTAAATATTGAAGATGGAAGAAAATATGCAATATTTTTGGCATATTATGCTTTACTGTTTCAAGAAAGGTAAAAATGTAGCTGAAATGCAAAAAGAAAAAAGATTTGTGCAGTGTATGGAGAAGGTGCTGTGACTGATCAAGCGTGTCAAAAGTGGTTTACGAAGTTTCTTTCATGCTAGAGATTTCTCACTAGAGGATCTTCAGGGTCAGGTAGACCAGCTGAAGTTGATAGCGATCAAATGGAGACATTAATTAAGAACAATCAATATTTTACCATGCAGGAGATAGCCAACATACTCCAAATATCCAAATCAATAAAGTTATTGGTGAAAATAAAGTGTGTCTTTCATGTTACAGAAAAAAACATAGGGACTTTTTGGCCAACCCCATACTAAAGGCATTGAGATCAACATTGTTTAAGAGATATGATCCAGTTAAGATTATAAAAGAACAAGAGTGAGAAGAACTAGTATTGGTCTTTCTTTCTTTCTTTTTTTTTTTTTTTTTTAATTTATTTAATTTTTTTAAGTTCCCTGGCTTTTAATTTTTTTTTTAAGATTTTATTTCATTATTTTTAGAAAGAGGGGAAGGGAGAGAGGCAGAGAGGGAGAGAGACATCAATGTATGGTTGCCTTTCACCTGCTCCCAGCCACAGACCTGACTGGAGACCTGGTTTGCAACCTGGTTATGTGCCCTGGCTGGGGAATCGAACCTGCAACCTTTGGGTTCGCAGGCCGGCACCTTATCCACTGTGCTACCAGCCAGGGCTGGTCTTTCTTTCTTATTGAGAGTAAAATCTGTCTCTGGAGTTTCTGGAACAAGCATTTTCCTAATAAGTACTTAGTACTTGAGGCAGATGCCACTCAAAGGATAGGACACAAAAGAAGATGAGCACTGTTCTGGGACCTAAGAACTGATCAGGAATATTTCCATTCTATCGGTTGGCCATCATTTAAAAAAAAAAAAGTTAATTAAAAAACTTGACCCCTGGCTGGTAGCACAGTGGATAAGGCTCTGGCCTAAGAACCCAGAGGTCCCCAGCCAGAGCAACATAACCAGGTTGCAAGCCAGGTCTCCAACCAGGTCCTTGGCTGGAGGCAGGTGAAATGCAACCATACATTGATGTTTTTCTCCCTCTCTGCCTCTCTCCTTTCCTCTCTCTCTGGAAATAATAAATAAAATCTTTAAAAAAAACTTGAAAATCTGTTCTCATCTAAACATAGTTGATATAACATTTCTGTATAACAGTTTTAATGAAGGTCACACCTAATTGAGGGAAAACTTCAAAGCTAAGATTTAGATTTTTTTTCAAAGGAAGGTAAAATCATAGAGATTAATACTACTTCCTATCCCTAGTAGGAAAATTACTGTATAGCCTTATATCTATTTGATTTAAATTTTAAATTCCTTTAGAGTACTAGAGAAATAAAAAACCAATACTTCCAATAAACCAAAACAAAATCAAGAATATCCTAAGCTACTTAAAATGACCAATAGTCTTTTCAACACGATAGACAGCTTCTGTCCTGCAAGGCTACATAGGAGTCCACTGATACACCACTGAGAAAATCTAGCCAAACATGTCTGTTCCCACTTCTGAGTTTCTGAGGGGTGTGTGTGGAATTCCCCTTGGCTTCAATCTTTAGAACCACTAAGAAGAATGGACATGCCTACCTTCTTCCTCATCTGGCACTGCCAGCCACTGGATCAGGGCAAAGAGCAGAAGGATCACCAGGCAGGCCATGCCAATTCCTCGGAAGGTTGCAGCAGCCCCTTTGAAAACAAAGAGCACTTTATGTAGGGTAATTCCAAGAAATGCAGGTAGCCCTTCATCCAGAACTGTCAATGTTCTAAAGTTCAGGACAAAGGCAGCAGAGCTTGGGATGAATCAGAGGCTGGCAAATGGCCATTGGCTTCATACAGCGGAAAACACACTAGGTAGGTGTCAGGAGACCCAAGTCAAATTGTAAAGGTGCATTTATAAACTATTGTCTCTGAGTGCCTTTTACCATAAAATTCAGTGGTGCTTTCTTCTTCATAAAGACTATTTATCTAACTATTAAACAGCCCTATTAATCTGCCGTTGGAGCTCAAATAGTGCTATAAATTCAGACACCCCTGGGCCCACCTTTCGTAGATGACTGAGCAGTTAAAATCTTAGAGCATTACATAGATGTAATACGACAACAATAAAATTAAAAAAAAAAAATTCTTAGAGCAGAATGATTTCATCTCCACCCCAGCCCTTGGTGTTTCCAAATGCAAGATCTGATAGGAAAGACAGACTGTGTTGTATAGATGCAGTGACATTACCAAAGCCAGGATATGGTTAGTTTTATGTATATTTTTGTTGTTCAGAATCTCATAATGGAATAACAGTGATGAATTTTCTTTCCTCTAGCAATATTATCAGCAGGTTTAGGGTTATTTCCTTCAAACCAACAGCATATGTATTTATTTATCGGTTTGGCTCCTCTGAGGTATCTGTGTAGTCTCTCATTAAGCTGTTTGTCAGAGAAGTGTGCATGGTTACAGGCTAGTTCTAATCATCTTAACAATTTCAATACACTGCTTTACAATTATGACTACCATGAAGGCTAGAAAGAGAATGTGACTCCTGGAGGTTAGCTTCTGGCAATCTTAAGTAATAATCTAAGTATTTATTGAGATGTTGCTGAAAAATCTTTAAGTTTTCATCAAAGACGACATGGGAAAAGAGAAAGCCATTCTTACCATAATAATTGACTAACACGCCTCCAATCATGGCACCACAGCCTCTCCCCAGACCCAGGTGAAGGCCCTGCAGGATGCCCTGAGCGGACGTCCTCAGCTCAGGGGGAACAGCTGCACTGAGATAGGAGATGCAGGCTGCCCAGATGGCCGCATGTGTCACTCCTGGGAGGGAGAAGCAGCACTCCTTAAGTTATTCTTTTTTCAGATAATGAATATTCATTTTTAATATATATACATTTATCTGTAAAAGATTACACATATCAAATTTACCATTTTAACTATTTTTAAGTGTACAATTAGGTTAGTTCATGGCATTAAGTGCATTCACAATGTTGTGCAACCATCACCACCATCCATGGCCAAAACTTTTTCTTTTTTTTAAATCAACCCAAACTGAAACTCTGTATCCATTATGTTGACTTTCCCCAGGCCTTGGGAACCACCTCCTTTCTCTGTGAATTGGAGTACTCTAGGTACCTCATATAGCAGTGGAACCATACAGTATTTGTCTTTTTGTGTCTGGCTTATTTCACTCAGCATAAGTCTTCAAAGTTCATCCATCTTGTAGTGTGTGTCTCAAGTTCCTTTCTTTTTCTTCTTTTTAAATATTTTATTTGTTTATTTTTAGAGAGAGGGGAAGGAAGGGAGAAAGATGGAGAAAAACATCAACGTGTGGTTGCCTCTCATGCCCCAGCTGGGGACCTGGCCAGCAACCCAGGCACATGCCCTGACTGGGAATTGAACTAGTGATGGTTTGGTTTGTAGGCTGGTACTCAATCCACTGAGCCACACCAGCAAGAGTTGAAGTTCCTTTCTTTTTAAGGCTAATATTCCACTCTATTTGGAAATCATATTTTGTTTATCCACTCCTTGTTGATGGACTTTTGGGTTGTTTTCCACCTTTTGGCTACTATTATCAATGCTATTGCTATCAATGTTATTGTGCAAGTACTTGAGTGCCTGCTGCCAATCCCTTTGAGCGTATATCCAGAATTACCAGGTCATATGGGTAATAATATATTTAAAACTTTGAGGAACTGCCTGTTTTCCACAGTAGTTGCACCATTTCACATCCTCCACCAAAAATACACACAAATTCCAATTTCTTCACATCCTCACTAGCACTTGTTATTTTCGTGTTTTTTTAATAATATCAATCCTAATGAGTATAAAGGGTATCTCATTGTGGTTTTGATTTGCATTCTCCAATGAGTAGTGAGGCTGATGAGTATATTTTACATTTTTATTTTTGTATTGATTGGCCATTTGTGTATCTTCTTTGAAGAAATGTCTATTCAAATCTTTTGCCCATTTTTTAATTGGGTTGTTGGTTTTTGTCCTGGGGTTTAGATTTTTTCCTTTTTATTGAATTTATTGGGGTGACACTAGTTAACCAAAGTATATAGGCTTCAGGGGCACAATCCTACAACACATCTCTGTGTACACTGTATTGTGTGTGCACCACCCCAAGTCAAATCTCCATCTATCACCATTCATCCCCTCTTTACCTTCTCCCTTTTTTTTTCAATTTGCTGTTGAGTTGTAGGTGTTCTTTATATATTTTGCATGTTAATCCCTTATTGGGTACTTATTATTGACATTAAAATTATTTCCACTTTTTTCATTATAATTACCACCATGATTAACATTGTTGAAGATACAGCTTTTCACATATTCCAGATTATTTACATTGGCTATACTTGTACAAATGGGTTAATTAGGATATAACAATTTTTATGCTTTTCAACAAATAATGCCACTTTGTTTTCCAAAAGAATGTAGAGACGATTTACAATGACTCATTACCAGTTTCATTATATCTTCACCATTTTTGGGGAATTGGGGGAGGAGAAAGATAACTGGTAGAAAAAAATTTAGTTGTTATTTTAATGTACAGCAGCTGCACATTGTCTGACTTTAAATCTTTATTATAGCACTGCTTTAAATGTAATAAAAAGATAATAAAACAATGGGTTTTTATAAATGGAAGGGATTAAATAATCATCTGGTTCTGCCTAGACTAAGTGATGGACTTGCTCCCTGAAAAATAATCTCATTTGAAGATAATATCATCAGATACTCAACCTATGTTTTAGAAAATTAAACTAAAAGATTAACATAAATTTAATCTGACATTAGTCTACTTCTGGCCAAAATGTAATTAACAGGAACTGGATTGACCCTTCTTCCTGAAACAGCCAAAACCTAGACAAAACATATGAAATAATAGTTTCCAAGATACTGGGCATTTGCAACAAGAACAGTAATCTCTGAGAGAAGGGGGAAAATGAGGAGTCCCCGTTTACTGCCTGGGTGGTTTGAAAGCTTCTAGGAATGGGGAAGCCACTGGACTATGATGGAGCTGACAGCCTGAGAGACCAAGGCAGCTGGAGTTCCAGGGGAAGGTGCCAGAGAGGAGAGAGCTTCACACAGAGAAATTCCAGAAATCTACAGATGGTTTTCTCCTGGTATTCAACTGAGTATTGATCAACAAAAGCATGTGCAGAAACTCTGCAAAGCCAGAGAAGGAACTACCAGAAAGCATTACAGAAACAGTACTCAGAACCCATACAAGGCCAGGAATAATACTAGTTTCACCAACCAAACTGGAAAAACTTGATTCCTGGGATTGGTAGAGTACTCAAAACATCTTATGAAGGAATCAGCCCTAGTCTACAAACACTGCTGTGGTTCCACCTAAGTAATCTTTGAAAACAAGACCCCAAAGAATCATACTATTTTCAAGTAATTAAGCTGTGTCCCACAACAAAGTTCAAGAATATAAGAATACAAATATATCCAGCACCCAACAAGGTAAAAACTCACAATGTCTGGCATACAATCAAAGTAGGGGATGATCTTAAGTAGATCTATAATGGAATAGACACTGTTTTTACTGGTCACATTAGATTATAAGCCCTATACTTAACAAAAAAACTTCAAAAATAGTTTTTCTTAGGCATATATATATATTTCTGTAATCATTTTAACTAGGTTATTTTTTAACTGAAAATATGGAGTAGATGATTAGAAGTAGTATGCACTTACTTAATTTCCACAAAGTCAAATAAAATATTTGCTTTATCTAGCTAAACAATTGCAGTACCTTAGATAATGCTGGCTTTCTCAGAACTGAGAAATGCCTGCGTAGAATCTTATTTATAAAAGTTGACACAGTAGGATTATTAAATAGATTATTAAACATGCTGTCAACTCCATTTATTTTCAGATATACTTATTTTTAATTAATATGAAAAATGAATAGGAAAAAACTCAAAACTGTTCAAAGAAATAAAATTAATGTATTCAAATTAACTTAGATTCAACAGTAACATCCAAATAGGTTTTAGAAATAATTTCTTAATGATGAATGATCAAAAACCTAGAACCATATCATATGGTTGTAAATAAAATTTAATAGTGCTACCAAATTTATTGCGCCTATGTCTGAGCAATCAATTGCAGGATTTGCAAGTAGAGAAAGATGGGCCTATGTATTTATGCAACCAAAACAATAACATATTTTTGCTATAAATCTAGACCAAATATAATTTTAGCAGTTAATTCTCTTATGTGTGACAACTTGGGTACACGAAAATATGGTTTCCTTCTTCTTTCCTTTCTCCTCTTCCTTCCTTCCTTTTTTAATTCTAAGAGTTTTCCAAAACTTTTTAGTCTTCTAAGATAACTAACGCCTTTCCAGCAAGGCAACTTAAGTCGGGAAGCTTTTAAACTATTATTAGAATTTCTTGATTGGCATTAAGTGGCAGATGTAAAAGATTCTCTATAGTGAAATTGCTGGAGTTTCCTTACAGCTTTTCGAGACCTGATTAGATAATGGGAACTACATCTGTAGAGCAGCTCAGGGCATTAACTGAAGGAAACGATAGTAAAGAATACAGTAAAAAAATTTTTCTCTGGAACTAAAAGTGGAAGAATGAAAGCCACTCTGCCTGTCATTTTCCAAGGCAGATGCAGAATTCAAATTAGCTTCTCTGAAATACCTTTTTCAAAATATAATGTAAATGGAAGAATCCATATCATTTCCTTGAAAGGAAACTAGCAAAACTAAATAATCTGCAAGAGGAGATTGTGTTGGTAACATCATCTTTGTACACAAAGACAATTGTCAAGTTTTGGTTCTTGTTCTTAAATCTGAGTATGCAATCTAATAGTAATCATATGAATAATCTGAAAACCTTGCCAGTATTTTTACTCTAGTTGTGTTTCTGATCCTGTAATTTTAAAATAATAAAAAAGCAATCCAGAAATCTAAAAATCCTCTACTATTTTATATATTTGTAAGAAAGGAAATCTTGCCAGTTGTGCTGCCTAAAGCAACTTTTCTCTAAAATTTTGGGGGTAAAATACATTATAATCTGGGAAAAGAAAATACTTCTACTTTCTTTACTTTTTCTTAGAGAACTGAAATATAGTACATGATTATTCTCAATTTGATGAAATAAAAGAGCAAACTGATTTAGTGGCATGGGTAAATGTGTTTACATTGTACCAACAACTTTTTAAACCTTTTAGTATGAGATAACAAAGATGGTGGATCAAACAGTAAGAATAAAAAGATGTTAACACCACCATCACTAATAACAGTAACACAAGTACACAGATAGACTCTCCTTGCAACATGTTAACCTGACTACTTGTCACAAATCTTCTGCTATTTGTGAATGATAATTCAGTATCAGCTCATATATATGCTTGAGTGGCAAATCAACATCCTATGTTACCTGACAATGAATGACTCTCAAAGATCAACACAGGTCAGACAAACTTAGCTTCTCAGGTCATGGAAACAGCTTCCCATTTAGTCCTTCCTTCTTTTACTGGGATTTCTCAAGATTATCTTCTGCGGTTTTAATTACTGCCAAGAAACAAAGCTTAGCAGGAGAGGAGAGCCAGAGAAGTGACAGGGAAGCTACAGGTTACCACAGATTTGTGAACTCAGCCAAGCACAGTGGTGGCAGGGTCTACCTGCTACAAAGAAGACATGTTTTAGACAATATTCATGTGAATGGGTAAAAAACTCGAGGACTGGATTTGTGACTTACTATATAACAGGTTATTTTAGTTTCTGTTCTGTGGAAAGTGTAAAGTATTCCAACAAAGGGTTTTTAATGTAGTTTATTTTTTCTTTTTTTCTTTTTTTGCACCCATGCGGTTGATTGCTGAATGTAATAGTCTGATCATGACACTGAATAAATATGTCTTTTAAAAAAAAAAGATTATCTTCTGCTCCTAACAGGAACATAGAGATATTTTCATAGCATTTACTACCTTGACCTTAACTATTTGGGGGCACACTAACATGTGAATAACCTAGAACCATTAGAAATAATTATGTAGCCCTGGCTGGTGGCTCAGTGGATAGGCACCAAACTCAAACTCAAAGGTTGCTGGTTTGATTCCCTAACCACATAACCAGGTTGCAAGCCAGGTCTCCAGCCAGGTCCGTAGCTGGAGGCAGTTGAAAGGCAACCATACATTGATGTCTCTCCCTCTCTGCCTCCCTCCCTCCCTCTCTCTCTAAAAATAATAAAATATTTTAAAAAATGACACGTGAACTGAAAAAAAAAGAAATAATTATGATTAACATTAAATTTCTTCTCAATAATATTGCAGCAGCTTACTCCAACAGGAATTATGCTGTGCTTTCCACAGATTATCCCATTTATTCCTCCCAGTAACAGGTACTATTTTTCTCCTTTATGTTCCAACAAGAAAACAAGCCCAGAGAGATTAAAGTCCCTTGTCCAAAGCCACACAAGACAACAGGGTAGTGGAACAATATGTGAACCCAAGGTGTCTAAGTAGAATTTCAATGCTTAAGTACACTATATGTTAATCCTCGTAACAGCTGCTGCAAATATTGTATAGTAAATGTAACCATGTACTTTGAGAAGTTTTGTTGATAACATCAAACATGTCCAAGTTATCAATTTAAAATAGTGTGTATTCTTACTACCTTCTTTCCCTCCTTCCCTAAAGAGTTCATATTATACATATCCAATTTTCTATATGCCCCCAAGTAATTCTTTACCTAATAATATTTAACATTGGTATCTGATTCTGCATTCATGAATTTCAAGATTGTTTATTCTTGGTGCTCAAGAATGCCCTATTGAAATTCATGACATATACAAGCAAGAAAAAAAATCTTTCTTCCCAAGTGCATAGTTGTTCTTTGTAAAGTTCTGCTTGGCTTAGGGAAATAACATCATAATGTCTGGGAGTGGTGAAAAATGACAGAGTATTGGCAAACTACAATTTTTTGGTTTATTTTTCTTCTTCTGCCACTGGCTTGGGCTCATTAAACCAAACATAAGTATACCTTTGAGGACAACCCCTTTCCATTGATGGACCAAAGCATATATTTGTTTGTTCAGTGTACCTCTCCAGTACTGGGATAAAAAGGAAAAACAAAAAGCCAAGGTTCCCACTTTAGATATTTCTTGCTTACATAAAGTCTGATGGGCAGAGGACAGGATGAGTAGCAGCTCTGCTCCCTATAGTCATTCAGGGACCCACGCTGCAGACTCTGCCCTTTTCCATATCTGGCTGCTCTGGCAGGGAAGGGAGGAGAAGATGGCACAGAGGGACTTTCACGGGCTAGGTTTAGAAGTGACACACATCGTTTCTGCAGAATCAGTCGTACCTAATTGCAATGGAGACCAGGAAACAGAATCTTGCTGTGTGTGTCCATGAAGAAGAGAAAATGGCAGGTGAACAGCAAGCCAGTCTCTGCAAAAGTCAGAGCAACCAACAGCAATGGACCTTTATAAAATAGCAGAGGAACCTACAAAGAGCAATGGACCTAGCAGCAGCTGCATGAATAGACCTTCTGTGTGTTGCATAGAAGAGACTTCATATAAGACACACAATTATTGTTACAGTCCAGCATCCACCAATGTACAGCACTACAAGAATCTCCTTTGTGCATTCATTCAACAGCCTTTATTGAACACCTAGACTACATGCCAGAGCCCATACTCTGCTCTGAGAACATGGCAAAATGCAAAACACATCCCTAACCACCATGGGGCTAATCATTAGATGCATGAAAAGGGGGCAGGATTTACCTGAATGGGGAGCAGACTGATCTTGAGGAGAACAAAGACATCTAGCACCTAGCACAAGGCTTGACATGTAATGACAGATGAACAAAAAAATGTTAAAATGAAACTAAGGTGCAGTCTGTATGTTGGGATATGAAAATGAAAGCATTTGTGGATAAGAGGTATCCTGGGTGAGGTTGGAGAAAAATGTCCAACTTTCATGTATGAGTAAAAATTGATATATGAAATAAAGCTTCTATAAGCTTCCCCTTGCAAGTTAAAAAAAAAAAAAAAAAGTTGCTTTAAAAATCTGTAACTGGTACAACAATGTTTGGGGGGCCCTCATGAGTTCTACCTGTTGGTATTATGCCCTTAGCATACTTTAAAGCAGGTCTTGGGAGACTCCTATCCCAAAATTGACAAGTTTACTGTCAAGAGTTGACAACACTGAGATTTCATGCTCAGTGTTTCCCCATATCCAGCCACCCATGAGAACTGATTTTATATCAAAGCCAGTAAAAATTTCACTTCCCCAATGATAACTAAAAATAGTGTGCACTGACAATTCACTTATGGTCAGGCTTTTAATGACTAATTGCAATGTAACCTCTTAGAGTAGAAACTTCTAAATTATACAGGGTGGGGTAAAAGTAGGTTTACAGTTGTATAGTTTATTTTTGTATCATTTATTAATTACTGTGTATTTGCCGTACAAACTATAAACCTACTTTACCCCACCCTATATTCCTCCTGATCCTGATTGTATTTACAATTTTTACTTTACTTTTGCTATTTTATATTACTTAATATTTATTGACCACTGACTATGTGCCTGGTAATGTGCTAAGTACTTTGCATAAATTAGTTTATTTAATACTCATAATTATATGTCTGAGGTTTAGACAGATTAAACATTTTGCCCAAAGACATAGTGCTTTTAGGTTGTGGAGCTGGAATACAAAATATTCACCTCTGGTTGAGAAGTGAATATTCTTCTTCGCAAAACCACATCAAATTTACAACTAAAATATAAAACAACCATCGCTCAGAACCATAAGGAACTGAGTTGAATGGAAGTCTGGCAACTATGGAATTAAGTAAATCACATCCATCCAGACTGCTGGGGGAGGTGCAGAAGCAAAAAGAGGCTGGTCCCACATCCACGTGTGGCAGATAAAAATTTGGGAGGGATATTTCGGGAGTGAGGAGTCCCAGCCCCACACCAGGCCCCCCAGCCCAGAATTCCAGTGCCAGGAAGATAAGGCCTTATAACTCCTGGCTACAAAACCCAGCAGGGATTGAGTCTGGAGTCCCAAGCAGTTCCTCTTAAAGAACCTAGACATAGACTTACTCAGACTCATTCCATCTGTGCTACCAGCACCGGGGTGGCAGCTTGAAAGGCACCAGTGCCATAGAGGGAGAAAGTGAAGTACTTGGCATCAAGGCAAGGGCTGGGGACCAGCTTTCTCCCAGACAGAAAGATAGGCAAAGGCTACTGTCCCTTTTCTGAACACCCTCACCCCACCATGGAGCTACAGAGCTGGTAGGTAGGTTGGTGGCCTATCTCAAATGCCATCATCCTGGCTAACACTGTTTGCCCCGCCCTGGAGATCCTGAGACTAGTCCCACCCAACTTAAGGCCCACCCAAGCTGCTTTTCCATATAATGACTGGTCTTGGCTCTTGCTTCACAACTTCCTAAATCCTCTCAAACAACTACAGCCAGCTTTAGTGAGCCTGCAGCCCCATACCTCTTGCTAAGTGGCCTTAGGCCTGGCACTAGCAGCAACCAGTTTGGGTTCACAGCTTGGCTTTGCCTAGAATCTCCAAGCCCAGCATAAGCAGCAGCCATCTCGGATTGCTTTGTAGCTCAGGTAGGGTGGCACCCGGCAAAACAGGTTGGGGCTGAACTTGGCCTGCATCACCTGGGAAACCCCAGGGCCTTCACATGCAATGGACAGCTACAGGCCACGTTAGAGCACCACCATCCTGCCCCAACACAGGTGATCCTCCACAGAAATGGGGTTTGGTGGTGGTCAGTGGTCATAGCCAGGCCTTGCGGCTGACCAGCCTGGGAATGTCCCTCCAACTGACCTGACAACAGCAATCAAGGCTCAACTACAAGAGGAGCGTGTCCTCAGCCTACATGAAGGGTGCACCTTGAGTACTCAGCTTGGGTGATGGGAGGCTGTGCCACTTGGACTCTACAGGACACCTATAAAATTAGGCCACTCTACCAAGACACAGAGTCATAGCAGCTCTACCTAATACATAGAAACAAATACAGGGAGGCTGCCAAAATGAGGAGACAAAGAAAGATGGCCCAAATGAAAGAATAAATCAAAACTCCAGAAAAAAGAACAAAACAAAATGGAAATGAATCTATCACATGTGGAGTTCAAAACACTGGTTATAAGGATGCTCAAGGAACTTAGCGAGGTCCTCAACACCATAAAAAAGATCCAGTCAGAAACAAAGGTACACTGATTAAAATAAGGAACAATTTACAGGGAAACAGTAGAGTGGATGAAGCCAAGAACCAAATCAGTGATTTGGAACAAGGAGGCAAAAAACAACCAATCAGAACAAGAAGGAAAAGAAATCCAAAAACATGAGGTTAGTGTAAGCAATCTTGGGACAACTTCATGAAATCCAACATTCATATCATAGGGGTGCCAGAAGGAGAAGAGGCTGGGCAAGAAATTGGAAATCTATTTGAAAAAATAATGAAAGAAAACTTCCCTAACTTGGTGAAGGAAATAGACGTGCAAGTTCAGGAAGCACAGAGAGTTGCAAGATGGATGCAAAGAAACCCACTCCAAGACACATCATAATTAAAACGCCAAGATTAAAGACAGAGGATCTGAAAAGCAGCAAGAGAAAAGCAGATAGCTACCTACAATGGAGTTCCCATAAGACTGTCAGCTGATTTCTCAAAAAAAAAAAAAACCTTGCAGGCTAGAAGGGATTAATAAGAAATATTCAGTTATGAAGAAAGTATAGCCAAGAATGGTCTACCCGGCAGAGATATCATTTAGAACCAAAGAACAAAGGAAAAGCTTCCCAGACAAGAAAAAACTAAAGGAGTTCATCATCATAAAACCATTATTATATGAAATGTTAAAGAGACTTATTTAAGAAAAGATAAAAAACATGAACATTACAATGACAAAAAATACAAATCTATCAATAATTGAATCTAAAAAACAAACTAAACAAACAAGAATTGAGACAGAATCATGGATACAGGTAGCATTTTGATGGTGGTCAGATGGGAAGGTAGTCTTGGGGAATAGGTGAAGAGGTGCGGGAATTAAGAAGTACAAGTAGGTAGTTACAGAATAACCATGGGGATATAATGTACAGTATAGGAAATGGAGTAGCCAAGAACCTAGGCATGACTACTGGACATGAACAATGGTGTGGGGATTGCCTGAGGGACTAGGAGGTACTGAGTGGAGGGGGGCAAAGGGAGAAAAAATTGGAACAAATATAATAGCATAATCAATAAAATATAATTTAAGAAATAACCTTATTCAAGACTAAGTACTTTATGGCTTCCAGATTAGGCATATTTTGGTTTGAACTCTCATCTAATTAAATAGGCTCATAGAATGAGGTAGGAGCATAAGTGAATGATTAAAATACACTGATGTTTTCACAGATATACAACGAATGGTAGGGTGGTATCTTAGAGAAAAGCCATCAGAGAAAAGTCAGCTTTTAAAAGTAGCTTTTAGATTTTCTTCACATATTTATCAGTTTTTGAGATAGAACTTTGGGCATCATTAAAAAGCTTTAAATATTAGAAATATCAACTATACAAAAATTAAAATTAAGTTTTTGTTAAAAAACTGCTGACTACAGTACATCTTTCAGGGGACTAAAATCAATCAAACAACAAACATTTACGGTGTATTTTCCTATGTGGGTATCTCTTGGAGAATTCAAAAAGTACAAGGTATGGTCTTAGCATTTAAGAGTTAAAACTTTTTACATCAGGAAGTAAAACTAGTAATATTTGTTAAATAATTGGATAGCAATTAAATGCCAAACTATATGACACAGTCCATAACCTTGAGAACAATTCTGAAAAGGAAGAGCTAAATGTAGGATGCAATTACCAGAAATGGATTATTGAAGCAGAAAACATTTGAAGTAAGTTCTAAATGTACAAAATAATGTCTGCTTTGAAGAGTGGGTCATATAAGAATTCTAGTAACTTTTAGCATGGGAGTGACAAAAAAGTTGCTCTATTATGATTGATAAGACCACTCAAAAATTAATTTCAATGACACCAATGACTTTTAGATGTCAGTTTGTCAATTCAAATGCTTAACTTAAACCATGTGTCTATTTTACATATAAATATGGTAAAAAGCTACTTGTGTTTCAAGGGTTAAGCCAGACAGAAAATTTCCAGTACCGATGGTAACAGACTGGAATCATGTCTAGAATTTCAACTGTCAGATAAGGGCATCATAGTAACCCTTTCACAATTTCTCTATGTTCTTCCAGACATAAGATGAATTAAAAACATGTCTTACTCAGCTGAAGAGACATACTAAATAAGAGAGCAAGCTTCATTAAGTGTCAGTTCAAACCCTCCTACTTGTTACATTAAAAAACCATCTTTCATTAGAATCTTAGCCCAGCTCCCACTGATCAAGCATCCTGCAGAGAAAGACCTGACATGGGCCTCATTTTTTCACACTTCAGTACTTGAGCCCTTAACTCAAGCACCTCAAAAGGACCTCTTTAGTTACAGCAGCCCCAGCTGCCCTTGCTCTCCCTTAAGTACATTTTAATGGCAAGAACAATTTTGATCACAGTCATCTCAAAGTCTTCCAAGGGTTTACAGCCAATACGCACACAGGATGGCACATAAGAAAATGTGGGCTTGATTTTCATCAAAAATGTATCCTCCTGACTACACAATCTGGAAAGTTTAAATGCTTCTTATAAAAGTAAAGGAGAAAATTCCTGTGTGTTTTTAAAATGAGATATTGAAATATAAATATAAACTGTCCCACCCCATCTACTCCACTCAGCAATGCTTTTAGGTACTTAGACTCACTGACTCTTTTAAAACTAAATTACAGGCTCCTTATGGGCATTACTGCTTTTTTATAGGGTACCACCAGTTGCCTACAGAACAATATATTTGCTACAAATGGTAGCTGGACTGCTTACAGAATAAGACTGCAAAAGAATATTGTCTACTAAATGTGAGAAAGATCCTAGGGAAGAAACATCCTCACAATTCCCAACAGCATCCAACAGCCTTACCTTGATCTCCAAAAAGAAACCTGCATAGCCTCCTTTCTAGGGGCCCAGAGAGGAGAATATTTGCTTAATCTCCCTCCCTTATGTTAATTATTACCAACATAGCCAGAGGAGGTTAATGCTGATGATGATCTAGAGCTTTAAGGGATGAAGAATACCCAGGAATTTTCCTGCATTAGTCACATGCAACACGAAAGGGATTGATAGCAGGAGATAAGGGATAAAGTACCTCTCTCCCTCCTCCCCTTCAGTTGCCCACTAGGTGGTACTAGTTCTCATAGTGTTTGGGGCTGAGGCAAGGGTTGATAGGATGGAGAGGTGAGATTGACCCTCCTGTGTGAAGCTGGTTAAGAATCCAAGAATGGAAGTGCTGACTGTTCCGTTGTATAACAGAACGGACTGTTAGCATCAGTAGTGATCACCACTCCAAGTCCCACTGCCCAACTCTCTCCTCCTAGGGCGAGGTCTTTGGTAATTATCAGGTAATGATTCCAGTCAAGGGATTAAGGGGCCTCTATCATACTGTAATTAAATCACTCAGTGCTTTGCCATCATCATTGCTTGTCTTTACTGTGTTGTAAGTAGAGCTGCCTTAAGCACAGGGACTTGAAAGTTATTTGGATAAACTCATAAAGGTGGAAGGATCCAGTCTGGCAAAAACAAGCCTTTTCAGGCTGAAGTATGTTTCTGCGACACAGGATTCATTCCGCATGGATGACTTACTGTTTTCAGTACAGCCGGCATCATGGATTAAACAAAGGCAACGGATTTTGTTTTTGTTATACAACCAAACTACTCAGCACTCACTTCTGCCAGGGAATGAAACCATCTCCAGTTTTAGACACAAAGAGCTCTGTGGAACTGGTCGCGGAGCCTTCTATTAGACCAGGAGACTGTTTTTATAGATCCCCTTTCTACTTGGTTCGGGTCAGTAAGTGGGCGTCTACTGGCACAGGGGAGAATAAATCAATTATAGCCACAGGAAGAGGAATTTCTGTTTAGATTCAGTATGTGGCCAACTCCCTAAATCCTGGGTAACTCCCCGAGGTACACATAGGCATTATAAAACTATGTCCCAGGTTGGCAGCCTGGAATGATAAATACATTGAGCCCTGGTCACAGCACAGTGCAGATTCCCTGAAGATGCTGTTCTGCTTCCCACTTCTGAGCTTTGGCACATGGCTCTTTATCAAAATGCCCGCTGTTTTTAGGCCACCTGGTGGGTTCCTATTCACTGTACAGGCTGTACAATCCAGCCTGTACATGATTTCCCTGGGGAATCTTTCAATAGCATCTTTATCCTCCCACTCCCTGCTTCACAAAGTTAATCATTCCTGATTCCATCTAGCACTCTGTACAGTAATGATATGTTTGCACATCTGGCTTCTGGAACAGATGGTGAGACCTTGGGGCCTAAGTTAATATGTGGCTTTTTATTTCATTTCCAGCATACAACATGCTGCCTGATTCATAGTAGCTACTTAATATATTTTTCCTTTTTGGTAGCTTTTCAGTTCACAACAGTATTTGTTGTTGTTACATTCTTCTCTTGTTCCTTTAACCATTTCATTAAAAAGCTTCTCTCCTTTAGTCTTTTCTTGAATCACTTATGCAAACTGTCCATTTTCATGCAATTCATAGTTTTAAAAAGGAAATAAAATATGCATGTATTATTACAATATACTTTCTTCTTTATAGGAATACCAATGTGTTTATTATTCTTATAGTCTTCACACTGTGGCAATACCAATAAGTCAGTTAAGTCAGGCAATGATACTGCCTCAGAGAACAGAATAGGAACTAGAGGTGAAAAAACTAAAGAACTGTGTTGCATATACCTTGTTACTATGCAGTTCTTTTCTGCAGTTCATGTTTAGTGTCATAATACTGAGATGTACATATTAAGACTATTCCAGAGTTCTCATTATTACAAACAATAATTAAAAATTTTTAAGACTGTATTTCCATGTTCTTTTTTTTTCAATGTGCTTTTTTCAAAGGCACATTTTTTTCAATGTGCCTTTCACCTGCCTCCAGTTGGGGGCCTGGCTGGAGACCAGCCTTGCAACATGGGTATGTGCCCTGAATGGAAACCATTCAGGCCAGGAAACAATGCAGGCCGATGCTCAATCCACTGAGCCACACCAGCCAGGGCCTCCATGTTCTACATCTTGATAAACAAAATCTCCTTTCACCCATTACACCATTGCATCAGAGCTAAGGAAAGCACCTTTAAAGTGTGTATATATTTGAATTTTATAATTATAGTGTGAATATAAATTATATCTCCTTTTAATTAGAATACGTTGTTCCCCCATTTCCATGATGGGATCTGATGAATGAGCTTGCATTTTGTTCAGATGTATAACTGTCTTCCCCCTCTCCCCTGCTTTTACATTTATTAACATTTATTTGATGCTGAATTTATTTCCAGGGCATAAGTTTTTGGTTCTTCAGTTTCTTGTGGGGTATCTTTTTCTTCTGTGCAACTTCCTCTTCTGGTTTAGGAACAATCCACTCCTTTTCAGTGAGGATCCTCTCAGCATGGCAGGTTAACCCACCCATGAGCTCTGTAAGTTCTGCACTGCATCTTTGGAGCTTTCTTTACCTGGATGTGTTTCGTGACCCAAGAATCTACATCTAAAACCTTAATGTTCAGCGTTACTCTCTGCATTTTAAGCCTCTGTATCAAAAATTCAGGACTCATTTGGGGCCAATGACCCTGTGTCCAGCCCCACTGCTTGGCCTGGGCACACCTGCCAATTCCATCCTGGTAACAACAGAATAGCACACATTGCTTCTGTAAAGTGATAGCCTTCAGATACTTGGTGGCTTTTCTGAGGTGGATATCCTTGATGGCCTAGGAAGAAGTTTCACGAGTATTTTTAAAGTGAACACACAGATTTGAACCTCTTGATTTGCATGATAGGGGGTTTTCTGGGTCAAGTGAATAGCAAACTATTTTCAGAGGTCACCCCCAAGCCACTTGCAACAGGGAAGAGCTAATTGAGTCTTTCATCTTAGATATCATGACAAGAAACTACGTTGATTGTGCTGCATTTGCATCCTCAGGATTAGGGAAAATGATAATAACAATCTATAAAGCGAATGAAATTGTATATAATCACAGACTTATTTAATACAATTAATGATTTAGAAGCCTGGATTGTCCCAGAAGACCTCAATGCCAGTGACCTTGTCCTGAACCTTTATTTTAATTAATTAAATGCCAACCACCAAATAGTTTAGTCAAGCTACTAACAGGGGTTCTCAGGATACCGTTGGAAATATATGCACTAACATGGCAATGAGCTTAGATAAATATCCATGTTTTCAGTGTTCTTAATCCTCATGGAAAGAGCCTCCTAGGAATTTTTCGAAGTTATATATTAAAGGAAATCAGTGCATTAAAGCAAATAAAAGAATTCAGGTCAGCATATATGAGCAAAGATTTAAAGAGAAGCAATAGCCTGACTATAGTTTTAATTATAAATCACTAGATGTGACAAAAATAACTGAAGGTATAAAATAATTATGACAACTTTTTCACTAATTCAACTTAATCTACAAAAACAAAATACCAAAATCTTTAAAAGAGAAATCTATTAAATTTAAAAATACCTTTAGCTATGCATGCATAACAATTGTACATAAGAGTTTATCCTAGTTTTCCTTTTTCTTTGTTTAACTATAAGGGTGTACGTCAAATCTAGCTTTGTTTGGCTCAACAAACACAAAACTGAATTCAGATGAACTTTAGAACCAGCCCCACTGATGTCACACTCTTCCTTAACCACCACTTCAAAATCAGATAAAACAGTAGGTCCACCCTTCCTTTGTAGAAGAGTCAGATGCTGAAGGCCACAGATCTTTTAAATAGTCATAGCTCAGTCAAGTAGAAAAATGATTATAATGTTAACTTACCTTGGAGAACTTCCATGGGGAGAACAGTCCAGGCATTTTCCAGATAGGAAATATAAATATAGCGAGCCGTATTGCAAGCCAGGCCTATATACAGAACCCTGAAGAAAGCAAAAGAAAGTAAGTTGGGGCCCTGGTATAAGATACAAACATACAGTTATCACTTATGTTTTCCCTTGCCCAAACCATCCATCATCCAGCAGTGTTCCAAATTTAGGTGTAGGGAAGCTGAAAGACAATTCAATTTAACCAGAAACTCTTAGGAATAAGAGTTATTCCTAAGAAAGATATGTTTCTACATATCTGCCCTCAGCCTTTCAAAAATGCTTGTTAACACAAAGGCGAGCATCACCCTTCCTGAAACTTAATTAGTAGCAGAGAGAATGCTTTTTTTTAGATAGTCTGGGCACACTGCCAGCTGTAATGACATTGCTGGCTTCCTTCCAGGTGGCTGTAGGGTAACTATGCCTGAGAGAGTACTTACTTCACTATGATGGGGGAAGGACAGGATAAAAATGAGAACATATGAATATGAGCATGGGCTCACTAGCAGTACCCAAGGCACCAAGCAGTTTCATAAGGAGACTCTCAAGGTCATCAAAACTATCATTCAATGATGAATAATAAACTTTGGAAATCAAATACTTTTTCCTATTAGTTCAATTGTTACATGTTTATTTTTCTTTTAAAGCATGAAATCATGTATTTCCCCCTCACAATCACCACCACCAAAATTATGAGTAAAAACAAAATAAACAAAGGCCCAAAGTTGTATATCCAAGCCTAAGGTTACAATCTCTGTCATTCTGAACTAGTTGGGCTGGGTTGGAGGCAAATGGTGACTGATTCTCTGTACAAAACACAACCTGATGGTAGGGATTTCTCTTTCTTGGTTGTTTTCCATTTTCTGTTAATTTTCCTAACCTTAATGCTTTCCTTCCCCCCACCCCTAAATTCAGGTGGATGAAAACTAGAAGGTAAAATAAACAAACCAATATGACAATAAGTAGTATTTTCCTAGTCTTGCTTGCTCAACTAGATTTTTATTATTAAAATCATTCCTATAAATATTATCCTCTTTTCAAACATTGGATCAAGGAAAGGAAATGCTTTGAGGCATCCAGCTGGTATTAACTACAAATAGGCAACAGAGGATGGGAGAAAGATTAAAAAAAAAAAAGGTTGTAGGGCTGGGAATGAGATAGAAAATGGGTATTAAAAGGGATTTGGGAGATAATCATATTCTGTGGACATTATGTTCCTTATGTTCTTTGTACTCGTATGTTTGGAGGGAAAAAGCGTATGTTTTAATCCTATTGGGTAAAACATTTGATTTGTTGAACAAACTTGCTACAGATCAATCGGCCAGGGTCCCTCTTCTAGGAAACAAACAAAAAAAAGAACCCACAGGAAATTAAATGCAAAATACACCACATCAATGCACAAGTTACACAAACCTATGCCTCCCTTTTAAGCTCTAAACCAGCTCTGTTGATGAGCTCAACTTAACCTAACTCCGGGAGCGACGTTTTCTGTCCAGATCCCTAGAGTTGAGGGCTTTGCTGTCCCTGGCAGCCCCTCAGCTGTGCCGCTGTCGCGCGGAAGCAGCCTCCACAGGACAGCATGCGAATGAATGAGCATGGATGGTTGTGCTCCAATAAAGTCTGAACAATAAACATTGAAATTTAAGTTTTATATAAGTATCACGTATCACAAAATATGTTCTTCTTGTAACTTTTTTCAACCACTTAAAAATGTAGAAACCAAGCTTAGTTCACGGGCCATACAAAAACAGGCAGCAGGCCAGGTTTGGCCCGTGGGCTGTAGCTTGCCAAACCCTGACCTATCTCAATAGTTCTTTTTAATTTTGGCTGTACATCAGATTTACTTGGATAACTGTTAAAAACTGCAAATGTCATGGTCCACACCACTCTCAATGACAATGGTACTCAGGCCTTGAGCTTTTGAAAGCTGCCCAGATTATTCCAATACTCAGCCAGGATAGACAACCACTGATTTAGCTCATTCCAAGCATGTTCCAGTAATACTTTCCTATATTCCTATCAAAGAGTTGGTAATACATGTTCTTTGTGTTCATTTCACATCTTCCCCATGTTCATTTCACTTCTCCCAAACCTTTCTTCTAAGCCCAACTCTGAATCAGGGTTACCATGATAGCCGCTGTTTAATTCCTACCTACAGTCCAAAGGTTCTGGTCTAAAGCAACCCAGAGTCAGTTGGCACACTGAGAGAGCATGTTATGCCTTCAAACCTTTACCCATGTGGAATTCAGCCTCTGGAGTCCATAACTTCTGGGACCCTTAGGTCTCAAATTGCCACCAACAACCCAAGTGGCTTTGAGTTTAACAGAGCCTTCACTTCTTTCTCACATTCTAATCTCATAGCTGATAGTTGGCCTTGAGGACCCAAGAGGTGCCTTAAAGGAGGAAAACTGAAACAAGAAGTATCCAGGGTGCTCTGGCTGGTGGGTCACTGGTTAGAGCATTGTCCCATGCACCAAAAGGTTGCGGATTCGATTCCCAGTCAGGGAACATATCTAGGTATGGGTTCACACCCCAGTCAAGGCACATATGGGAGGCAACCAATCCATGTTTCTCTCTCCCCTCTGTCCTCTCTAAAAAACAAACAAATAAGCAAACATATTCTTGGGTAAGGATTAAAAAGAAGTACCCACAGAAAGTTACTTTATCTCTCTGAGCCTCAATTTCCTCATATCAAGTAGGGATAATAACATCTATTCTGCAGGCTTGTTGAGATCATTACAATTACAACTGACTGAGTTGCCCCAAATAGGCACTCAATAAATGGTAGTATTATTATTATTTTATTATGTATTATTACTATCTTAAAGAAGAGTAACCAAGTAACCTTTTGTTTTTATTCCAGAATTCCAAAAGATAGAAGAGCATTAGCATTCCTTCCTCACCAACCACTCTGGGGGAGCCAGTAACTTCGATAAAGCAGCAAAGGTAAGATTATGAACAGAAAGGAAGGCAGTATTTTAATCTATAAAAAGGGAAAGAATTAGACATATATTTATTGACTAGTCACTGAAAAGTATCTCAGCAACCTAAGAATCTCTTTAATATCTAAGTGGAATATTTACTCTGCCCTATTATTTATTGTTTTGGGGCAAATTATGTGTCCCCCTCCCCAAAAATACATTAAGTTGTTAAAGTCCTAAGTCCTAAACCCCCGCACCTCAAAGTGTAACTATTTGGAGATAGGACATTTAAAGAGGCAATTAAGGTAAGACGATGTCATATGAGTGGGTGCTAATTCAATAACTGGTGTTCTGCTGAGAAGAGATTAGGACACAGGCACACAGGGAAGACACTGGATTGAGAAAGCCAGGGCGGCAGGTCTTCAAAAGGAAAAAACCCTGCTAACCCTCTGGTCCCGGAATTTTAGTTTCTGGAACTGTGAGGAAATAAATATATATTTTTTAAAGCCGTGAAATCTGTGGTGCTTTGTTATAGCAACCCTAGTAAATATATGCACTCTCAGGAAATTAAGGATCTGCTAATAAACTGGAATTAATAATGTGATTTACTAGATCATCTTGTGGATAATCAAATTCTTTGTTGAATTTAGAGTACATGTTTAGGATAGTGGAATTTTCCAGGCCACAGTGAAGACTGGAAATACAGAAAAATAATCTGAAAATCTCTTTCAATGAGGCATAGATACCTACTAAACATCTGTAATGAAAAAGCTCAGAAACAACATCATCACTTTCCTATTTTCTATAATAGGAAATCAGTAGGTATAAAGATGGGCAAAAAATAAAGGCAATTTTAGCACAGGTGGTTGGTGTAAGTGAACTTTTATATAAAGAGGAACACAACTGGTAGGGATCAAATAATTCAGCAGAAAACACTGCACCAAGGAAAACCCTAATTGCTGCCACACACCTTGATTCTGTATTTGGACAGAAGAGAAAATGTTTATGAGATTCTAATTTCTTATACAACCACAATTCACAGGACACAATAGCAGGACAAATTGGTAATAATCTTATAATAAAACTGGTTCCTTTTTTTCTAGACAGACAGCACTCAAATAGGGATAAAATCAATTGTGAGTCATTCCACAGTTCCTAACAGTTTAAGCTAGTTACAATACCCGACTTTTCTATATTTAACCATCTATAATAGGGCTGAATGCTTCAGGAATCTCTAAACCACAATGAACATGAATTCTGCTCAACAAGTGTTTGCTGAGATACCACTATGTACCATACACACTATGCAGGACTCATGGGGAACAAAAGTGAAGAGAAATCTTCTTTGTCTTCAAGGAACTTACAGTGCAGTGGTGAGACAAACATACAAGCAAATGAAGTTAAAGTCTAATACTCTAATAGATATGCACAAAGCACAGTGGGGATATAGAGGAGAGGTGGTTGACTATACCTGGGGATTCAGGGACACATGGGTTAGAAATAACAACAACAAGCAAACAAACAAAAATTGGAGCATTACAGGCAGAAAAACAATGGGACCAAGGTTAACCATAAAATCCCAAGTGTTTGAAGACAGGGAGGGGTGTCTGAAAGATATACAAGTGAAGGATATAACAAAGGTCAAAGTCTAAGGATTTATGAAAAGATGAATGGAGTTTTCCAGTCCAGATCCAATCTGGAAACTGTTCTTTATTCCAGAGCCAATACAGGGTATGAGTAGCAAAGAAAGACCTAAGCAGGATTATCCTGCAATGCTCACATCTGAGGAACAAAAGAGTGATACCATGCAAAGAGAACCTAGTCTCAGTCCAGTGAGGAGAGCATTTTGCAAAACCTCTACTGGAAAAACATACAAGTATCTCAAAAAAGAAAAACAAACAAAAAAACCCACTACTGGATAAAAACAAAACTCCTGAATGAAGACTGTTGTTTTCAATCACAAGTGAAGTGTCTACAGGTAGACTGCAGGTTATCATTACAGGATGCACAGGTTCCAAACATACAGCTGTTGCTCAGGGACATGGTGGGAGAGGAAGAGGGACTAGCAACAAACCAAGATTGAGAAAACAACAATTTGAACAGGTTACAGACCACCCAGACAACTTCCTCAGCGACACCTAGCTAGAGTATTTACCAGTTCTAATGAGATAGATTGGTCATTAATACCAAACACTTGGAGAACACGCAGTCTAGAGTCTGCCTCGTATATGATTCAGCTTAGGTTTTCTGAACGGTAAAACAGTATGTCTCACACTCAGGTTCCATTGTTCTCAGGCCATCCTTTTATGATCTATGTAAGCTTGTCATTAAAAACCAAAACAAGACACCTCCTTTAGATATTGTTGCAGATGTACATCTAGACCAGGCAGACAGTTAAGATTCCAGTGTTTAATGTAAGCAGTGTGCTCCTTCCCAGGAATGAAGTTTATTTCTAGCATCATCACTAATTCCTACTGAGGACCTCAGTAAGATGATGTTCCCTACAGTTTGTTGAAGAAGGTAGGAAAAAATATATATCCAAACTCTTAGAGAATAATTAAAATATAAGCTTTGAAAGAGTTAAATTTTAGTCTAGAAAAATACCTCTTTTCTCATATCCATCCCCCTCCTCCCAACCAACCTCCATGATGGAATGTTACTATAATTATTCCACCAGGGATTCTCTGCCCCTTTAGTAGAACAGGATTTGTTTTTATTTTTCCTTTGGGAAAAAGGAAAGAAACAATATTTTATTTTATTTTATTATTTTAAGATTTTATTCATTATTTTTAGAAAGAGAGGAAGGGAGAGAGGCAGTGAGGGAGAAAAACATCAATGTATGGTCTCCTTTCACCTGCCTCCAGCTACAGACCTGGTTGGAGACCTGAATCGAACCAGAGACCTCTGGGTTTGCAGGCCGGCGCTTTATCCACGGAGAACAGGGTTTTATTGTAACTATGTGGAATCTCTTGTCCTTTCTCCCCTTTCTTGTCCTCTTGTGGTGGCATTTCCTGCCACCCTGTGTCTGGTTTAAAGGGAACACAGCTGGTATTCCCTAAGCTACCATCATGGTACACTCTTCTCACGCCCAAACAGTAGCAAACGCAGCCAGACAGGGAGAGAAGATATGGCCACAGAGTCACTGACAACACATGGCTGGAACTGCCACACCTCATGCAGAACTGATGACATATTCCTCTCTTTTTCCAAGAGCAGCCTTCTGGTACTGCTACCTCTAATTGTGAGAGTCCTACCCTTGAAAGGGGTCCTCCCTTCCAAGAAACTTTCCCAGATGTCTCCAAGTAAAATTGGTTTACCTCCCACTGTTCCTCTGTTATACTGTTTCATTAGAGTACTTCTCAAATCTACCACTGTTGCACACAGGAGGTTGTGAGTTCCTGGGAGATAAGGATGGTGTCCTTTATCTGTATACTCAAAAAAGTACTCAGTGAACTACAGTAGCATAATTTAACATCATCTTATATAAATCAATAAAATATAAAGGCAAAAAAGAAGAACTGTTCTCTGGAAAATAGTGTTTCTCTATCCTTATGAATGGTATAATTTTTTAAAAATCATACAGGACATACTCATTCACTGTGGGATGTTCAGGATCCCTGACCCTTGGTTGTGAAATGCCAGTCTCTGAAACAACTAAAAATGTCCCCTATACATTTCTAAACAACCCTTGTCGAGAACTACTGAATGAGTCTCTTAAAACAGTGGCTTCCTGGTCATCGTGTCATAAAATTTTTGTGTGTATATGTCCATATTCAAGTTATATTATTATATAAACAATTCTAGAAGTAGACAGAAACCAAACCATGATTGATAGTTATCTTGAAATTTTTTTATTACAGGCCCCTTCATTGTCTAAAGAGTGATTTCTATAGATTTTGAGTTTGTGTAGTGAATTATGTATTTTGGTAATCATATAACAATATTTAGAAGGTGAAAAAACTGTCCAATTAGGCACGGGAAAGACAACCATAAAAATTGGGATTAAAATAAAAAACAAAGAATTCTGCTCTCAGATTGCTTTCAAGTATCTTTAAGTTTGTGTTCCACACTAAATAAATTGAAATGGATGGAAACCATAGATTATAGGTATGATTTAATCCCAATCAGTAAAATTGTGTGCAAAGAAGAGATTTGGCCCTACATGAAAAGATTAGCAATTTTAAAAATATTTTTGTGTTTTATAATGTTTAAGTTGTGAATATGTTATGTTTTATCATTAATCCACTATTTGATGCCGTCTCCTAAAGCAAGCTAAAAGTCACTGCAGAATAATATGTATGAATAGCATTCTAATATTATGTTAGAGTATGAATGTTATATGTGCATGCATGAGCTGATGTGTGAATAGAACATCTCTGGAAGTATACACTAGAAACTGATATTGCTGATGGTCCCTAGGAAAAGGAATTAGGAGACTATCCCAGGTGTGAGAGAGAAACTTTACTGGATATCTTCCAGTACTTGTTGAATATTTTTTCATGTATGTATCTACTTTCTCAAAAAATGAGTAGAGATCAGTCACTGTGTTTCATGTAGCTATAAACAAGCACAGTAAATGATGTATGATGTTTGACCAATGGCACTCCAATCTGAAGGGACTGTTATCTGGGTTTCTTATTTTGGCTTAAAAACAACAGGCCCTATCCAGGTAGCTCAGCTGGTTAGCGTTGTCCCAATACTCCAAGGTCGCATGTTCAATCTTTGGTTGGGGCATATACAAGAAGCAACCAATGAATGCGTAAATAAGTGAAACACATCAATGTCTGTCTGTCTGTCTGTTTCTCTCTTTCTCCTTCCCCGCTAAAATCAATATATAAAAATTTAAGCTCTGGCTGATGTGGCTCAGTGGATTGGCACTGGCCTACAAACCCAGAGGTCACTGGTTTGATTCCTCAGTCAGGGCATATAACCAGGTTGTAAGCCAGGGCCCAGCCAGGTCTGTAGCTGGGGGCAGGTGAAAGACAACCATACACTGATGCTTCTCTCCCTTTCTTACTCCCTCTCTGTAAATAATAAATAAAAATCTTTTTTAAAAGTTTAAGAAATACAACATCCTAGCAAAGTTATATTCAATATTCATTATTTTTTTAATCTGTTGTGAGATTGGCTATAAGTAAACCACACAGTCATACAAGTACTTAGGAAAGGCACATGAATCAACACTGTCATTATCATATTCTTTCTGGACAAAGAAAATAGCAGTCTACATCATCAACAAATCCACAAACAACAAGTGCTGGTGAGAATGTGGAGAAAAGGGAACTCTGGTGAACTGCTGGTGGGAATGCAGACCGGTTCAGCCACTATGGAAGACAGAATGGAATTTCCTCGAAAAATTAAGAATAGAAATGCTTTATGATCCAGTGATTCCACTGCTAGGGCTATACCCAAAGAATCCTGAATCACCAATTCAGAAGAACCTATGCACTCCTGTGTTCATAGCAGCGCTATTTATAATAGCCAAGTGCTGGAAACAACCTTAGTGCCCATCAGTGGATGAATGGATCAAAAAACTGTGGTACATTTACACAATGGAGTTCCATGCAACAGAAAGAAAGAAAGAACTTCTACCATTTGCGATAGCATGGATGGAACTGGAGAGTACCATGCTTGGTGAAATAAGCCAGGCAGCAAAAGTTAAATACTATATGTTCTCAATTAATACAGGAGACTAACAAACAAAACAAGGAGCGAGCAGAAAGAAACAAGAGACATGGGTTAAAAAAGAGGAGCGGAATGACGGTGACTAGGGGGAAGGGGGAGAAGGGGAAAAGTGGGGGAAGGGTTCAGTTGAGGAGCTAGTGTGAAGGACCCATGGACATGGACAATGAGTGGAGACTGACTACAGGAGAGGGGGCAGGGGAGAGCAATGGAACAATTGTAATACAACAACAATAAATAAAATTAATTTAAAAAAAAAGAAAATGGCAGTCTGTAAAGACTGACTTCAAGAAATGTACTCATTTGCTTCATGAGCCACCTGAATCATCAGAGGTCATATATAATACAATGGAAACCTTTGAGTCAAAATTGCTAACAGGAAACAAGGGTTCATTATAAAACATCTCCTTGTAGCCTATCTGGCACAACACTCTGCTGAATTCTTTGTCCTCCAGCCACATGACTGCCAAGTGGACTCACTGGGCCACTGTCCCCACTCATCTCTAACTGTAACTTGATGTCCTACTCCTCCTTCAGATGTCACGCAGCTCCTTTATATGTGATCACAGAACCTTTCCTCATAACCCTTATCGCATTTGTAACCATATGACAGCCTGACTGTATGCTCCACATAGGGTGAAGTCTATTTCATATTATGTTGGCTCAGTTTTATCTCCAGTGCTTGACATGTAACAGACACTCAATAAATATTCATGGCTAGTGAAAAAATATGAATACTTTAAAAGAGAACATCATTCCACAAATATTTATTGAGTAGTGTGTAGATACAGGAATATGGTGGAGAAAAAGATTTAAATATAAACTATGCATATATATTATGGTATAGAAATAAATGATGGGCATGTGAAAAAATGAACTGACTTATAAAAGTGGCCTAGAACTAGGATGATTTAAAAAATGAATGTCCATATTTGGCAACATTTTTGATTAATGTTAATAGGCTATGCTCGATGATAAATATTAAGTCATTTATGTAGACAAGTAATAGTCAATGAATCGCTGACTACAGTTTGCTTATTTGTGGCAGCCTGAAGCACTCATGCAATGGACCCTCAACACACATACACAAGCAGGTAACAGAGTTATTGAGTATGCACAGGCCTATTTCACCAGAATAGTAAGCGCACACAAGCCATGAAGTTCAAAGAGTCAGTGGCACTCCCATACCAACTGCAGCACAGCTGAATCACCAGTAGAGATCCTGGATGCCACCAAGTGTCTATCACCAAGCAGCTGTTGCTGGTCACTGACCCATCCTTAGAGAACAGAACAACCACACTGTATATCAGAAAAGTGGATGGGGGAAAATACTCATTTAGCTGTATATTTTGTGCAGCTACCAATACTTCCTTTTTCTTCTAGAAAACGAAATAGTAAAAGTGAAGTCTGAGTCTTTGCTGGCCTTAAGTCATTCTTTATTTTGCTGCTTTCAAATCTTTTCTCTCCAAAGAGATTGATAAACTAAGAGTATAATTATGGTAACCATCAACTAGGTTACTGTGCTGGTTCCTGGCCATATTTACATCTCTCCATTGTTCTCTTAGTTCATCTGTATATTTTTCTTAAGTTATATGTATCTCCAAGTAGAAAAATAAGGATATTCAAAACAAAATAGACCCCTAATGGAACCCAACCACTTGGAAGATACACTATGCTGTTTTATTATTATAGTTTCCATTTGGGTTAAAGTCATAATGATGAAATACAGATACATACACACCATGATTCTGTTTAAAATTTTTCCCTGAGATGGCCTGAGGTATACACAAAGTACAAATTTTCAGAAAATAATCATTGACATTTGGCATAGCAATGAAGTTGAAAAAGCCCTCAAGAGTTTTAGCTGACCCCAAGGTAAATTTGATGGAACTAAACAAGTTCATCAAAACTTAGGCTGAAAAACATCATGACCAAACTAAAAGGATATAATAATTCCGCTGTTTTTTACTTTAACCATGACACAGAAGGAAGTGGGTACAAATAAAAGATCACTGACCAAAAAATAGAGAAAAGAAGAGGGAGAGAGAGAAAGGAGCCGGAATAAGGATGGGGGAAGTGGGAGGAGAGCCTGGGATGATGTTTCAGGGAAAATCCCTGAGGGAATTGGAGGCTCTGAACTGTAGGAGGGACATTCAGATATATGAAGGGCTTTTCTGCTGAAGAAGAAATGGGCTGTGTTAGCCCAAAGTCAGATCTGTGGGCAGTCAGTACAATAGCTGTTGTTGTTTTAGCCGCTGAGCAAAAACTAAGAGAAGACAGCATTCTCTCTTTTGACCGGGGTTGATTTGGGGAATATGTGTGCCTGGACCTGCCTGGGACCTCCAGCGTAGGCCTGGGCACAAAGCTGACCCAACAGGAGACAGAGCCAATAGATGGCGAGACTCAAGTTCTGATTGTAGCATCTGAGACCTGGTTAATGCTACACCTAAGACCATTTGCTAGACTTTTCAGTTACACAGTACATTATCTGATTTGCTTAAGCCACTCTTGGTGAGGTTTTCTGCCACCTCCTATGAAAAGAGTCCTAAGTGACATAAGATCTTAGCTACCTTGTGAGGAAGCAAGTTCCACATCAGTATAAGTGGCCAGGACAAGGCTAAGCAACTATCTTCTAAGCATTAGAGAAGAGGAACCTAAACTAGGATGAAGCGACTATTTGCAAGGGCTACCATGGCAAATACCACAGAGGAGGTGGCTTAAACAACAGAATTAATTTTCTTGTCATTCTGGAGGCTAGAAGTCTGTGAGCAATGTATCAGCAGGACTAGTTTCTTCTGAGACTCCTCTTTAAAGCAAAATTTGGTGAAGGATACTAGTGTTTTACTCAAGAGCCATGTACTCATTGGACCAGAAATAAAATGTGTGGTATCAGTGACAGCTTCCCTGGCCCCTTAAGTCAGAGAGTGGCTGCACCCTTAGAGGAGGGAGGACTGTGAGCACTGTGTACCACCTCATCAGATGGTATGTATTTACTCATTTACCTTACCTAGGGGATTCCTATTTACTCCTCCAATACTTGATATAAAATGAAAGCTTTTGACAGTGCTAATAAATGCATTTTCACAGTGGTCGTCATGGCGGGGCATGTGCTGCACCCCAGATGAAGTAGTGCAATCCATGACACAGGAATACTGGAAGTGGGTTTTCCCAGGAAGAGTCATAAGTGTCTTGGTTTTGAAAAGATCAAATAACCATGGAGGGTAAAACTGCAAGCATGCAAACAGGTAAGCTACCATTAAATAAAATGCAAGTATTTCAGCAAGAACAGCTAAGTCTTTTACAAATTCTGTCTAAGCCAGTAAATGGAGAAATGTCTAAGATTCAGGGTTCTAGTTTCCATTCAAGTCAACTGGCTTCGAATAAAGAAAATTCTCTATTCAGATTCCAGCAACCACTATCATAAAACACATACCCTATCAGGCTACAGTCTGTTGTCAGGGTGTCATGGATGAGTTTACATGACTGGCTTTGTGCACACTTCAACTTATCAGAAAAATCATTCAAAGTCTGAGTCCTTGGGGTGATGGATAGAGAGGGGTAAGGTCTGAGAGGTGTGGTCTTTCACATACTAAAACCAACCAACCAATGTAGAAATTTAGATCATTAGAGTCAAAACTAAACGAAGACACAACAAGTCTAGATAAGGAAATGGGTAAAAAAATAAAGGTCCAGAGAAGTAGATGGGGCCACAGAGATGGTTGGCCAGTAGAAGGTCAAGGTAACTGCCCCCTAGCCCTACAGTGCTCTTTTGGTAAGTAATAACAATGGGCTATGTTCCTATTCGAAAGTCTTTGCATGAATTCAAACCTAGACAAGCTTGAAGAAATGCCTCTGGATTGGACCAGTGGAGATAAGAATTGGCCATGTAGGTGTAGTTATGCTTTTCGTAACAGCTGTGCAATTGGATTATAAAAATTAGATGTATGTTTAAATGGGCTTTCAAAGATGGTTAACATTTTAAATTTTGGTGAATTGTTAGGAAGAATGGGGTAAGAAGAAAGTAGAAAAACAAATGCCACTCGAGAGCTACCCAATATCTTGGATTACGGCAGAAAAGTTGACTAAGAAGCAAGGTTTTGTGTTACGAGATAAAATGGGCCAAAAGGCCATTTCTGATGAGGTAGCCCCAGAACCTCAGGTGATGGTGCTGAGGAAGAATTCAGTGTGATCCAGAACTGCTGCCCTACTGTGCAGGCTGAATGTCAACTGCATTAAGCAGGCAGATTTGAAACCAAACAGTCAGCAGTTGACTGTATCGTTTAGGCTGGGAATGGAGAGAAGGGCACACTACACACACACATGCACACACACCCTAGCAGGATTGTGAGGGGAGAGCAAAGACAGGGGCTGTCCAGGAATCTGTGTCTTGGAGACATCCAACCACAGGCACTGAGCAGGTCTCTGAGATGGCCTTTCCCCACTGTTGGGGAAGATCCCTGACGTAGGTCCTGAGCCCCCCGCAAAGCTGGTTTGTGGGTCATCTCCCTCTGTTTATCGAACTTTTACTAGCTTTCAGACTTAGCTCAATGTGATCTCAACTCACAATGCTAAACACCATTCTCTGAAGTGAAAATTAAGTTATGGGATTTTCAATTAAGGAAAAAAGAATACAAATACAACTACAATAAACATCTGCCCCAAACTTGTCAACTAATAAATTTACATGCCTAAGAGTTTTGCTCTATTCTTTCTTAAAACAGGGAACTACCCTGAGTAGTAGATTTTGTACAGATCACTCCTGTCCCTCTTTCTGTGATATTCAAGAAGAAAGAGCATCAACTTCAGTGGTCCCGGGACCTCTGCTTACAGTAGGCTCCTCACCATGTGCATCCCTCCACACGAACCATGTTCTCCAGTCCTTAAGTACCTTTTAGTATGTCATTTATTCCTGTCAATAATCTTCTGAAATAGGAAGAACACAGTTATCATTAATCCTATTTGATAGCTGAGGAAAGGAAACCAAGGCTTAAAAAGTTGACCAAGTTTCCAGTCACAAAGCTAAACAAAACCAAGACTCAACTAGGTTTCCTGCCTTCAAATCCCAGGCCTTTTCCTTAGTCAGCAAAGCCTCCTCCACCCTGATCATAAGACTCTGAGGGAAATTTAAAAGGGCTCTTTTTCACACACAAAAATATTAATGACTGCTCTACCTTAAACATTCAGGCCAGTGCCTCTGTGAGCACTTTATATGTAAGTGCTTAAATAGTATGTAGAAACCATTACCACTTTTACAATACTATCCTGTTATATTTTTTATTAAGGTTGAATATTTTTAAACTTCTATTTTGTGTAAATCCTCTAGATTCTATGGCTATTCTGAAATTGTGAAGTTGCTCAAAAAATATCCTTTATCTTGATTGGAGGAAGACACTACATCAATAATGATAGTACACAAATTACCAGCTTATAACTCAAGAAAAAAAGAAAGAACAATTCATAATTTCTCTGAAACTCACAAGAATGAAGTAAAATATGACCCTTTTAAAGCAGAGCAAGGTAAATTATGATAATATATTCTCCATCCATGTAACATAAAAGCAGAAATCTACTCACATCACCCCTTGCTCAAACTCACCAATGGCTTCCCACTTTTCTTAGAGTAATACCCTATCTCTTAGCATGACGCGCAAGGACCTGCAGGATACCCGCCCACCTCACTGGCTTCCTGTTATTCCTCATTCTCGCCTTAGGCCATTCAAACTTACGGGTGTCCTCTGGCCCCTAAATCTTCACTGGGGACCTTCTATTCAGTTTTTTGTGCAGATGTCACTTCCTCAGAGAAATCTCCCTTTCTTACCCAAGCTGAAAACATTTGCCTCTCCTCAGTCACTCTGGGACCCTAAATCCTGCATTATTTTTGCCATACATCACTCATTATCAAAATAAAATAATCTGTTTACTGCTTATTGTCTTCCCCAATAAAGTGTTAGCCCCACGAGGACTGCCCTTTGTCTGTCTAATATGCCCTCCATATTACCTTAATATGCACTCCAAATATCTCCAGGGACTAGAAAAGTGCCTGTCACCTAGAATGTGCTTAAAAAATATTTGTTAAGGGAATGAGTAATAACAGCAATAATACCACCTACTGCTTATCATTGAGCCTGTACTATATGCCATGTATTAGCTCATTAATCTTAATAATAATGCTAGGAGTTACGAAGTTACCGCCACTTGACAAATTAGAAGCCTGAGGTTTAACAGTTAATGCTGACATGCAAAATCAGACATGGTGTGGATAAGCACACTCGCGCGCACACACACACGCTTTATAGGTAAACAGGCAAAAAGAAGAGTAAAAGAAAACTGGGTAGCTACCAGCCTACCCAATAGGGCTTAGGAAGGTTACTGGATTCAAGGCTGGACCAACTTGCTCCCTTCTCTTTATCATTCTCTTAAATGGAATGAAATGCCTGGCCAACATCCCACATTATAAACAAAGACCATTCCTAACACTAATCAACTGAGAATTCCTCACTGTTCTCAGCAGTCAGCCACAACATATAGCAGCATGGTGCGAAGATATATTAGACAAATGTAACCTAACATTGATTCTTCCTGATAATGTCTGAGCTTTAATCTACCTGTTATTTTTTTTAAAGGAAATAAAAAGTTAAGAAGTTATTTGTCTCTTTATGGATTATGATTCAAAGATGCTGTTGTCAGCAGAAACAAAGGCAAACAAAAATCTGAAATAAGAATGGAATGGTATTCTTACTTCCAGTTGGAAAGGCTTCAGAGAGGTATGCTATGAAGTAAGCTTCTTAGAAAATTTCTTTTCTGATCTACTCTTCAAAGTATTCTACAAAATACATAATTGCAGTCTACCAAATATGCCTATGACTAAGTAAAAATGTCATTAGCAAAATTACTTAGGTTTTTGACTTATACAAAAAAGGTTGTATGACTCAAGATAAATTAAACAGCTCAGCAAATACTCATACTCAGAGTCACTGCTAGTAATAAATTTTATGATCTTTGGAATGTCATTTGGATTTTTTGGTACCTTGATTTCTTTTTCTATAAAGAGAGATATTATAATTACTATCCAAATCAGGTTTATTAGGTACAGTTTGATATTAATTCCTAATTAGATACTATAAATCTGCACCTAATCTCACATTAAAGAAAGGGAAAATAAGACTTGAAACCATGATAATTATATAAAGAAGACTTTTAAGAATTTATATTTATACTACTTAGAGAAAAATATATGAGCAATGTACTTTTCAGGGACACAAAATTTCAGTATTACAGTACTTACTTGATACATTTGGATACACTATGTCTCTTTAAAACCTATATACACACATATTTGGTTCTTTTATAGAAGGATAATTATATTGATCCACTATACATAAATTAAGCCTCAAGCTGTTTTCCAATAGAAAATACTAAGTAAAAATGTACAGACTACATATATCTAGCATAAGAATGGAAAATTATATTGTATCACATTTCCTTAAAGAAACTAAATATTACAGATAATGTGTAGGTTCTCATTGTCCTCTGTCTTCTTTGTTCCCTATCCCAGTTCCCTTTTTACATCCTGTCCAGAAAGCTAGGGCTAACATTTATAGCTAGGGCTATAAATTTAAATGTCTTTCTATGCTTGTAGGTATATCCAGAAAAAAATATGTATAAATGTACCAAATTGTGTATCATTCCGAAACTTGCTTTTTTCCACATTCCACAGATTTTTGAGAGCTTTCTGTGTTGACATATTGATCTAGTATGTTTCTTCTAACTTCTGCATAATATTCAATCTTATAACTATACCATAGTGAGTATATCCATTCCCCATTTGATGGATATTTAGAATGCTTCTCTTTCTCACCACCAGAAAGCTGCAGTATGCAAGTAAGCATCCCTGTACATGTGTGTGTCTCTGGGCCTTTTTGCATCCTTCCAAGACCACTCCCTTGGCCCGGAGATGGTGAGAGGGGCCATCTGCAACCACAAAAGCTACAGTTCATTTGGAGTTAGGCCTGCTTTCTTTAATTCAGTGACTGCCTCAGTCAACCCAGCCACCAAAAGTAGAAGAGAAAACAAACCTAATGTGACATCAATAACTGAAATCCTTGGATTTACTTGTACTACCTTGCAACAATGGTCTTTTGTCCTGAACTATGAATAGCTAATGATCAGTAATGTTGTTATTAATGAGTCAGCCTAATAGCTATGACATAATATGGTAATATGCTTCTTTGCAAAGATATTCTTTTCAAGGGACTATAAAAACCAAATTACACCCTTTCAGCTCTTGATTTTAAGTTCTATTTTTTAGACTGTACAGCTTACAGTTTAATAATGAGAACCTATTTTTGAAGTAGCTGTAAGAGGCTTTTCCTATAAAAATGAATAGCAATGTCATTGCAGGTAAAGTGAGAAAGGAATAGAAAAATAGAAATCTACCCAGGTTTAAATAATAATAGTAATAATTATAATCATTCTGTATGTCAACTATTACAGAGATGGTAGTTCATTGTCTCCAAGTCCTAAAAATTGGCACAAAGAAGAATATAAATAATCTACAGTCATTATTTATAAATTTTAGGAGGGAAGAAAACCTCAATTTGATCAAGATATTTTTGAAGGGGAATTCTTGTTATTTTGACAGCAATATACATTTTAATTTTGCAGCTTTAATGACATTATACTAACTTATTATAGTTTTATCAAATTCAATGGGTCTTGTAGTTATGACCAACATAACATATCAGAAGACTGATGAATAGAAAATGAATAGTATTACATACCAATCACTGTTCTAAAAATTGCTATGTTTTATCTCAGTCCTAATCAAAACAAATCAAATCAAAACCTAAGAGCTAGGTACTAATGCTGTCCCTATTTACATCTGACAGAACAGAGTTATGTAACTTGTCCAAGGTCACATGGTTCCAAGCAGCAGAGCCAGGCTCTGAACCAGGCAGTATGTCTCCAAGCCTATGCATGTAACAACTATCTTTCATGATTAAGGGCAAGAAGAAACATTCTCTTAGGAAGAACATATATTTCCTTTTTCAACTTTCCTTTCTTTCCATCTCTTTTCCTTATATTCCCCTTCCCTTTAGTTTTTTCTCTTCCTTGATATGTCTTCAGACCACTTCCAAACACTCAGAGTGGGAACCTGGCTCAAGTGTTGGCACTGGAGGGGTGCCCAGAAAATCATTTGCTCCTGAATGAAGATGTGGACACAGGTTTCAGTAAATACCATGCAACATAATCTCTCTTAACATAAAATATTCTTAAGTATGAGGATACTTGCTTGAAGAAATAAAGCATACACCAACATTTCAATAAGATCAGAAACTTAGAGTAACCATAACTAATTTTCTTCAACCCATTTCTCTCCTTCCCTAATATTTGCCTATTGATCTTATTGATGCTCCTGGTTTTAACTACCCCAGATCTGTACCTCCAATCCTAACCTCCCCATTAAGCTTCAGGCTTATAATAGTCAACGGTGTTAGACATTCTCATCTAGATGTTTCCAACTTCAAACTAAACAAAGCCAACCCTGAATTCAGATGGCTCCCCCAATTCTGCATCTCCTTCCTGAATTTTCTCTTGGATTTAGTGGAACCCAAACTGTAAATGTATAGGTCTCTACCTCACTTCCTACATCCAAACCATTCTGCCAAGTTTATCTTCTAAATTCATCCCTTCCCTCAAACTTCTGTTGTACCTGCTGCAGTTCAGGCCTGTATCACCTTCCGTTCAGACTATTTTAAGAACCTTCTCAGTGAGCTCCCTGCTTCCAAGTTACCCACTGCATTGCAAATAAATGAAAATCTGTGGCCTGTCTTCCTCTAAACTTTGCTATGATTGCCTACTGCCTCCAGGATAAAGTACATGTTCCTGTTCCTCATGCCAGCTCCCATCTGGCCTTCAGTCACCCCTGTTTTTTCCAGTCCCCATCCTATTAGGGTGCATATCTACATCCTGTTAATCTGGGATTCTCTAAGCCTAAATAACCAATTGAACAAATATGTAGGGTTTTGATTTTCAAATAACACAGATTAATACTTGCTACTTTAGAGCATGTACTATATAACTTATCACTTCAAATTTATGATGAAAATTAAGTCTTTATTTTTATTGTGGTAAAAGTTGTTTTTAAGGCAGAAATAATACTCCCTTAAGAAATGAGAAGGAAAAAGAAAGTTGGTTAAGGTCCTCCTTCTTTTTGTCTTTTAATCAAGAATTGAGCTACTCTTTTCATTCTGTTTCTTCACTGTGGTAAAGGGCTTCACTGCTATCAGAAGTCCTCCTGTTAAACAGTTAAGAGATTGAGCATGAGTCACAATCTAATAAGAGAAATAGCCAGGAATCTGTCTTAATTCAAGGACTTGGACAGATAGGTGAAGAAGAGAGTTGAGAAGCCAGTGTGTGGTGAGAGAACCACTGCAGCCTTTACAGGGTCTCAATCAGAAGAATGAAGGGGGACAGCCATGCTACCAGCGCTCAGGGCCACCCATGTGGCTGCAGTCATAGATGCAGCAGCTATTAGAGACACTGCCTGACAGGCACAGAGACTCCTGAGTTGCGACGGGACTGACAGTCTTGGGGAGAAGGGCAGAGTACGGAGTGGAAAGGGCCCTAGTGAGAGCTGCAGAGTGTCCCCTGGGAGTCTTCAGCTGAGTAATGATCAACACATGCGTGTGTGGAAGCTGAGAGAGGCCAGGAAAAGAAGCACCTGAAAGGAGTAGAGGGAACACTCTCCTAAGCTCACACGAGACACGGCAAGAGCTAGGGTTTCCTCCATGTGCTAGTCCGATGGGTGTACCAACCCCCAGGCTCAGTGGTCAGCCTTGGCTGCACGTGGGAATTAACTGAGGATCTTTACAAAGTACGAATGCCTGAGCATACTCGAGAGCAGGGGTGTCAAACTCATTTTCACCGGGGCCTTCAAAGGGCCGAATATCATTTTAGGACTGTCTAAATGCAACTACTCCATGATAGTTAAGCAAGCAGGGTAGAAGCAAGGTGCCGGCTGAAGGGCTGGATAAAACAAGGTAGAGGACCTTGTGTTTGCCACCCGTGCACTAGAGAGTCTGATGTAACTGGTCTGGATTATTAGGAGTTTCTAAAGCCCTCCTGTGAGTCAACTGGTAGAGCACCACGGCGTGAGCTGGACCTCGGCAGAAGTGGGGAGACCAGGCCCTGGGAGAAGCAGCCTTCGGAAATCTGCACCCTGCCACACGTGGTGAGGACAGGATCTGACAGCCTGCGGATCCAGGATCAAAAACGGCATAAAGGTAGGTAGAAACAAGGGAGAAAATGAGGGAAAAAAACAGAAAAGAAAAATTATAAACATGATCCTCTCTAGGTCTTTCAGTGGCCAGCTCAAATTCGGCTTCCTCTGCGCAGCCTTCCCTCATCACCCCGACTACAGTTTCCTCCTTTCTGTAATGCTGATTCCTACTCCTCCCATGAAAAATGTGATCCCACAGCAGCCCCCAGCGGGTAGCCCAGCATCTTGCCATCTGTTCAGGCCCCACCCCACCAGGAAAGCCTGTTTTTGTTCCTGCTCTATAAGCATCATGTGTTTCCTTCCTTCCAAAATGGACTGACTAGCTCGTTTGGATAGTTAGCTACTATTAAGTAGTAATTAATGGCTAATAATGGATACATTACACCTTCCAAATAACATTTGCATGTCAAAACTAACCTGCAGTGTAAGAATTTCAGAGTACAGCCAGAGTGTTGACTATTTTCGTGTGTCCCTTAAAATATATAAATTTAAATCCAATAACATAGGTAGTGGCCTAATATTGGATGGTAATGATTTACAAATTTATAAATTATAAATGTATTTTTGTCACAGCCCTACTCATGGCTGTTGAAACATTCAGCAAGATATTGAATATACCCTTACGATACAATTATATTTCTAGTTAAATAAGTCTAGTTATCATCTTTATAAAAATTAGCAATATACATGCTATAAATTCCAAAGTCTTGTGATTTCAAATCAAAAGAAATTTATTTCTTTTACTGGAAATACTAAGCATTTTCCTAATTGCCTAAGAAAGTCACTTCCCTGAGAAGGACAAAAATTGAAGGTCAAATTCAAAAATCATTAACTGTGTGTGTGTTTGTGTATTTAGACATATAGACAGGTTATTCCCTGAAACACTGGGCCTAACCTATAAGAGTTGTTAAAATGATCAAAATTTGTCATGCAATTTTAAAAAATTATGTTCTGGTATGAATTTTTCTTTATTATGAATCTTTATAAAGAATTTGTGGAAAACTCACTTTTTATTACATTAGGATATTTACCATTTTTTATGGAAGTGCTGACCCCCCCCCAAAACAAACTCCCAATGAGATAGTAAAAGAATACTGAAGAAAGCATATATGCATATGTAAGCCACAGAGAGATGCCTCCTTATGATCCAACAAGAAAAACATGCAGACTATATGAATTTATAGAAAGATAATTTTTCATTATTAAGCTATGATATTTTTCCAATGAAAAGTTTAAACTGTCACCACATTTTCAAACCCCCAAGTCTCAACCACTACCACCTGACCGAACTCTTAAAATTCTCACCAAAAAAGAAAATCCATATTCATTTTACCTGAATATGTGGGCATAATCTCACTACAGCTATCAGAATCTTTTTTAAAGGAGTTAAGATAATACATTTTATTGGACAGAATGAAAATCCAAAAGAGCTAAATGGTCACAAATTGATGGATTCCCAGTAGGCTGCTGGGAACAGCAATGTGAACACAAGAGCCTTCTTCTATCACATAATTAAGAAAAGGAATATGCTTAATGTACATAAAACCAGAAAAGTTAAGGTTAAGTGAGCTGTAGGTTTTTAAGTGATGAGTAATAATGCTTAGGGGGAAAAAAACCCCAAAAAACAGAAGTATAAGCTCATGCAATTAGTAAATAAGCAGTAAACCTGCTAGGATTTTATCATGGTGATATATACCTGAGACAAAAGGCAAAGACAGAAAAGAAACTTCTCTTACCATGTGAGAAGAACCTAACAATTTCTTTGGAAATAGAACCTATATACATACTCTATTTAATCAACATTCATTCATTCTATAACTGATTAAATAATGACATCTGAGAACTCCTCTCCCTGGGAAGACCCAACTGGGAACCCTTCTGAAAATAAATGACTAATATTTAGTAACTGAAGTGAAATTACACCCATACCCCCAACCTGAAGAGAAGTGTCCAGTTCATCTTGGTCAACCCACATGGCTCAGAGAATGTAAACATGATCTAAATAAGGTTAACGCACATTCAAAGTCCTTAATATCACAAAACTGTTTTCAGATCGGTCCCACGGAATGTTTCTTGGGAACTCAGTGGGCCTAGGAACCATCCACACAGTGCCTGACCTTGTTTAGTGACAACAAAGGGGTCAGAGATTTGAGAAAGAGGGGGAACAGGGCACAGCCTCCTAAAGCAAAACCAAACCAAACAAGAAAGAAAAAATATTTACAGTCATTTGGGGGAAAGAATGATGCTAGGTTGAAACTTTAAACTGTAAAATATTTTCTTCAGTTAGTAAAAGGGAAATTCAAAGAAAAAAGATAAATGTTTCTCAAATTTTGTCAGTGTCTATTTCTTCTTTCCAGTTTCTCATAGAAACAGCAGTCATAAAGATTACTACAGATACACACAGTTGCTTTTTTAGACATGCCATACTCTGACGTAGGAATGCTTTAAGTGTAGCAGCTCTTCATTTACAGCCAATGACAAAGCAAAAAAAACTTATAAAGGGCAAGGCATTGTTCAGTCAACCTCAGACAAACATCAATGGTGAGGAACATTGCACAGAAGAAACCCTAGGCATTTAGATTTTCTGACTAAAAGGATTGCATGGAAAATTTTAGGTCAAAGGACGACTTTTAAATGTCCCATGTCTTTGTGGAAGATAAAATATGGAAACTTGTGTAATAATCAGGAAAAAGTGATATAAGAATTTTCCTCCATGTAATATCATGAATTAGAGATTATGGAGGGATTATGGTGGGTCACATCACAGCCTTATTAAATATAACAGACATCTTTATACAACATATATTCAGGGTTTATCTGTGTCATTAAGTGGCTGAGAATAATTGAAGGCTGAAAAATCATAATCCTCTTTACCTGCTTAATTCCTCCTTCATAAATGCATGAGATGGGCAGACCCTTCAATGAATAACAGAGCTCACTAAACTAGTGCTCCTGTGTCTCAAAACATTTTCTGTGAAGAGACTCTTAGCATACTGAGAGAAAGCAGTGTATTTTGTTTGTTTAGATTATTCATCAAGGTCATTATGTTCTTCTTTTATTTGTTTTTTAAGAGAAAGCAACAGAAAGCCCCATTCCCATCCCAGCACAAATTATAATATTCATAAACATTAAAAGAGCTATAAAACTATGAAAATATAAGGTCTAATTGCTATGGGACAGACATAGTAAGGTTCTTACCTGATATGGCCAATCAATTCAATAAGCTTGTGACTAAAAAAGTAAGCTGTCAGCTCAGACACGTGACTCAGGACTGAACATACTCCAAAAAGTGTTGTGGTTCCATTCAGATCCTCCAGATGCCAGTAGAGGAAAGTGAAGACAAATCCATATCCAAAACCCATAAACCATGCCACGAACAACACAGAGCCATACTGCACACTGCAGAGCAGTCTGATTAAGTCCCAAAAGCTGAAGGCCTGTGAGTGGCCCGTTGTGGTTGGTGTCTCCTCAGAGGACTCTGTGGAGCTGTTCCTCTCCACCTGAGGAATTTCCACTTCTTTTCCTTTGTCTTCATTATTTTTGAAGTGGTTGTAGCGGAAGCGGAACTGAGTAGCGACAATCAAAGCCATGGTCATGAGAACTCCAAAGACAATGAAGACAATCTGGTAGTTCCGGTACTCGGGGGGCTTGCACCCCTTTCCATCAATGAGCACTTCAATGTGGGTGTAGTCAATCCCAATACCCACAGACAGCATCGCCAGGCCCCAGCCCAGGGAGCCCCACATGCGCTGTAGCCCATAGCGGTCTCTGTGTTTGCCCAGATACTGGAGTGTTACAGTGTCCACAATGGTGACAGAAGAGGCACTGAAAAATTCTCCAATTATGACAACTACCAAAATCACCAAGAATATAGCTTCTACTTCTTTTTGATCATAAACAAGTGTGACTTGGTCAGAAGGTATAGATTTGGTGGTAGTAAGAATAGTAGTAATTGTCTCCCTGGTTACATTTCCTGGGGGGGTAGGAGTTCCTGTATTTGGGTTCACAGTCAAGTCCT
This sequence comes from Noctilio leporinus, assembly GCA_004026585.1. NCBI lineage: Eukaryota > Metazoa > Chordata > Mammalia > Chiroptera > Noctilionidae > Noctilio > Noctilio leporinus. Next base: position 483,499 of record PVIW01000355.1, on the reverse strand, counting down.
TCACATGGTCTGTAATCTCATCTGTCTGTGGCTGCACAGTAGGTGCACTGGTCTTGTCTGGAGCTGTTTCTGTGATATTGGGCTCTGTTTCTAACATCAGTGTCCCATTGGAAAGAAGCAGATTTCTTTTCTCACGTGTTTTTGGTGTTGTGATAATGAAAGAACTCGTTGGCAGGATGGTTAGCAGATGACTTGAATTAGTGGGGTGAGCTGTTGGGGGAATCTTTGGTACACATCTCAAGGTAGCAGGTTTGACAAATCCAATGCCCAGGTTGAATAAAACCCAACACAAAAGAGAAAAGAGGAGAACAATTTTACCTTTTTTAAAGCGATCTGCAACTACACCCCAAAAGGGGGCACTGCAGAATTCAATGAAGTACCGAATACCTACTAGCAATCCACTCTGGCTTGGTGACATTCCCAGCTGTTTATAATATACAGGCAAAAGTGGGTAGAGAGAGCCATAAGCAGAATAAAAGAAAAAATAAAAGACCTTGGAAATTAGAAGGTCATTGTTTATTTTGACACAATGTTTTTCTATCCAGTCTATTTCCTCTTCAGGAATAGCAGCTGTTTCTGTGGAGGAGGGTGTTTCATTTGAAGGTGGTTCTGGTTCCCTGGAAATCCCATTAAAAGGATCCGCGAGCACATATTTTCTCTTTTGTTCCTCCTCATCATCAGTTAAGATGGCAACTTTGTCGTCTGTTGCCATGGCTTGTCACCACCATCAGAATGTATGACCTTCAAAACTTTGATTATTGATCTGTAAAGTAAAATTTAAAAGATGGTTTAGTAACCAAATGATAACACTTAAAGCTTCATAAAGCTTGCAGGCAACAGAGGAGTTTCAAACCACGGCTAAAAAATAATAATTGTGAGAATGAATTCTCATCATTTATCACTTGCTGCCATATGATACTGATTTTTTAAAAAAGCTTTCAAAAAGTCAAATATTCTTTGTGGTCACTGACTAATTAATTACATCTTCCAATGGCAGGTTTATAGCTGAAGTTCATTTTCAATATTTTCATTGATTCCTATAGAAAAATGTCCAAATGATAAGGATTATGTCTAAACCAAATGTAGAAAACTAGAAAAAAAAAGGTGTTTATATTTTCTTGGTTTTACTTTTTAAACATATCCACTGAACTATGAAGTCTAGAATTTTTAGAAAATAAAGACAACTAAAACTTTAGTTTCTAGAGAAAAGTAGAAAGAAACTCTTAACTGTAACCACAAATGCAATGAGCAGCAGGGAGCCAATTGCACATTTGCAACTGGACTTGGTCACTACAGCCACAAGAACATCCAGGTAAGGAACGAGCCTTCAGGTATTTACGTTGCATCCATTTCTCCAGATGCGCTTTTATGGACTGTGGTTTAAGAAAATGAAAATTGAAGACCAAGAAGAAATCTTGAAAGCAGTGAAATAGTAATTACAAACTTACCATGTCAATAGGGAGGAAATAATTCCAATAATCACAATTTCTTATCAGAAACCATGGACACCAAAAACTTCCAGTCAAGGTAGAAGCATAGGTAAACATGGCTTGCCTCCTCACATCATGGCAAAAATTACAACTACACTTCAAAACAAAAACACTCAGAACCACCAGAAGATCAAGCTGTGTTAAAGTCCAACAACCAAGGAATTACACAAATTACATTCATTCAGACAGGTAGGACAGGCAGAGACATAGGTGCACAGAACAGGCCAACCCCACACCAACATATGGTGGAAAAAAATGAGGAGGGATATCTTGGGAGAAAGGTATCCCAGCCCCACACCAGGCCACCCACCCACAGTTCCAGTGCCAGGATGATATGTTCTCATAATTTCTGACTATAAAAACCACTGGGTGTTGGGGCCACAGAAGAAACTGCAGGATTCTCAGGCATCTCTTCTTAAAGGGCCAAAAAGGGCTTAGGACTTACTTAGACATCCAGTACTGGGGCAGCAGTTTGAAGTAGCATATGGGGAGGAAGTTTAGTGTTTGGCATCAGGACGAGTGTGTGGGACAGCTTCTTCCCAGCAAAACTCCAGAGCCAGGCAGCAGCCATTGTTCTTTTACTGAACCCTCCCCCACACGGGGCCACAAAGCTGTGGCACCATAGCTGAGACTCCATCAAGTTGGTTTACATGGATTGGCCACCCTGATGATTACCTAAGGCTCTCCCCCATCTAACATACAGGCCTACCCAAGCAATTAACAGTGGCTTTTCTATATTATGTCACACTACAAAGAGCGTCAAAGTAGCTCTACCTAATACATAGAAACAAACATAGGGAGGCTGCCAAAATGAGGAGACAAAGAAATATGGCTCATATGAAAGAGCAGAACAAAACTCCAGAAAAAGAACTAAACAAGATGTAAATAATCTATCAAGATACAGAATTCAAAACACTGGTCATCAAGGTGCAAGGAACTCAGTGGGTACTTCAGTAGCATAAAAATGATCTAATCCGAAATACAGGTGACACTAAGAAAAATATACAGGGGATCAACAATGGAGTGAATGAAGCCAAGAATCAAATCAATGATTGGAACATAAGAAAGAAAATTTTAAAATGTTCAATGAGAGAAGCAAGAATAAAAAAAGAATCCAAAACAATGACAGTGTAAGGTACCTCTGGGTAAACTTCAAGTGTACCAACATTTGAATCACAGGGGTGCTGGAAAAAGAGAAGAGAAAGAAATTGAAAACTCATTTGAAAAAAATAATAAAGGAAAACTTCCCTAATTTGGTGAGGGAAATAGACATACAAGTCCAGGAAGAACAGAGAATCCCAAACAAGTTGGACCCTATGAGGACCACACCAAGAAACATCATAATTAAAATGCCAAAGGTTAAAGATAAAGAGAGCATTTTAAAAGCAGCAAGAGAAAGCAGATAGTTACCCACAAAGGAGTTCCCATAAGACTGTCACTTTCAGCTGATTTCTCAAAAGAAACTTTGCCAGCAATAAGGGACTGGCAAGAAGTATTCAGAGATGAAAAGCAAGGAACTACAACCCAAATTACTCTCTCCAGCAAAGCTATCATTTAGAATGGAAAGACAGATAAAGTGCTTCCCAGACAAGGTAAAGCTAAAGGAGTTCATTATCACCAAGCCATTATTATATGAAATGTTAAAAGGGCTTATTTAAGAAAAAGACCAAACCTATGCACATTAAAAGGCAATAAATTCACAACTAGCAACAATTCAACCTAAAAAACTAAGCAAACAAGTAGAACAGAAACAGAATCATAGATTTGGAGACCATTTCGATGGTTACCAGGTGGGAGGAAGAAGGGGGAGAATGGTGGAAAAGATTCAGGGATTAAGAAGTAGAAATTGGTAGTTACAGAATAGGAAGAGGGATGTTAAGAACAGTATAGGAAATGGAGTAACCAAAGAACTTATATAAATGACCCATGGACTAAGGGAGGGGCTTGCCAGAGGCAATGGGAGGTGCTAGATGGAGGGGGCAGAGGTGGAAAAATTGGGCAACTGTAATAGCATAGTTAAAAATATATATTTAAAAAGAAACCATGGACATCAGAAGGAAGGGGCACAATATTTTTAAGTACTAAAAGAAAAGAACTGTCAGCCAGAACCTCATATTCAGAAAAAAAGCCCATAACCAGAAAACTACTGAATGTTATCCCTTATAAATATAGGTTCAAAAATCCCTAGCCCTGGCTGGTGGCACAGTGGATAAGGTGTCAGCCTGCGAACCCAAAGGTTGCTGGTCTGATTCCCAGCCAGGGCACATAACAAGGTTGCAAGCCAGGCCTCCAGCCAGGTCTCCAGCCAGGTCTGTAGCTGGAGGCAGGTGAAAGGCAACCATACATTGATGTCTCTCCCTCTCTGCCTCCCTCCCTTCCCCTCTCTCTAAAAGTAATAAATAAATTCTTTAAAAAAAATCCCTAGCAAAATATTTGAAAAAAAATTATTAATATGTATAAATAATTATACACTATGACCAAGTTGGATATAGTCCAAGTTGCAACATTTGAAAATCAATGTAATCTACCATATGAGGATGCTAAAAAGAAAAATAATATGACCCTAACAACTGAAGACTAAAAAGTATTTGACAAAATTAAACATCACCTTGATGAAAATCACCTACAAAAATCTGCAAATAACATTACACTTAATGGTAAAAGACTGAATGCACTGAATGTTTTTTCTCTATATAGGGAAGAAGTTAAAACTATCTGTTCTCACTACTCTTCTGCAACATTGTACTGGAAGTTCTAGCCAGTGCTATGAGGAAAGAAGAGGGAACAAAAAGTCATGTAGATCCAAAAGGAAATTATAAAATGTCCTTATTTGAAATGACTATCTATATAGGAAATCCTAAGAAATCTCCAAAATACAAAACCAATAAGTGAGTTCGAGTTCACAGGATCCAAGGTAAACATTAAAAAATATCAATTGTGTGTCTATGTATTAACAATGAACACATGGACACCAAAATGTAAAATATAATACCACTTACAATTGCCAAAATAATTAGTTTTAAATTAAGAAAACATATAGGACTTTATGCTGAAAACTATAAAATCCTGACAAAAGAAATGAAAAGGTCTAAATAAATAGAGGAACATTATATGTTCATGAATTGGAACAATCAACACAGTAAAGATTTTAATTCTCCTCAAATTTATATATAGGTTAAACATAATCCCTATCAAAATCTCACCAAGATTTTTTTGTAAATAGAGACAAGATTACTCTAAAATTTATATGAAAAGGAAAGGGAAATGGGATAGATAAAGCAGTTATGAAAAAGAAAATTTATTATACAGCTACACTGAGATCAAGGCTGTATAATATTGGCAGAAGGATATACATATATATCAATGGAACACAAAAGAGAACCCAGGAATAAATGCACACAAATATTCCTAACTTATTTTTCACAAAGATGCAAATACAATTTAAGGGAGCAAAGGAAACCTTTTTAACAAATGGTGCTGGAGCAGTTAGACAGCAATAGGCCTAAAAACAAAACAAAAACCCAACAACCTAAATCTCATCATATAGAAATATTAAAATAGATCACAGAGTTAAATGTAAAATATAAAACTATAAAACTTTTAGGGAAAAAAAGCTGTTAGAGAAAATCTCTAGGCTATAATCTAGGCAAAGTGGTCTTAGACCTAACACTAAGAACATAATTCATAAAATAAAAATTGACAGACATCACAAAAGTTTAAAACTTTTTCTCTGCAAAAAGACCCCATTAAGAGTCTAGAGCTACAGACTGAGAGAAAATATTTGAAAGCCACATGTTAAACAAAGGACTATTATGTACACTATATAAAGAATTTTTAAAACTCAACAATAAAAAAGGTCCAATTTTAAAAAATAAATAAATAAATAAACAAAAGACATGAAGAGATATTTCACTAAAGAGGATATAAAGGATATACAGATGTAAATAAACACATGGCAATGGGAGGTGCTGGGTGGAGGGGGGCAGAGGTGGAAAAATTGGGCAACTGTAATAGCATAATCAATAGTGTGTTCAGCATCATTAACCATTAAGGAAATGTAAATTAAAATATATAACACTACACACCTGTATGAATGGCTAAATAAAAATAGCAACAACACAAATTCTGACAAGGATGCAGAGGAATAAGATCACTCATACATTGATGGTGAGGAAGTAAAGTGGTACAGCTACTCTGGAGAACAGCTTGGCAGTTTCTTATAAATCTAAACATGTGACTACCACATGACCCAACAACTGTACTTCTGGACATTTATCCCAAAGAAGTGAAAACTTATTTCATATAAAAACACAAATGTTTATAGCAGCTCTATTCATAATAGCTCCAAACTGGAAACAACTCAGATGTCCTTCAGTGGATGAATGGAGGCGTAGGTAGACACACTTTACGTCCTTGCACAACATAAGAACAATAACAACTACTTCGAAACAAAAAACAACTAGAACTGCCAGAAAATTGAACTGTATGGAAGTCTGACAACCACAGATTTAAAGAAGAAATACTCATCCAGTTGGGCAGGAGGAGAGAAGCTGGGGCAGAGAGGACACAGTATGACAGAGCCAAAGGTGGCAAGGCAGTGGCTGTGGTTGTGCTCTTGCATTCATGTGTGACAGATACATGCCAGAAGGGACACCTAGGGTGTGAACCCAGCCCCTCGACTGCACAGCTTACAGTTCTAGTGCTGGAGAAATAAAGCCTCATATCTTGCTGTGAAAACCACCCCAAACCAGAGGTTGGGGTGGTAGAAGAAACTACCTGTGTCTCAGGAGAGTCCTTTAGAGGGCTCCCATAGTCCTAGAATGTACACAAGCCCACTCACTCTGGGAACCTCATGAGTGCAACAGCCAGAGGGATACCAGAGGCATACAGGAAGTGGGTGAAGTGCCTGAAAAAGGAGCAAGTGATGAGTAAGTGGCATGGTTCTATCTCTGACCCCTCCCCCACATACAGCACCACAAAGTGGTGAAATGGGTCACCCTGCACTGATGAATATCTAAGGTTCCACCCCCTTACAACATAACAGGTGCAGCAGTTCTACCTCATACACAGAAGCAAACAAAGAAAGGCTGTCAAATTGAGGAGAGAAAGAAGTATGACACAGATGAAAAAAACAGATCAAAACTCTAGAAAGAGAACTATGTGAAAAGGGGATAGCCAACTTATCAGATACAGAGTTCAAAACACTGGTGATAAAGAGGCTCAGAGAAATGATTGAGTACAGCCACAAATAAAGGAAGGAGTGAAAGTTATACAAAACAAAATAAAAATATACAAGGAATCAATAGCGATGGAAAGGAAGCCAGGATTCAAATAAACTATTTGGAACATAAGGAAGAAATAAACAATCAATTGGAACAAAATGAGAAAACAAGAATTCTAAAACAGAAGTAGAGTTTAAGAAGACTCTGGGACAGCTCCAACAATGCCAACATCCAAATCATAAGGATGCCAGAAGTACAAGAGGAAGAGCAAGAAACTAAAAACTTATTTGAAAAATAATGAAAGAAAACTTTCCTAATTTTACAAAGGAAACGGACATACAAGTCCAGGGAGCAAAGAGAATCCCAAACAAGTTGGATCCAAAGAGGACTATACCAAGACACATCATAATTAAAATGCCAAAGGCTAAAGAGAGAATCTTAAAAGCAGCAAGAGTTACCTACAAAGGAGTTCCCATAAAACCATCAGCTTATTTCTCAAAAGCAACTTTGCAGTCAAGAAGAGACTGGCAAGAAGTGTTCAAAGTGATAAAAAGCAAGGGCCTACAACTAAGATTCCTCTATCCAGCAAAGCTACCATTTAGAGAGGAAGGGCAGATACAGTGCTTCCCAGACAAGATAAAGCTAAAGTAGTTCATCATCACCAAGCCCTTATTTATGGAATGTTAAAGGGACTTATTTAAGAAAAAAAAAAAAGATAAAAATTATGAACAGTAAAATGAGAACAAACTATCAACAACAGAATCTAAAATAGAAAAACAAAGAAACAACTAGAACAGGATCGGAATCATAGATATGGAGGGTTATCAGCAGGGAAGGGGAAGGGGGAGAATGAGGGAAAATGTATAGGGATTAAGCAGCATAATTGTTAGGTACAAAATAGACAGGGGGATGTTAAGAATAGTAAAGGAAATGGAAAAGCCAAAGAACTTATATGCATGAACCATGAGTATGAACTAAGGGGTTAGTGGTTTGATGGAGGGAAGGGAGATACTGGGTGGAGGAGGGCAAAGGGGAAAAATTGGGACAACTGTAATAACATAATAAAATATGCCTTAAAACACCTATGGTACAGTTATACAACAATTTTTTAAAACCTATGGAACATTACACAGCAATATAAGGGAATAGCCCTGGCTGGTGGCATAGTGGATAAGGCACCAGCCTGCGAACCCAAAAGTCTCTGGTTTGATTCCCCAGTCAGGGCACATAACCAGATTGCAAGCCAGGTCTCCAGCTAGGTCCGTGGCTGGAGGCTGGTGAAAGGTAACCATACATTAATGTCTCTCTCCCTCTCTGCCTCTCTCCCTTCCCCTCTCTCTAAAAATAATAAGATCTTTAAAAAAAAAAGTTAAAAAAATAAAAGTAATAAACTGTTGCCCATGCAATACCCTAAATGAACCTCCAAAGAATTATAAACAGCGAATAAAATCTCAAAAGATTATATATAACATGGTTCCTTTCACATATCGTTCTTGGGATGACAAAATTATTGAAATGGAGAAAAGAAAGTGATTGCCAGGGATTCAGCAAGGTGTACAGGCATGAGGTAGGTGGAGGTGGCTACAGAGGGGCAATATAAGGGATCCTAGTGGCGACAGAAATGTTCTGTACCTTGACTGGACCAAAATCTGTATCCTGGTTGTGCTATTGTATTAAATTTTCGCAAGATGTTATCATTGGGGGGAAGTGAGTACAGGATACTTGGGCTACCTGTGGATTTCTTACAAGTGCGTACGAATCTACAATTATCTCAAAATAAAAAGATTGTGATTACCCCTGGGAGAGACAGTGACTAGGAAGAGCTCGGGGGTGCTGATGCTATGTTTTGGATCTGGGTTTTACTTTATGATGTGTTTACTTTGTAAAAAGTCACTGAACTGTAAAAAGTCACTGAACTATATTATTATTCAACAAAAAGATTAACTTAAGAACTTTGAACATGAAGAAGAACAAAAGAACAGATGGAAGTATGAGAGAAATGATAAGACACCTATAGGATCATGCAGAACGTTAAGTATCTAAAATATAGGAATTCCAAAAAGAGAAAACAGAGAAAATTGAAAGAATTTTTTTTAATTCAAGAAAGTTTTGCAGAACTCAAAGACATGAGTTATTTGCCTGAAATGACTCATTGAGTACCCAACACAATGGACAAAACTGACCCAAACCAAAGCACATCATCAAAATTTCAGAACAATGGAACAGATGACCTCACCAATTAAGGATCAAGAACCAGAATGGCTTCAGATTTCTTAACAATAACACTGGAAGCTATACTCAGCTAAATAATCATTCAAGTTTATGGTGAAATAAAGCCATTTTATATATCCAACTTCTCAGAAAATTTATCTCTCCTATAGCCTTTCTTAGGTTGTGCTCCACCAAATAAAAGAATACATGGAGAGAGTATGACATGGAATATCGGAAACAAAAGCTCTAACGTGGGAGCAAGGCAATGGGCACAATGGTGACTAGAGATCCCAGGCTGACAGCTGAACTGTGCACCAGAAACAAAGGGAAACAGTCTAGCTGGGACAGGTCTAAAGGCTCACGGAGACTTTATCAGCAAAATGACACTGGCAGAATATCAATACATCAGAATGTCCTAATAAGAAATGCAGACAATCAGTGGAATTTGGGGGTGAATTAATGATAAATACAGAGAAAGTTAAGTGAATAAAGCACTACAAGAAAACAAAAAACATTGTACAGGAAAAGAAAAATAATCATAGTTTACTAAATATCTCAACTATGACTACATAGTCATTAATGTAAATAATGAATACTGAACTAACAAATTATCATATAATCACATTGGGAAGACAGGAAATGAGATAGTTGAATGGGCATAGAGATTTGGGGCAGGAAAGAGAGTTAAATCAAGCATTCCATAGTGGGAAGACAATAGATAATACATTTAAAACTACAGAGTTAAGAATACCAGCATTTTATTTAAAAATAGGTGAATATTAAAATAATTATGTAAATGGTAGAGAAAGTAATCACCTCTGGGAGGGGAAATGAGGAGGAAAGGCATAGCATCTGTTTTCATTTTTTAAACAAGCCTGTAAACTTTTTCATTTTAAAAAATCTTTGTGCATACATACTCAGATTTTTAAAAATCAAAATTAAAAACAATATGCAATTATATAAGTTTTGTCTTTGTAAAAGATAATAATTAAAAGGCACCAATAGGGGCCCTTCTATCACAGACTAAAAATAGTTTCTAGAATTGTACAGAATGAATTCTGACTGCATGAATTCTAATCAGATGGCCTGTAATTAATTATCCTCCATAAATCAACAGAGACTTTATCAAGTAGGTCAGAAAAGGAGACAAAGCCTTCTTAAAACGCCTTAAGTCTCTGAATTGTCTAAAGTGAGGAAGAATAACCAATGTCCAGATGCTAATTCAAAGCTGCAAAATCTCTTACATTATGAGGTTGAGTTGAGCCTTCATGGGTAACTTTCTCCTAAACCATTCTTTCTTTTATTGAAATGAATTTTTTATTTATTATTTTTTATCCTCACCCAAGGACATATTTTTCATTGCTTTTAGAGAAAGAAGGTAAGAGAGATAGAACATCAATGAAAAGAGAACTAATTGGCTGCCTCCCACACGTGCCAGATTGGGAACTGCATCCTCCCAGACTGGACTTCATACACCCATACCCAGAAATGAACCTGCACCCCAGGCCTGTGCCCTGACTGGGAATCAAACCCACACCCTCTGTCACTGAGCCACACCAGCCAGGGCTGAAATGATATCTGATTATCATAAGGTTGTGCAAGGTTTCCCTTGTTATGTGAGTCCAAATGTTAAGTAGTTCTTGAAATATCAACAAATGCAAAATAGTTAAGGAGGTTTTCCTTTAATAAAACATTCAGTATCTTTTATATGAATGTCACATTCAGTAGCTTTAATATGAATTTCAAACCTAAAAATATGAATCTTTTAGTTTCAATTCAGGACATTAATGTTTAGACTTAATATTTTCAGGTCATGTTTAAATTTTGATGAATAAGGGAACAAATTATGTAATCTCTTAAAGGGGAGGAAAGAATAACCTTTAACCCTAAACATGGCTTCAATAATAAAAGTCAAATGGTTTTTGCTTTCACTTTGTGAAATTAAATGTCAATAAAAAATTTTGTAATTTAGGTCCTTAGACCTTATCAGCCATGATGGAGGTAGATTTCTGTTTATTAGTTTTCTGCTTTTGTTAAATATTGTGCCAGTAGCTTGTGATACGAACCTGAAGCAGACCCCTGGACCTCATTTTCTTCTACCTCTCAAATCGATTTCCTGTCTTAAAACAGTGTGAGGAACAAGTAACAGTTCATATTACAACATGAAAAGAAATACAAAAAATAATTATATCCTGTTCCTCCAACAAAAAATCAAATAGATGTTTGAAATATGAAGAGAAATTAATTGAATAGGCTACTAGTGATACTCTGCGTTTATTTGTCAGGAAGGAAAACAATACAGGAATTTAAATAGGTCAGAAGCTTTGTAAAAAGTAAAACTAATCTGTGGTCATCTCTTTATAAACAATGAACAATAGCCAGACAGGGCAATGAAATTATTCAGGATAACTAAACTAATAAACAGGCTAAATTTCCAATATTCATTGTACTTTATTTGCCAAAGCTTAGAAACCATATCCCCATTGAGAGAGGCTGCCAGTAACACATCTCCCAACACAGGCCTACCCAGAGCTTTCCCATTCACTTCCCTCCAGCCAAGAGCCAGGGTAGTGGGCTTGGAATCACTAGCCTCCTGCTTCCACCAGGGCAATGACTGCAACCTAGGGGAGTCTTTGAAAACACTATCTGTATGTGTCACAGGCAGTATTCTACTCATTTTCATATCCTGATGCTACCACCATATGTTTATTTCTCTAATAAATGTTAGTGCAATTCTTCTTAGTTTTCCATCTTTATGCATTTTCTCAGATGATGGGGGAGGCCCTACAAATGCAACTATTTTCATGAGGGATCCTGGGAAATCTATCACAAACACAATTTGTTTGTGTTTTCAAACAAAATAAGCACAGGGTGAAAAGAGAAGAGAAAGAAGGAAGGATGAAACCTGGTCAGCCCCAGCAAGGACCAAAGGTTTTACAGAAATATTTTCCTCAATAAATTATTGCTTGCTGTATTTTAGAAGCAAATTATATAGAATATATTTTAGTAAAAAATAAAAAGACATTCCAAGTCTATTAAAATGTTTTTTGTGCCCTGACCAGTATGGCTCAGTAGGTTGGGCATCATCCCACAAAACAAAAGAAAGATCACTGGTTGTATTCCTGATCAGGGCACAGGCCTGGGTTGCAGGTTTGGTCCCCAGTCAGGATGCGTAGGAGAGGCAACCGATTAATGTTTCTCTCACATTGATGTTTCTTCCCCACTCTTTCTCTCTCCCATTCCCCTCTCTAAAAATAAATAAATAAAATCTTGAAAATGCTTTCTGGTTTATTTTTAACTCTAGTTATGGCATCACTGTTTTATACACATAGAAAGACACACAATTTTTTTCAAATATTTCTAGAATAGGACTGACCTTAGGTAAATACAATTAGTGGGGTCTAAGATCTAAAAATACTAGGAACACAGGAAAAACAGACAGAGGAAAAATAAGAATTATAATGAGAAATAAAAATGCAACTCCAGGTATAAGTAACATAACATTAAGTTATAAGCACTAATACATATATTTTATATATGACATAATATTGTATTTGTAAGTCCTTGATAATGTTTATTTAATAAAACATTGGTACTATTATTTGACTATTCTGACATTGTTAGATGCTGAGAAAGTTAAGAGGGTTAAAGAATGTATAATCACTATAATACAAGCCATTTAAAACAAAAATTTAAAGGTGCTTCTTTTTCAGACACATCTTTTATGAGTTTATAACTGACATCAAAATATAGACCTCAAAGGTTTAAAATACATTTTTATAGGTTTGTAGTTACCACCAATTAATTTTACTTATAGCCCTAAATATACTATAGTTTAAAACAATAATTTATATCCTAAGCACATTCTAATATATATGATCTAAAATTGTTTTATTATGTTGTTAGGACTCTAATAAGTTGAGACTTACCAAGTGCTATCAATTTCTTTAAGAAAAAATATTTATTACCTAGCTCATCAAAGACAAAAGATTTACTATAAATGTCATACCAATACTTTTGAAAATTAAAATATTTAATGCTGTTAGGATAAAGATTGATAGGCATTTTAATTAACTGAGAACAGAAGTATAATCTTTTTAGAAGACAGAGATTTAAGTGTAAGGATGTTTACTTCAGTAGTTTTCATAACTGAAACAAAGTAAGCAATCAGTTACAGGAGCAGTTAAATTATGTATATCATATAAAAAAAATAGACCCTGATATCCATGGGATAGAAAAACAGAACTTAATTAATAGAAGTTAAAATAACTTAATTTAAAAGAATTAACAGAACATGGGGAAATTCTGATGTTGTATGTGTCATATTAAGCAAAAAAACAAGCAGGACACATACTTCTATGTATTATAAAAGTTTATATTTGTAAATCTCTGTACTTCATACTAACTATAACTTGAAAAAAATAATACCAAAATGTTATACTAAAGGTTATCTCTGAGAGATAAAATTAGAGAAGTTACTTTAATGTTCTTCTTATATTTTACTGGATTATTTTTCACTGAACATTTAGAAAATACATAAAGCATACTTTTTCTTTACTTTTTCTTTTTCTTTTTAATGAATTTAAGACAAGACACTCCACCAGCAAAACAATTAGGACTTGCTTTACTGTGATGCTTGCTTTACTGTGGTGGTCTAGAACCGAACCAGCAATACCTCTGAGGTATACCTTATTTTTTTTTTTTTTTCATCAATGTATGGTTGCGTTCCACCTGCCTCCAGCCACAGACCCGACTGGAGACCCGGTCTGCAACCCGATAATGTGCCCTAGCTGGGGAATCGAACCAGCGACCCCCGGGTTCGCAGGCCGGCGCCCTATCCACTGTGCCACCAGCCAGGGCATTATACCTTATTTTTAAAAGCATTGTTTTAATTTTTTTATCCTCACCCAAGAACATTTTTTTCATTGCTTTGAGAAAGAGAGGAATGGGAAGGAGAGAGGGAGGGAGGGAGAGGGAGAGAGGAACATGGATTTGCTGCAAAGCACTATTTTAAATACAAAGTACTAGCCCTGGCTGGTAGCACAGTGGGTAAGGCCCTGGCCTGCGAACCCAAAGGTCGCAGGTTCGATTCCCCAGCCAGGGCACATAACCAGGTTGCAGACCAGGTCTCCAGTCAGGTCTGTGGCTGGAGGCAGGTGAAACACAACCATACATTGATGTCTCTCTCCCTCTCAGCCTCTCTCCCTTCCCCTCTTTCTAAAAATAATGAAATAAAATCTTTTAAATAAATACATACAGAGTACTTTAGTGACAAAGGGGACACCCTTGATTCTGAAGTCCCTGAAAGGTCAGGAGGAGTTACTAAATTGAAGTCTGCTTATCCTTCAACTGAAAGAACCTGTTTTAAGGGCTCTGAGACATTCTTTAAAAAGATTATACTTTCAAAATGCAGAGAACCTCATTATATAGGAAAGAAAATGAAAGTGTGTATCATGTTGCCATTTTGAAAGTTTAACAATAAAGTCTTTTATTCAAACTCCCTCATAGAGGTGAGTCTGGGTTCCATTTGTACATTAGAGACCAATTCCACAGATATTCTTTTTAAACAGAATTAAGAAGGCACTCAATAATAGAGACCAAAGCTTGACTATGCTGGAAAAGACCAATGCATTTCTTAAAAAGTGAGAGCGAGTGTGCATGTTACTGTATGGATCTGCTTTAGGTGTTTAGTGTGTAGGTCTTGAGCTTTGCTCTGTTGAGAGTGGCCTTGTTTATCCTAGGCCCAGGTGTATTCCACTTTTATGTTGTCCCTAAAAGTTCCCAGAGCGGTTATGAGAGGTGAATTCTCCACCAAGCTCATAAAGACCCACTCCTCAGGGTTCTTCTGGGAGTCCTGGGCTCTGCTGGCCACGTTCTGCTCTTCATTGCACCAGGCTGTGCAATGGAGGTCCCTCCAGATAACCACACAGGGAGCTAACCCAGCCCAGCCCCCTCACTCCCTTTCCCTTGGCACAGTTAACCCACAAATCAGGCTTGCTGAGACAAAATCTGTTCCTCTTTCTAGTTCTCCTTTTATTCTCTGTAAAGCCACAACCAAAGCTACCTCTGCCTCTGCTGACTCACGATTGTCTGTCTCCCTCACCCTCCTCAGTCCCACTCTTGTCCTCAGATCAAAACGTTTCCTTACAGTCATTCAAAGTTGAACTTGCCTGTTTTTCTCCTTGTGGGATGTTCCCTGAATTTGTCTTCTCTTCTCAGATGCACACCAGAACAAATGTTACAAAAGGTGTCCCCACCATCCTTGACTCAAGCCCACTTCATACCTCTGGAATATGGTTTTTCTAAGAGCCTAGATTTTTTCCCATCTGCCACACTATCTTTCATCCCACCCCAGACATCCTAAAATGCAAAAGCACACCAGGTCATCAGGTGATGCAGAGCTGTCATTCACATTTCCACATCTTAACGTCCCTTCAACACAACCAGCTGCACAACCATAGCTCAGTCACATTTGCACAGGGAAGATACTTAACACCTTGTTGACCAGCAATTTTATACAAAAGCTAATGCAAGTGCAAACACTTATGTAGCAAACCACATCCATCCGGTCAATAAAACACAACACTGGGGGTAGTTTTTGTGGCTACTGAAGTAAAGTTGGTGTGTGCTTGTATGCTATTTGGAGCCACAAACTAACAACCAAAGTTGTAACATTCAAGACAGACATAGATTAACATGTAGGCTCAAGGTTTAGGTGTTTCACATTTGTTTTCTTACTTGTTTTAGTTTGGTTTGGTTTTCTGTTTTGCTTGTTTGTTTTTTAAGATTTTATTTATTATTTCCAAAGACAGTGGAAAGGAGAGAGGCAGACAGGGAGGGAGACATCAATGTATGGTTATGTTACTAATTACTAAATACTAAATATAGCCCTGCCTGGTAGCACAGTGGATAAGGCGCCGGCCTGCGAACCCAAAGGTCGCAGGTTCGATTCCCCAGCCAGGGCACATAACAAGGTTGCAAACCAGGTCTCCAGTCAGGTCTGTGGCTAGGGGCAGGTGAAAAGCAACCATACATTGATGTCTCTCTCCCTCTCTGCCTCTCTCCCTTCCCCTCTTTCTAAAAAAAAAAAAAAAAAATACTAAATATAATAACACCTGAAGTCATCCAAATGCCTTTCACCTGCCTCCAGCTATGGACCTGGCTGGAGACCTGTCTTGCAACCTAGTTATATACCCTGGCTGGGAATCGAACCCTTTGTGTTCACAGGCCAGCACCTATCCATTGAGCCACCAGCCAGGGCCTGGTTTTCTGTTTTGGGCTCAGCACCAATAAATCCTTGGCTTAGCAAATGACTCAGATAGCCAAAAGCTGTCTGGCCAACTAACTTAATTTAGACAATGCCACATTTTAAAGTAGTAAATAACTATCTTCTAAATATGAAGAGGGAAAAAAATAAACAAAACCCAGCTACAAATTAAGTGTTACTGAAATCCCAAAACAGGGCTAGGTACTAGATAACATGTCATTCAGGATTTAGGATAACAAATCAGGCCCTTCTCACCCTGCAACCTGCTAGTAAAATACAGTAAATGGCCACAGACAGCTACTGTTAATTAACCACTGAGGAATTATACCCAAATGGAATGTTCTTAATGGAGACATTAAGGTGTCTCATTGTCACACACATAATTCACATCAGATGTATGTTTGCCTTTTCCAGGAATGCAAAATGCTGTGTCCTAGGAAATGCCACATTAGTTTTGCTTTGAAGCAAAATGTTTTACTCAAACTGGCCTTGTAATAGGGAAGGAATTTGCCATTGATTTCAGAGTTTAAAGAGAAACTATTGAGCAACAGAGCTTTTTAAATCAAAAGCCTGAAATTTCCCTCTGCCCTAAATATAATCAGAACCTTGAATAAAATGTGAGATGACATCTAAAATTGTCAGAGTATCTCTTCTGCAATATAATTATATAGTTCCCATTTTCTCAGGATTGCTTATCATATTTAAAATAAACTAACCTGGCCCTGGCTGAGTGGCTCTCTGGTGGTTGGAGATTTGTCCCATATACCAAAAGGCTACAGGTTCAATTCCCAGTCAGGGCACGTACCTAGGTTGCAGGTTCTATCACCAGTCTGGGTGCATACAAAGACAACTGACTAAAGTTCCTCTCCAACACCAATGTTTCTCCCTCTTTCTCTCTCCCTTTCTCCCTCTCTAAAGAACAAAAATATCAAACATATTCTTGGGTATGTAAAATGTAACATAAACTAACCTTATTCAGATTCCCTTCATGTACAAAACAGAAGAGTACTTTC
Source organism: Noctilio leporinus (assembly GCA_004026585.1). Classification (NCBI taxonomy): domain Eukaryota; kingdom Metazoa; phylum Chordata; class Mammalia; order Chiroptera; family Noctilionidae; genus Noctilio; species Noctilio leporinus. The sequence goes on along the minus strand of PVIW01000355.1, from coordinate 466,296 downwards.
TTAATTCTGAAAGGTATGAATGTATTTGGCTCTAGATTTCTAAGTCTGAGCAGGCAAATTATCTATTTTTAAGGATTCTAAGCAATGATTTTTGTTAATACTACATAAAACTGAGAAGAATTGTGGGATTATATATCATTATTATACATGCACCTCAGACAAGACTGACTTGATAACTTACTGCTCCTAAAATTATGTTACTAATTACTAAATACTAAATATAATAACACCTGAAGTCATCCAAATGCCATAATTTCATGAAATGACACGCAGGTACATTTACCTCTCCTACTCCTATCTTCTACATAAAGAACAATCATGCTTCCTCAAATAGCCACCACTAACTAGCAAGACTAGAAGAAATTCTTACTGTACCACTCTATCAGATAAATTGATATGTGCATCAAAGCATTCTTACCGAGGAGGAAAAATGGGGGTGCTGTAGAACAGGCTACAGATGCTGTTAGAAAAGGTAAAAAAAATCAGTCATCTAAGACTCTTCATCCTTTGTTCCCACACCTACAACTCCTAGAATATCACCTTCCTCTTTGATCTCCTGAGTCTCATTTTCAAACATTACAGTTTGGGCACAGTCCATTTTTTTTCTCGTTTTGGGTTTGCATAAAGTGACTCTACTTTTTTTGTTTCTCTTTTTAGTTTATATAATAAAATAGTATGTGCTTATTGCAAAACTTTTTAAAATCCCAAACATAATTTTATAAGGTAAAAAGCAAAAGTACCCTCTTCTCTTCGTCCCATCCTATTTCCTTCAGGTAGCCACTGTCAACAGTCTGGGGATGATGAGGTATACATATGCCTGTATGCAGGTTTAATTGTGTGCATACCAGAAATCTCTCCAGCTACTTCCTTTTTTCACTTACTATATCTTGATTTTTCTCAAGACAATGTACCAAAGCAGCTAACAGGTGCATTTATATTACTGCATTTCTCATTCCTCCTACAATGAGATTGCTAACGTAAGATTTACTGAATATGAAAACAGGCAAAACAACAAAACCTGTCAGCCTAAAACTAAAAATGCCTTTGATTATATTAGGTTTTTACACTCACTTCTGACCTAAAAAAAAATGGTGAGAACAAATGTAAACAATATGTATGCATTAATATATATGCACTTTAAATATATCAAGTATCTTACATAGATAAATGTACACTGAAATGAGGTTACTTTTCAAAGAAGCAAAGGATGGCACCTGTGTAGGTGGTGAGGTTTAGTGAGTCCTAAATAGGGAGGGATACCATGTAAACATTTCCTGGACTTTGGAGCCTTTAATAAGGGGTCATATGAAACTCCACCTCACACTGATGGTATGTTTTAAGTTCCTTAACATTCCTTCTTTCTAGGCTTCCTTTTCAACATCCATAAACTGGGGGAAAGGCTCATCTTACAGATATTTAGAAATTAAGGATTTAAGATAGTGTCTTAAACATAGTAAGTGCCCTAAAAGTACCTTATTACTGTTAGTAATCCATTACCTATATACGGTAGATGGTGATCCAATACCTTATGCCTGCAAACCTTTCTATTTTGTTTACCTTTGCTTTGGCTTACTTTCATATTTTTATATTTATCTTATTTGTAAGACATATAAAGTGCCTTAGAAATTAATTACTATAAATATGCTTAGTAGCTTTAATGAATTATTGAAACATGATCCTCTCTCCTTCTACTCCCCCAGAGTGTGTTGCACTGGGCTCATTAGCAATGTTCCAGCCTCCTGCTTGCTATGCGATCCTAAATGTGATAAACCATCTAACTACCACTAAGTAACTGAAAATACCTTCCATGTTTGCTGATGACCAGCAGCTTACAGTGTCAAAAGCCAACCTTCCCATTGAGGAGGCTTCCTGTCCTCTCCTTTTACTTAACAAGGCCATCAATGATGCATACCCCTTTAGCTGGCTAGTGGCCACATCTTGGGAAAGGGAGGCTCTGCAGACACCAGGGATCTACCAAATACACATCTGTGTTTCATCCTATGTTATTAGTCAACTCTATGTCCACCCACACTTTTCATTCATCCATATTGAAGATTTAGATTAGATTTACATTATTTCCACAAAATCCTAAACTTCTAGAACAGTCTGGGGAAAATTTGGCCACTATACTATCCAACTGTCTTCTCTTACATGAGACAAAACAGGTTCAGGCACATGTGACAGACCCAGACAAACAACTATTTAGACCGCAGTTGGTATTAGAAGAACCTCAGCTCTTTAATGTTGGGTTATTTCCTCCACTAATCAGCAAGAGTTTACTTGTCCCAGTAGCTCTGTAAGATGTTGATTAAATATTTGTGGACAAAAGAAAATGTTTGTAGTTGCCAATATGTGTGGGAGAGGCAAAATGCACCATGTACCAGCCTTAGGGTCATTAATCCACCTGTCTGTCCAGGTGGGGATGGGATAAATAAGGGAGAATGTTGCATTTCACCATCCTACTTAAATTTACAAAGGGCTGTTTAGGGAATAAATAGGGCCCAGAAACACGAGTAACCCCCATCACTCTATCCCAAAAGGGTCTAAGGGCATGTTACACACCTAGCTGAAGGAGCATAAGGTGGGGGTTTTCTCCTAGAATGGTATCATCAGACAGGGGAAGAGGCTTTTTTTTTTCTTTTTCTATTTTTTTTTTTTTCTAGAATTTATTCACCTGAGGAAGCAGACGCAGTCAATTTCCTCCTCTTGTCACACCAGTGGCCACGTCCCTCTCACTGAGGCTGTCTGGTGATTCTTGCCTCCACCTCTCCTCCGAGGATGTTTCCGGCAAGGGCGCGAGTGGGCCTGGACCGAGAAGGGCCTGGTCATTGGGCCCAGCCCTCCGTCCCCACCCACCGAGCCCCCTCCCCGGCTGCTTCGACAGCCCTGCGAGGCTCCTGCGAGCAGCGCCTTTGTGTTCCCGACTCTATTTTCGTTTGCGGAAGTGCTCGCCGCGCCGGGCATGCAGGGGGTGCAGGGGGTGCCGGCTCGGTCTCCCCCAGCTCCCCAGGGAGATGACAACCGACACAGAAGCCGAGGGGAGGGAGGGAGCGGCGGGCCAGCGGGACTGGAACGGAGACACCCACGCCCGCCCGCCCCGGGGCCGCTCTGAAGCCGCCTCCCCCGAAGCAGGTGTGCACAGCCCTGGAGTGGGTCCCGGTCCCGAGCCTGCTGGCCCCGCAGGAGAGGCCGGGGTGGGGCTGCCCGGCGCCGCCAAGCACGTTCCCTCCCCCTGCCCGGCCGGACTCACCTGCTGCGGCAGCGGCGGCGCTCAGCTGCGCAGAGCTCGGGAAGCCATCGCCCCGCAACCAGGCGCTGCGACTAGGGTCCCTTGGGTGGCGGTGGTCCGGGCCACGCGCACCATCTCCGGCTCCCTGGGGGCTGCGGCCGGCTGGGCGAGGCCGTAGGATGCGGGCGGGGTGGGGCGATCGCGAGCTGCGAGCCGGACTGGCGCACACAGGGCGCCGCTCTCCTCCTCGCGGCTCTCCTCCGCCTCCTGCCGCGCACAGGACGCGTTTCAGGGCAGAGCTGCCTGGCCGCCACCAGGTGCAGCGCTCCGCCTCCTGCGGTGGCGCCGCTCCTCCCGGCCCTGCGCCCGCCCTCCGGGCCCGGGACGGCGGGACCCAGCCCTGCAGGGGACGCCCTCCGAGGACAGGAAGCCGGACTCGGGGGGCGTCTCCCACCCCACGCCGACCTCGGGCTGAATCCCGGGGAAGTGGTGCAGGCCTCGCCCCGGCGGAGGGGCTGGGGGGGGGGGGTGGCGGTAGGGGGGTGCGCCTAGCTGGGTATTGTAATAATCATTATAGTAGACATTTATTAAGGGCTTATTCAGTGCTAACGCTGTTAATGCGGCACCTCAGTGTCTAGTAGCAGCCTTGGCAGACTGTCCTCAGTTGACCCGGGAGGGAGGACCCGGGTGGGGGATGGAGGCAAACGGGAGTGTCGGGGCTCACCAGGAAAGCGATCCAGAGGCCGAAACGCCCTTTCCAACTGGAAAGGTGCAACCATATCCGCCCGGCGCCTGGCTGAGGAGGCACCCGTGTGTGTTGCGCTAAGAACGCACCTGAAGTTGTATTTCTGGTTAGACCGAAGCAAGAACTTGAAGGGCGATTGTAATAGGTATCGTTCCTTCAGCAGGTGTTTTTGTATGTTTCTGACGGGCTTCAGGATGCCAGATCCCGTTCACAGGGAGCTTATGGTCTTTTGTGGCAATAACAACAACGATAATAATGGCAGTGACTATTTATGAACATATCATATATGAAGCACTGTTAAAGATTTACCTTAATCCTAAAAGTATAGTCAGTCTTGTCATTTTACAACTGAGAAAACGGAAACTGAAATTTCATATGACCTATTCAAAAATTACTAAACAGTAAAAGGGAAAGAAGGCTTAATTTCATCTCCGGGGTTTAAGCTTTTAACCAAGAAATCATACTGATGGGAGTTTTTATAGGCCCTGGAGCTTTAGGATTTCAGGCCCCTCTTTAGAAAGAATAAAACAAAATTAAGAATACAAAGTGGCACTGGCCCCTCCTTTTGCTTAGCTTAAGTCCCTGAAGCTTAAGTCTTATGATAAATCCATTTACAATACTGATCAAAGCAAAAACAATTCAAGTGAGTGCTAATGTTTCAAATGAAAGAGATAAAGGTGGTTCTTGGACTTAGAAGGACAGAGTTTGGTCTGGTATTGGCCTTGAGGCAGCTTCCCACTACATTATCTGAAACCGAACAGCTTATAAAGATCCATTTGGTAGCTGTCATAATAAAATTATCATTCTCCTCATCTGTCCAGACATTAAGCAGCTTTTTAAAAAGGAAAGAAGAAAAGGAAGAAGGTAAACAGACTGCAGCTCTAGCAGGATTCAGGCCTGTCCTGCATGTGGGTGGAAGTGAGAGGCAAAGGTGGTTCCTGGCTTACAGCTGCTCAAAGGAAACTCCATGTTGAAAAGTGAAGCCAAATCTTCCTAGATTGAAGCTGGCGATTCTGTTTCAAATGGAACAGGATGGTCTCAAGGGTCAGCCTAACAGAAAATGTTTTAATTGTCCTTGTTAGAGCATGAATTTTTTCCTGGCAGCCTCTTTCCTTTTCAACATAACTAAGGAGAAGGTGCAAAGGGTGCAAACTTGCATAAAGAAAACGTGATTTGCCACTTTCCCGGAATCTCCCCACCCACTGTGAGGTAACTGGTGGGTGTGGTGTGGAAATTAGCTTCCAAATTTACTGCCAGGCAGGCTATCCCAGAAAGACTATAACCCTGGCTTGTCCTCCTGTCGGCTAACAGAGGACAGTGGGACAGTGGAGCCGGGGACACACAAAACCACCATTTGTGCGTGACTAAAGACAGTGGTGATTTTATAGCATCCTGGATATTTCTCCATGAAGTAGGAGTTGGGGCTCTGCACCGGGAGCTTTTTTTTTTTTTTTCCTTAATCCTCCCTCAAGGACATTTTCCCATTGCTTTTAGAGAGAAAAATGGAATGAGAGAAGCACCAATTGCCTGCCTGAGAGGTAACCTAGTTGTATACCCTGAAAGGGATTTAAACCTGCAAACTTTCAGTTATGGGGCAACACTCCAACCAGCTGAGTCACACTGGCCAGGGCCGCTTCCCAACTGAGTCGCACTGGCTGAGGTGGGTTATTCCTGTGTGTCCTCTTTTCTTCTGGAGTGAGATGAGGAGAACCTTAGCAAAAGGCATGTTGTCATGGGGAGGTCGTTGTCACCACTAGAAAAGCTGTAGGCCAGCAATTTTAACCTTTTTCGTCTTACAGCACACATAAACTAATTACAAAAAATTTGCAGCATTCCAAAAACTATATTTTTTGCCAATCTGGCCCCTAAAATTGGCATAATTATGATTCATTCACACTAGGCAGCTATATGCTGTTGTTTTTTTAATTTGACAATCTAAGGGAAAAAAGATCAATGCCCCGACTAGCCAACTAATGTATGTTTTACAAATTCTTGTGGAGCACTAGTTGAAAATTACTGCTTTAGGCCTTTCTTTTATTTATTTATTCATTCATTTATTATCTTACAGAAGAAAGGAGAGAGAAACATCAATTTATTGTTCCACTTATCTATGCATTCATTGGTTGCTTCTTATTTGTGCCCTGACAGGAAAAGATACCAGCAACCATGTTGTATTGGGAAGATGCTCTAACCAACTGAGCTACCCAGCCAGGGCCTAGGCGTTTCTTCTAACTGCATTTTCTGTGATTGCTGCCACTCACCGCGTTGGCTTCAATCACAGAATATTTGAGGATGCCCCCACACCCCCTCTCTGAGGCCGCTTCTCTCCTGAGTGCGGGACCAAATGGCCGGTTGTCAAGCAAGTTGTTGTGCAGGCCCATAGGAATGCTTTTCCTGATCTCCTGCTCCTTCCTCCTGGGTTCCCAAACGATTGGATTGGCCAAAAAGTCCACTTAGTTTGCTCCATAAAATAAAAGACACAATTTCCATTTTCACCAATAACTTCATTGATGTAGATTTTTTGAGTATGTTGGCTACCTCCTGCTATTGACCAGGGTAGAGGCCAGGGGTGCTGCTAACAGCCCCACAGCCCCATTATTTGGCCAAAATGTCAACAGTGTCAAGAAACTTCACAAACCACTTTGGACTTGTTCGATCAGTCATAGCTCCTTCTCCATGCGTTGCACAAATCTTTTAGCGTTTCAATTGCATTCTTGCCTTTCCTGGAATAATAAAGGATAATATTCAAAAATATTGCATAGTTTTATCCATCTTTAGTAGTAAAATGGCTGCACAAAAATTCACCAATTTTGATAAATGTTTTTGTTTTTTTTTAATTTTATTTAATTATTTTCAGAAAGAGGTGGAAGGGAGAGAGGCAGAGAGGGAGAGAGACATCAATGCATGGTTGCCTTTCACCTGCCTCCAGCCACAGACCTGACTGGAGACCTGGCTTGCAACCTTGTTATGTGCCCTGGCTGGGGAGTCGAACCTGCAACCTTTGGGTTCGCAGGCCCAGCGCCTTATCCACTGTGCTACCAGCCAGGGCTGATAAATGTTTTTTAATGCACACTGATATGACAGCTGCCACAGTACAATCTAATAAAATTGTTTCAAAAGACGTTAAAGACAGCTAAGCACTACTAGAGCCATCATACAGAAAAGCAGTAATGGACTTTTTGGCCAGTCCAGTACCATCCACCCAGCTGCACAAAGGCCTTTGGACTGGATGCTCCCTTCACCTTCACTCCTATACCCACCCAGTACATTAGTTTTCTATCACTATTATACCAAGTTGCCCCAACCTTAGGGGGTTAAAACAACACAGGTTTATTACCTTACAAGTCTGGAAATCAGAAGTCCAAAATGGGTTTTACTGGGCTGAAATCTCGGTGTCTGCAGAGCTGCATTTCATCTCTGGATGTTAGAGAAGAATCCATTTCCTTGGCTTTTCCGGCATCTAGGGGCTGGTCACATTGCTTGGATCTTGGCCCCTTCCTCCATCTTCACAGCACCTCACTCCCACCTCTGCTGTAATCATCAGGTGGCCTTTTCTGACTCTGACCTTCCCACCTCCCTCTAAGGACCCTTGTGATTACATTGGGCTCACCCTGATAATCCAAAATAACCTTTCAAGAGCCTTAACTTAATCAAAACTAAAGTCTTTTTTGCCACATAAGGTAACATATTTATAGGTTCCTGGGATTAGGAACTGAGTATCTCTAAGAGGCAATGATTTTGCCTACAACACCCAAACACCCAAATACCAAGCCCTGTGGAGTCCATCTTTCAAAATATCTCTGGAATTGGTTCTCTCCATTCCTGTGCTGTGCCAGTCCATGAGGTTCTCTCTCCTCTGTCTTATTGGCAACCATTTCTCAGTGTCTCTGCCTCAATGTGTTTTCTCATCCAATCAGTTTCCCCTGTTGCAACCAAAAGAATCTTTAAAAACATCTGCGTCCTGGCTGGTGGCACAGTGGATAAGGTGCCGGCCTGCGAACCCAAAGGTCACTGGTTCAATTCCCAGCCAGGGCACATGACCAGGTTGCAAACCAGGTCTCCAGCCAGATCCGTAGCTGGAGGCAGGTGAAAGGCAACCATACATTGATGTCTTCCACCCTCTCTGCCTCTCTCCCTTCCCCTCTCTCTAAAAATAATAAATAAAATCTTTAAAAACAAAAAACAAACAAAAAAACATACATTTGACCATGTGGCCCTGGCCAGGTTGCGCAGTCGGTTAGAACATTATCCCGATATACCAAAGTTACCGGGTCCTGTAACTTTGCACATGCAAGAATCAACCAATGAATACATAAATAAGTGGAGCAACAAATCAGTATTTTTCTCTGTCTCTCCTCTCCTTCCTCTCTCTTTGTAAAAGCAATAAAATAATAATTTAAAAAAACATCTGACCATGTAATTTCTTTGCAATCCCACAGGCTTGCACAACACTACAGGGGTACCATTCACTTTGTGTTGGACCTCCTAGATATGCTGCCTGCAGACCTTAGTCCTCTACCTAAAACCCATCCATGGTCCCCTTTATTGTAACAATGAGATTCAAAGGTCTAGTAGTTAAGTAGAATTAAATTTTTTTTCTCCTCCAACATTCTCAAGTAGGCAGGCCAAAGCTGGTAGTGTGGCCCCTCACCCACACAACACACGTGTTCCACGTCTGGTCCAGGGTAAGTGCTTCCGTGCTCACCACATGGAATGGGGAGAATGTAAGCCTAGTCACTTAAAGGGAAAGCCTAGCATCTGCACACTTTGCCCATTCATGTTCCTTTTGCTGAAACACTTGCCCATCCACATCTTAGGCAAAGGTGAGAAACAGTCTTCAGCTGTACCCAACTAGATTCTATGACAAAAGAAAGGGAGAATGGATTTGGGGAGTCAACTAGCAGTGTTCCCTAGGGTGGAAAACTAGGTGTTATATGCAAGAGAAAAATGAAGGAACATAATTTAGATCAGAGGATAGGCAAGGCCTCTTTGAGGAAGGAGCAGTAAACGGAGTCCTGAGGTGTAAGTCAGGGGTGGCCAGAATTAAAAGCTCAAGAAAGACCTTTTCCCACAATAAGGCAGCCCTGCAGCAGCAGAGTGAAGCACTGATGACTGGAGAGAACGAGTGGTGAGCTAAGGAGAATGTCAAGACATGAAGTTGGAGAAGTAGGCAGGAGCCAGATCAGAGAGAAACTTAACATTCAGTGCAATCCATTGAAGGGTGTTTAAAAGACCTTATTTGTGCCTTTAAAATGATGCTATGGCTGTTGTGTGGAGAATGGCATGGAGACTCATTTAGAATGTAACCATCAGTGAGGAGAGAGGTGAGCTCGGCGGCTTGGACCAGTGGTAGCAGTGGGGGTGGAAAGAAGAGAGTAGATTTGACAGAGAGGTTTTGGGAGTGTATCAGGCAGGGAGAGGAACAAGGGAAAGGAGGTGTTCAGAATGGCTCAAGTTTCTGGCTCCAGCAGTGGGTGGATCGTTGATAACCTTTATTGAGAGGGAGAAGACCCTGGGAGGACGGGTGGAAGGAAGAAAGGAAGAGCTCAGATTTTGGCATAAGTTTGAGATATCTATAAGACTTGCAGATGAAGCTTTGATGCAAGCAGTAAAATATGAGTCCCAAGCTCAGAAAAGGGGGGTGGACTTGGCAATTATCAGCATTGATGTGCTATTTGCAATCATGAGGATGAATGGGATTACACAGAGCGAAAAGATACCAAGAGAGCTCTGAAAAAGGCCAACCTTCACCCAGTTGGTCTAGGAGGAGGAACTAAGGATCAGTCATAGAAGTAGGAGGAAGCTCAGGAGAATACTGTCTGTGAAGCCTAGAAAGAAATTTTTCAAGCAAGAGCAAGTGGATAAAACTCCATCCCTCCTTTGGATCCTAGATAAACACTATGTCCTCCACAGACTAGGCATGTTGCCCCTCAAGGGCTTCAAGCACTGTGTGGCACTTATCAAATGCTATTGTAATAACTTGCTTTTCATGCTGGACTATACGATCCTGACACAAGAAACAACTTTGTCTTATTCAAGATTTGTCTTATTTTGTCTTTTTTTATAATAGTTTCATCTAACAGTCTGCATACAGTGGTTTAAGTAAAATAAAAGTAGGTAGATAGGTGACTCAGTGGTGTTGAGGACCAGGGGATTTATGCTCTTTTGATCTTACTGTTCAGGCATCTTCAGCATAATGCTACCATCTCAAAATCTCACAAGGCTGCTCCAGCTCTTCCCACTATGATCACATTCCAGTCATCGGGAAAGAGAAAAGGAGAAGGGGAATGTTCTTCCTCTTCTCTTGCATTTTGATGTTTCTCTCCCTTTTTTTCTCCCTCCATTTTCTTCTTTCTAAAAAAAGTAAACAAAATCTTATAAATAAACATAACCAGAAGTTGTACATATTACTTAGTTTTCCGTTCCAGTGGCAGAAATCAGTTGTATGGTGACATCTAGCTGCAGGGAAGACTGAAAAATATGAGTTATTAACGAGTACCCATGTGCACAGATAAAAATTCTATTGCTATGAAAGAAAGAGAGAACAGAGCCTGGGTGCAATCAGCAGCCTGATATGCCATTGTAACTATATCACAGAACTTGACTGTTGCAATATGACTGTATAAGTATAGGGAAAGGCATGGAGGGATAAACATTGAACTCTTGATATTGATTACCTCATGTGGGAGGAAGTGGAAGGGACATGCAGGGGGAGTTGATAAGTTATTTATTGGATAAATGATGACAATAAATGAATACAATGGTGACAATAGTAATGAAAATGGTTCCTTTTAGTCCCCCCTACCATCCTTCTTTCTTGGCATTGGTTTCATGGAGAGAATAAGACTCACACTGGACTTAAAACATGACTTAAAATGTAAATAGGGTCCTGGCTGGTGGCACAATGGATAAGGCACTGGCCTGTGAACCCAAAAGTCGTAGGTTCAATTCGCAGCCAGGGCACATAACCAGGTTGCAAGCCAGCTCTCCAGCCAGGTCCACAGCTGGAGGCTGGTGAAAGGCAACCATACATTGAGGTTTCTCTCCCTTTCAGCTTCTCTCCCTTTCCCTCTCTCTAAAAACAATAAACAAAATCTTTAAAAAAATGTAAATAGGAGGTTATCTCTAATTATGATATCTTTTTAATTCTCTTGAGTTTTCCAGAGAAGGGTGATTATATCAACTTACAAATAATGATACTGTGGTCTCCATTCCACTATATATGTATGTAGATTTTTAAAAATGTTATTACATTGACAAAACAATTATAAATATTCAGGATGATCAAAAGTTGTCCACTTATTACTTTCTGTACTGTGAGTGACTCTTTTGCTTTACTGCTGAGTATCAGGTGGGCTATTGCCTTGAATACACAATTCTTCATTAGGTTAAAAAGGTATCTTTCTATACATGTTTAATATGAGCCTTTAAAAAATTAACAATAGGTATTTTAATGTAATTTATTAGCAAAGTCATGACTATAGACAGGCCAATTATAATAGAAGGTAGCATATGCTATGATTGGCACATGGATTAACTTTTCATTATGTTCCTCCCCTCCTAAGAATAATTCATTAGATCCTTATGTCCTGATGCATAAAGTTTCAAATATTTAACCACCTTCAATCAAACAGTAAAGCCTTGCCAGTTTTATCTCCTTGGTATCTCTCTAATGTTTCTTCCTCCACATCCATCTCTAAGGTCCTATTGCAACAGTTGCCCTGTTTCCCTGCCTGGCACATGTATCCAGGAGAAACCAAGACACTTAAAATGAAACTCAGTTACATGATTTTTAAAATATACTTACCTTTTAATTTATACAATTTTATTAGACTATAAACACATTCAGAAAAGCATGTAAGTCATGAAGGTCAAATTTATGAGTTATAATAAATATAATACAAAATTTGTGTAATCATCTCCAATACCAAAAACTTGAACATGACAGCACTCCAGAGAGTCCCTTTGTGAGCCTGACAAATTTCTGCCCCTCCCTTCTACCCAGAGGTAACTATTATTCTGATTTCTAACACCCACAGGATAGTTTTGTCTGTGTTTGAACTTTATATGAATGGGATCAAACAGTATATAACCTTTTATGTTTAATTTTTTTTGCTCAAAATTATATTGCCATGTATAGGTATTTCATTTCCGATATGTATACAAAGAAATCACTCTTCTGCTGATAGACATTTGGATTACTCATATTCTTTGGCAGTTGCAAGTAATGCAGCAGGCAAAAACATTTCTGTATTTGTCTTTTGGCACACACATACGTGAATTTCTGTCACCTAGGAATGTAACTGCCAAATTACAGGGTATACAAGTTTTCACCTTTATTAGTTAATACCAGTTTCCCAAAGAGGTTGCAAGAATTTATATATCTACTGTCAGTTGTTTCATATCCTTGCCCTCACTTGGTATTGTCAATCTTCTTTTTCTTAATCGCTTATTTTGAAATAGTTTTATACTACAGAGATGTAATAAAGATAGAACAGAGAGATCCCTCTACCCCAGTTTTCTCTGATGTTAATATCCTACACAACCATCATACAATGATCAAAAAAAAAAAAAAGAAAAGAAAAGAAATAGACATGCTGTCAATACCCTTACTAAACCCTAATACAGACATGATTTTGATCTCACCAGACTTCCACCAAAGCCTTTCTGTTCCAGGATCTAACCAGGATTCGTACAACATATTTGTCTTCTTAGCTTCATCCAATCTCTGACCACTCTCCAGTCCTTCCTAGTCTTTCATGACCTTAATACTTTTAAAGCATACTAATGAGGTAGTTGGTAGAATGACCCTAAATTTAGTTTTACTGACGCTTTCTCATGATTAGATTGAGGCAATGTATTTTGATAAGAATGTCATAGAGGTGATGTGTGCTTTTCAGATCATACCAGGGGGCACACACCTTGTATATCCCAATACCTGCAATATTAGTCTTGATTTCTTGAGTAAATGGTGTCTGCTAGGTTTCTCTGCTATAAAGTCACTGTTATTTTCCTTCAGAGTCAACAATACATGGGAAGAGATGCTTTGATGCTATGTAAATATGCTATTTCCTCTTACACCTTTATTCATTAATTTTAGCATTTATTGGTTGTTCTTGCTTGCAACTATTGTTACTGTGATGTTCTAATGGAGATTTTCTATTTTCCTTATGCCTTCTACATTTATTAATTGGGATATTCTTGTACAGAAGTATTTTTCCTTCTTTCCCACTTATGTACTTATTCAATTATTTATTATGTCAGTATTGACTCATGGGTATTTATTTTATTCTTTGGCTTGAAATTCAATACTAACAAAATTTGTTTTCTTTCTCAAATGGTCCTTTTGCCATTGGCTGTTGTTCGCAGGTTGCCTTACATCTTTCTTTTTCAGGGTGAAATTTGAATAAAATTTCTTTATTTCAGCAGAATTTTAAACATGTAAGGATAATTTTGCCATGAACTTTGTCAAAATATCTAAAATTAATCTTCATATTATTTGCTTCATAAACTTGATTTTTATTATAGTGAAAATATATAACATAAAAATTACCATCTTAATTACTTTTCAGTATACTGTTCAGTAACATTAAGCACATTCACATTGTTTTGCAACTATGATCACCATCCACAAACTTACTTTTTAATTTTAAAAACATTTTATTAGTGTATAGAACATACAAACATCTGCACCAAAAGTATCAAGTCAAAGTCAATATTATTAAAAGAGTTTGAGGTCAAGACAGAACTTGCATACATACAAGAAACTATACAACTTATAAAGGTAAACTTCAATGAGCTATAATAAATTAAATAAAAGGCTATGTAATTAAATATTACTAGCACCCCAAAAGGTTTTCTTATATTGAATATAAAAAATACAAACTATAAAAAAATTATCAAGTAAATTGGACTTTATCAAAATTAATAGCATTTGCTCCCCAAAAGATAATGTTATAAAAATGAAAAGGCAAGGCATAGAATGGGAGAAATTATTTTCAAGTGTAATCCAACAAATGTCTCTGGAATACATAAGAACTCACCAAGGCAGACAATCCAACTTAAAACTGGACAAAAGGTTTCAAAATACGCTTTACCAAAGAAAACATATAGATGATAAATTAGCACATGAAACGATGTTTGGTATCATTAGTCATTAGAGCAGTGTTTTCAACTGGGTGTGGTTTTGCTTCTACACCTCAGACATTTTTTTTTTAAGATTTTATTTCATTATTTTTAGAAAGAGGGGAAGGGAGAGAGGCAGAGAGGGAGAGAGACATCAATGTATGGTTGCTTTTCACCTGCCTCCAGCCGCAGATCTGACTGGAGACTGGCTTACAACCTGGTTATGTGCCCTGGCTGGGGAATCGAACCTGCAACCTTTGGGTTTGCAGGCCGGCACCTTACCCACTGTGCTACCAGCCAGGGCCCCAGACATTTTTGATCATCGTGACTGGGGTGGAGGATGCTACTGGCACGTAGTGAGTAGAGGCTAGGGATGCAGCCAAGTTTCCTACGATGCACAGAACAGCATCACATGCAAAGAATGATTTGGTCTGAAATGTCCATAATAAAAGGTTGAGAAACCCTGTGTTACAGAAGGCAGATCAAAAGCACAATGAGATAGCAATGCATGTGGAACAGAAGAGATGAATAAACAAATAGGTAAATTAAAAGACTGAACATACCAAATTTTGAAGAGAATGTGAAGGCAGAGGAACATCATACAAACTTGGAAATCTAAAATAGCTATACCATTTTTGGCAGTTTATTAAAAAGTTAACAATAGCCCTGGTTGGTGGCACGGTGGTTAAGGTGCCAGCCTGTGAACCCAAGGGTCGCTGGTTCAATTCCCAGCCAATTCACATGGCCAGGTTGCCAGCCAGGTCTCCAGCAAGGTCCCTAGCTGGGGGCAGGTGGAAGGCAACCATACATTGATGTTTCTCTCCCTCTCTGCCTCTCTCCCTTCCTCTCTCTCTGGAAATAATAAATAAAATCTTTAAAAAAATAAAAATGTTTCCCCATGAAATGACATCAATCAGGGATATATATATATATTTAAGTTAACAATAAACCAACCTCAGCTATTTCACTCCTGGGTATTTCCCCAAGAGACATGGAAGCATTTGTTCACACAAAGACTTATATATGCATGTACATACAGCTCTATTTGTCATAGCCAAGAACTGAAAACAACTCAAATGTCTATCAAAACTTGAGCTGATAGACAAATTGTGGTTTATTCATGCAATGGAACACTAGACAGCAATAAAAAGAAATGAATTATTGATATTAATGAATATACAAACCCAGCCCTGACTGATGTGGGACAGTTGGTTGGGTATCCTCCTGTGGAGCTTAAGGCCATCGGCTGATTCCTTGCCAGGGCGCATGCCTGGGTTGCACATTCTGTCCCCTGTTGGGGCGCCTACAAGAGGCGATGAATTCATGTTTCCCTCACATCAAAGTTTCCCTCCCTCTCTTTCTCCCTCCCTTCCCTTTCTCTAGAAAATAAATATTCAAAAATTTAAAAATAAATATTCTAACATACATGACTGGTATCAGAATAATTAACTGAAAGAAGCAGACACCACCCCTCCAAAAAAAAGGAGTTCAGCATAATTCTATTTATAAAACTTTTAAAAATGCAAGCTAATCTATAGGAACAGAAAGCAGGTCAATGGATTCCTAGAAATAGTAGTAGGGGTGGGCAGGGAGGGGAGAGCAGGAAGAAATACAAAATGCCACAAGAAAATTTTGGAGGACTATGGGTTATGTTCATTATCTTGATTATGGTGATGGTTTCAGGGCTGGTTAATAAAAACTTGTCAAATTGTACACTAAATATATGAAGTTATTGTATGTCCATTATAACTCATCAAAGCTGGGGAGGTGGAGAGGCTGTGGCATGTGCTCTTTATTAGTTCTGTTAGTTGTGTCTTCTCTACTAGTCACTCCTAACTGGACAGCATCTTAGTTTATAAGCCAAATGCAACTCTTCAGTGGATTGAGGGGAAGTCAGTACTTCAGAAGAGTCTTGACTTTAAAAGTCTGTGCAGAAGAACCCCGTATTGAATGCTACTAAAGAGCCCAAGTTATTGCATAGGGCATTAGGAAATTTCTCTTCCTTGCTGTATAAAGTTAGTGTTTATTTTTATAATAAGCTGTCATTACTAAGAATAATCTGTACATGTTAAGGAGCCAGAACAGTACACCTACTTAACACTCAGCCTCCACAATCTTGCTGAAACATCCTTCCAGAACTTCCAGCCAATGCACTAGGAAAATAAAAGATGGATTATACATGCTAGAAAGGAAGAAATAAAATCATATTATTTGTACCATTTGAAGGTACAAATTCCCTTCAATTTCCTCCTAGAAAATTCAGGACACTCAGATCAAAAAAAGTTATTAGAACAATAGATTTATATAATATGGCAAAGGTACAAAATTTAAATATTGAATTCAGTGTTTCCCAAATATTTTTAAAAAGAGAAATACTGTAGGGTGGGGGGAAAAATGACACCATTCAGAATAACAAGAAAATCTGTACTATTCTGGTCACTTCCTCCGAACATTTTCTAGTTTTCTGTATCCTCAAAGAGTTGGCTTGCTCCCCAGAATATATCATTAGGTTAGCTCAAAAAAACTCTTAGAAAAATTAAAAAAATAAAATAAATTTACAGGAAACCTTTGAGTATGCTGAAACATCTTGAGATGTTACAGTATAAAGGACCAGCTTACTTCCCGGATGAGAAATGTACATGAAACACACTTTGGTTTATCATCTCAGTTTTCCAATCATTATGAAGTTCCTTCAACCCTCTGTTTGGGGGTAGACCTAGCTCACCAGTGGGGCTGGATTTGGACCTGACCAAAAAATATAACAAAAATTCAGACAGAACAACAGCAAAAACAGACAGTGAGATTAGCAGTAAGAATGGGACCAATTTGGGGCTCACTACATAATTTGCTGTAACCCAAGCAAAGCAAAAATGTGGGGGTCCTGGTTCAGAAAATAGGAGAAAATGTACCATTAAAGATACTAAAGTAAAAAGATTCTCGCTTTGTTTCATTATCTTTCTCTCAACCTGTGATGGGACTATTTGCTATTTAATGTCATTCTAGGTAACAAAACTTTAGAAACTTAAATTATTAGCATGAATTTTATCATTGTTGCGTAATGCCGGTTTTAAGTGTAGATATTAGAGCATTTAACTCATGTGTGAAGTCGCCAAAATCACACACTTCATTTCCCATAGCTCATACATAGATGTATATTTTATTCTTACCAGAACAGTGGAAACAGTGCACAACGCTAACTCAGCTGTTCTTATTTCGCTTTGCGATATGCACACATTCTGCCCAGCTTCTCTACTGTCAGCTTCCTGGCAGCAGCAAAGCACTGGAAAGGAAGGAACTATGGTGGCCCTATCTTTGCCTTTCCTTTCATGCCATAATTTTCAGCCTATGTAATCTGCTTAGAAGGGAAAATAGCACAAATAAGAAATGGTGTGATAGGTTTCCTTGGTCAGCTGTGTTTCCTAGATGCCCTGGCCTTCTTTTTGCATTCGAACCAAGCTCTGGTTCTCAGGGGCTGTCAGTGCCCCCACTTGGTCATAAATGCATCACACTCACCTTGTCCTGGCTTTGAGTCTCAGGGAACTCATCATCCTACATCAGGGGCCTGTGGGGATTCTGTGTCCCCCCAACACTGTGAACACCCCGTGAATGGAATGGAGCTGCAGGGAAAGGGGGGCGGGCACTTACAGAACATCACTCCTCCATTCACTAACGTGTTCCACTGTCCTTTCAACTCACTGTATCTGTTCTCCTTGTTTGCTTAATTTGGTTTTTAGATTTAATTATTGATAAATATTTTTTTTTTGCCATTTTATTGTTCATAGTTTTGATCTTATTTTTCTTAAATAAGTCCCTTCAACATTTTATATAATGGTTTTGTGATGATGAACTCCTTTAGTTTTTTTCTTGTCTGAGAAGCTCTTTATCTGCCCTTTGATTCTAAATGATAGCTTTGCTTGTTAGAGCAATCTTGGCTGTAGGTTCCTGCTTGCTCTTCATGACTTTGAATATTTTTGCCAGTCCCTTCCAGCCTGCAATGTTTTTGTTTTTGTTTTGTTTTGTTTTTTTTTTTTTGAAAAATCAGCTGACAGTTTTATGGGAACTCCCCTGTAGGTAACTATCTTTTTTCTTGCTGCTTTTAAGATTCTCTATCTTTAACCTTTAGCATTTTAATTATGTGTCTTGGACTGGGCCTCTTTGCACCCATCTTGTTTGGAACCCTCTGTGCTTCCTGAACTTGCATGTCTATTTCTTTCACCAAGTTAAAGAAGTTTTATTTCATTACCTTTTCAAATAAATTTCCAATTTCTTGCGCTTTTTCTTCTCCTTCTGGCACCCATATGATGCAATGTTGAAATGCTTGAAGTTGCCCCAGATGCTGCTTACATTATCATAGTTTGTTTGTCTTCTTTTTTCTTCTTGTCCTGATTGGTTGTTTTTTGTTTCCTTATATTTCATATCATTGATTTGATTATTGGCTTCATCTACTCTACTGTTGTTTCCCTGTAAATTGTTCTTTATTTCAATTAGTGTATCCTTTGTTTCTAACTGGATCTTTTTTATGCTGCTGAGGTCCTCACCAAGCTCACTGAGCATCCTTACAACCAATGTTTTGAACTCTGAATCTTATAGGTTGCTTATCTCCATTTCGTTTAGCTCTTTTTGTGGAGTTTGGATCTGTTCTTTCATTTTGGCCATGTTTCTTTGTTTCCTCATTTTGGCAGTCTCCCTGTGTTTCTGTCTATATATTAGGTTGAGCAGCTTTAGCTCTGTGTCTTGATACTGTTGCCTAATTAGTGGATGTCCTATTGGATCCAGTGGCACAGCCTCTCCTATCCCCCAAGCTGGGTACTCAGGTGCACCCTTCTAGTGAGCTGAGTACACCCTTCTATTATAGTTGAGCCTTGGTTGCTGTTGGCAGATCAATGGGAGGGATTTACCCAGGCCAGTCAGCTGCATGGATTGGCTATTACTACTTACCACTAATCATTGCCCTCCAAGGAGGATCAGCTGTGCAGGGCAGGATGGTGGTGCTCCAACATGATCAGTAACTGTCCTGTGGGTATACTGGCCCTGGGGTTTCCCAGGTGGTGCAGGCCAACTTCAGTCCCCACCTATGTTTGCTGGGCACCACCCTGTCTGATCTATAAAGCAACCTGAGGTGGCTGCTACTTGTGCTGGCTTAGAGATTCCTAGGCAAAGTGAAGCCATGAATCTAGGCTGGCTGTTGCTAGTCCCAGCCTGGGGCTCACTGAGGCAACTGTAGTTGTTTGAGAGAATTTCAGAAGTTGTAAAGCAGGAGCCAAGACCAACTTTCATATGGAAAAGTAACTTAGGTGGGCCCATAAGTTGGGTGGGACAGAGTCTTTGGGGATCTCCAAGGCAGGTCATACAGTGTTAGCCAGGTTGATGGAGTCTCAGATATGGTACCAGTTTGTCAGCTATGTGGTGAGAGAAGTTAGAAAAGGAACAATGGCCTCTGCTTGCCTTGATGCCAGACACTTCAGTTTCTCCCTATATACTACTAGTACCTTTCAACTGCTACCCTGGTGCTGGAGCTCAGACTCACTCAGGGATGAGTCTGAGTAAGTCCATGGGTGGACTTTTTATGAGGAACTACTTGGGGCTCCAACAGTGTCCTCCACCAACTCAACCCCTGCTTGTTTTTGCAGCCAGAAGTTGTGGGGACTTATCTTCCTGGCACTGGACCCCTGGGCTGGGGGCCTGGTGTGGGGCTGGGACTCCTTGCTCCTGAGACATCCCTCCTGAATTTTTATCTACCACACGTGGGTGAGGGACCAGCCCATTTCGAGTCTGCATCACTCCTACCAGTCTGTATAAATGTGGTAGGAGTTGTCAGAGTTCCATTAAACTCAATTTCTGACAGTTCTGAGTGATGGTTGTTCTATATTTTAGTTATAATTTTTAATTTGGTTGTGCAAAGAGGAAAGCCTGTCTGCCTATGCCCCCATCTGTGTCTTACATTTTCATCTATGCTTTTGCTAACAGGAAGTTCCTTTATCATCTTTTTTTAAAAAGTATTGATTTGAGAGAGAGAGATAGAGAAACATTGATTTGTTGTTCCACTCATCCATGCAGTCACTGGTTGATGCCTGTGTGTGCCCCAACCTGGGATCAAACCTGGAACCTTGGCACTTCAGTACAATGTTTTAACCAACTGAGCTACCTGGACAGGGCCTATCATCTTGATGAGTATACATATTTATGGCACTTTAAATTCTTTAGCAGATGAAGTGGGTAAGGTTTGGAGTAATCTGGCTATAAAAGTCATGAGACTTCAGTGATAAGAACAAGGGATGTGTGATCAGAGGTCAGACCAAGGCCAAAGCCCAGACAGTTCAGTTGGACTAGATGATGGAGATTGCTAGTTAGCCTCTAACACCTGGTTCTCCACTTCCAGGGTGATAAAATTTGACTTTGGCTGGGTGCACAGCTGTCCAAAATAGAGATTACATTTTATTTTTAGCTTCCCTTATAAGTGTTATCATGTGATTAGGTTCTGGTCAATGACATGAAAAATCACCTATTCTTTCCTTCTTCATCTTTTCCTGTAACTTGCCTAAAAGCAGATGCTATTGTCTATGACATGAGAATAGCCGTGGTCTGAGGGTGCATTGAAATGGAAGGACCCTGAGTCCCTGAGGACTTTAGGGTAGAGCTGACTTTCACCTCTGGACAGCTTACCACACCACTTTTATTTTATGAAGGCCATTACTATTTCGGCATTTTGTCACTCTCAGTTAAGCCTAATACTTAGTGACATAAAGTATTATACTGCGCATGTCCCCTGACTGGACTTCTTCCAGACAGAAGGGCTATCTTATGGACTTGACACATAGGTGCAAACATCTGTTATTTATACTTCTATCACTAGAACATTGGCAGAAAACCCTTTATAGAATACTCATCCCTGGGCATATCCAGTGACCTATCACTAAGGGGGCAGAAACCAGGGCAAAAGATTCACAGCATATGAAGTTCATTAAAAGGCACAGATCTTAGGACGCTACTCAATTGGGGAGCCAATCCTTAAGAACTGTTAGGTGAGTTAGAGGAGAGGATAAGTGGAAGCAAGCAGCCGGTGTATAGAATAACAGGTGAAAGGCATTTGTAAAAAATGTTTTAAAAAGTGGATCTTGAAAAATTATTTTCTTTGTTTGTTAATGTAGGTTTTTAAAATGCAAACAAAAATAGAGGAAAAGGCAGTGTTATGCTATGGCAACTGGAGATACACAAATTTTGCTCATTATTTTAAGTAAAAATAGTGCAAGTAAATTTATAACAGCATTTGAAGTGTAGGTCTCAACATATCTTTTGTTGTTATTATAATATTATGTTATTATGTTACAATAAAAGAATTAAGGTTATCGACAAATTATCTGAATTACTGATTGAATAAAATAAGGTCTAAATTTATTTTGTCAAGTTTTTGTCTCCTGATAACTTTTTGGTTGACTGCATCATACATGAATAATAAAAGAATTGGTAGCTCTGTTTTATTGAGCACCCACTATGTTAGAGATGCTTTATATACATTGCTTCACTTGCTTCGAACAGTGTTACTGAGAGATGGCATGAATCATTTTGCCAGATGAAGAAACTTGGATTCCAAGAGGTTACATAGCTTAGTATGGAGCTAAGGTCACATCATAGGTGGCAGTGAACCCAGTTCTGTTTATTCCAAAACCCATGCTCCTCCCTTTATAAATTTTTACCCTTCCCTTTGTAGTAGCTCTATGTCAAGTTTCATTTGTGATTCACTTTGGTCTATTGAAATAAAATAGAAAATAAGAATTTTTCTGTAGTCATGTTATTTTTGACAGATTTTAATTTAGTTAGTGTAGATATAGTAGTATATGATTGCCTGAAAGAAGGAATAAATTAATAGTTACAACATGGGAAATGTGAGAAACAGAATAACAAAATGTAAATGAGCATCTTGCTGGTAGGACCTAGAATATAAAACTGTTATTAAATGTTTACCAATTGCTGTTATTAGTGAACTTTATGCATTACTGAACTATTGCTTTATTATGACTTCATCAAATTGCAAGTTAAAATACTTTATTCCAAAATGTAAAACTATTATCCCACTGCAAACATTGAGTTATAGAGGGGTCTATCAAAAATTATATTTTAGTTTTCATAAAATCCAATATATATTTTCACTGACAGCACATCTCACTTCAGACTGGTGACATTTCAAGTGCTCAATAGTCACCTGAGGCTAGTGACTAACATTTGGGCACTGTAATTCCACATTACTTACAGATTGGATCATGAGTCACAGAATAATCTGGATTATTAGATCATAATCCTTAGAATTTACTTTAAAAAACAATAACCATTGAACCAACCTGCCACATGCATGACCTGGCTTATAATAGATTAGTGTGGTAAACTGATAAAAATATTTTTCCTGGGGAAAGATAATAGCACAGCTGCATATTTCCCACTGTAATGGCACATTCTCTCCTATATCTTAAAGGATAAGAATATATTAACTCCCTTTGGAATTTTATTATTTTGCCAACTTTTGTACTCTAAGCCTTGAAGTATCAATTTAACTATATGATGAGATTGTCCCCACAATAATCTATCCTAATACATCATGGGTATGTTTGGGCTTGCTTCAAAGGGTGAGGTTGGTAAGCCACCTGGCATTGAGCTCCATGCTTTCAGAAACACTTGACCTAAACTAGATGTATTTACACAGCGTTTTATCTCGAGTTACCGATTTCCAAACCCAGTTGAATGTGCTTAGCTTTTGCTGTAGAGGAGGTGGCCAGGTTCCCTTGCGTTCCAGCTGTTACAAACTCTCTTGTTCCTGCGCTGCCATCAGTAAGATTTAGAGTGGAGGAAAAGTGACTTAACCATTATTTTCTTCCTTACCTCTTAATAGGGCTAATTCCCAGGTCTTGAACATTAGCTTGGGAAATGTTTCAGCGTTTATTCTCCGACACAGGAGTCCATAGGTTACTTCAGCATTAAAGTGATTGAGAATTTAACCCACCAACTATAATTCCCAGCACTAGAGCAGTATTCTGAAGTATTTTGAAAATAATGGCTAGAAGTGAAGCTGTAGTTGATAATACATATTCATTCTTGTCCAGTTTCTGAGCCCAATTTGTTCATTTAATCGGCATTTAACATTCGTTCTGTGCCCAGGAACTTTTCTAAGCAAAGGAGATAGCGGATATACAAAAATCCCTTCTGTTGTGGGGCTGACATCCTAGAGTGGGGAGACAGGCAAAAGCCATTCTGTCTTGGGTTAGAAGGCAGTGGTCGCAGCGAAGGGAAAAGCAGGAGGGGGATAGGAACTGTGGGATTGAGAGGAGGTGTGGGTTGCAAGAGTGATAAGTAAAGATCATACTGACATGGTGACATTTGAGCAGGTTTGATGGAGATGAAGGTGGGAACTACGCCCATGTTTGGAGAGCTTTCTTTCCAGTTAGGGAAAACAGCAAGTGCATAGCTCCTAAGAAGGAGGAGGGAGCATGCTCAGCAAGCTCAGGGCAGGAAGGGTGGTGTGGCTGGAACAAAGTGAGCAAGGAGAGGAAGGGCAGATGACGGACTGACTGCCTCCTCCTCAGGGGAGAAGGAAAGGTGGATGGCGGGAGAGATAAGCCATGGAAGGACTTTGGCTTTTACCCTGAGAGAGTTGAGGAACCATTAGACGGTTGCTTTATTTCTGTTGTTGCTTGTTTTTGTTTTCTACTGGAGGGTTTGAACAGAACAGAGGAACGATGTCATAGATTTTTGAAAAGGACCACTCTGGCTTCTGTGTTGTAAACAGATGGTATGAGGGCAAGTTAAGAATTCATTGCAATAATCCAGGTGAGACATGCTGGGGGTGAGGATAGCAGAGTGATAAGGAATAGTTAAATTCTAGCTTATTTGAAGGTGGAGCCATGAGGGTTTCCATGAGTCACCATGAGTCACTTGGATGTGGGTTGTGAAAATAAGAGAGGAACCAATGTTGACTTGGCTACCCAAAGACTGCTCTTACTGATGTGCAGTGGAAGTTCTCTCTTCATCACCCTTCATCTCAGGGACCGGACAGACTCATCTCTCTGACAGTCTCCTGTAAAACCCATGGGCTAATTGATGCACAAGGCACCTGGTCTCCCTAGAGTACACCTCTGGCACTAACCCAACTCCCACTCCCATCAACTGAGTTCCATGGTTACCACCCGTTGCTGACTTCTTTCCAAAACTGTATATTCCAATTGTACATTTAATAAGAGATTAAATATAAAATGATGCAACATGAGTTAAAAACAAAGAATTCAATGCTTTGAAAAGGGATAATAAAGGTGAGACTAAACATAATTACTAAGCATGAGGCAGCTATAAAATCAGAGGGAAAAGCATTTGATTCCAGAATTGTTATTCTCTCAGATTACCCTGTGAATATTTTTAAGTTCTTCCTGTGAAGAAATGAAAATTAAGAGATCATACTCACATGGGTGTGGTTTAGGAAAGAAAAACAATGCAGACCTATCAGCTGACCCATGCTAAAGGGTGGGCCTGTGCTTCCCTGAAAAGATGGACAATGTGTATGTATAATAGACATTCATAGGATGCATTTGATTCCCTGTTCTATACAGTTCCGTCCCCCCAATACATGGATAAACTGTTCAGATCACATTGCAGATGAGATTTCACTGCATTTCATTGATAATTTATGTATTCTAAAATGTTTATATGAACAACAAAAGCTTTTTATTAAACCATATACTATTTCTCCATTCTGGTGTATATCAAGGAGCTGGACTAGTTTCTGGGTTTTCACTTTTAATGTGTTTTGTGAGGAATGATTTCATTGACTTAAAAATCAACCTGTAAAATTAAACATCATGTGGTGAGAATATATAGGGTGGTCAAAAGTAGATTTATAGTTGTAGTACAAATAACTAATGTAAAAATTAATAATGCAAGAATAAACTTTTGCATACTCACAACTGTAAAGCTACTTTTCCCCACCCCTATACAGCTTAATTGCTCATAATCAATCACTAAACACAATTCAAACTTGAAGAACTGTAATCCTGTCACTTAAATTGTTGAATCTAATGTATGCAACAAAATACTATTAGAAAGAGTTTGGCCCTGGCTGGTGGAACAGTGGATAAGATGCTGGCCTGCGAACCCAAAGGTCAATGGTTCGATTCCCAGCCAGGGCACATAACCAGGTTGCAAGCCAGGTCTCCAGCCAGGTCCGTAGCTGGAGGCAGGTGAAAGGCAACCATACATTGATGCCTCTCTCTCTGCTTCGCTCCCTTCCTTCTCTCTAAAAATGATAAATAAAATCTTTATTTTTTTAAAGAACTTGACTGTTACTTTCATTCATTTGTAATTGTAAAATAAGGAAGAAAAAGAAGATGCGGCAAACACATACTTTGGCCACCAGAGGGCGCAGGGTGGCAAGCAGTCAGAGCTGAGCTTTGACGCCTCTAGATGGCAGCACTACCTCCTTCCCAGGGCCGCAAGAGAGAACAGGAAGTGTGATCTAGGACATTCAGTCAGGGATGCTAGAAGACACAAGGATTGTATGTATTTAATCCTACCTCTATTCTTTCTTCAAGCCCCATGTCTAGTTTCTACTTAAGGAAATATCCCTTGCCATTTAGGGGGGCAGGTGTTGTCCAAAGCTGAGCAAGGGGCTGCTGTGGGTCAGCAGGTGGGAGGCAGGATGAATTGAGGTGCTTCTCCCCGTTTCTCCAGGACTGTGTGCTCTGTGGCTGGATTCGTGTGTGGGCGAGGGGCGGGAAGAGGAGGCTCAGGTCCCAAGACATGGGTTCCTCAGGGGACTTTATTTCTGTTTTTTGAAGTGTAGTACATATGCAAAGATTGTCGACACCTTCTACTTTGTTCCCTTGTATCTCACCTACTGAAACGGGAGTGTGCGTGGAGAGTATCGGTGAGAGAGAATGAGAGCGAGGGAGGGTATGTGTGTATGTGTAAGCGTATTAGGGTACGTACGTGTGAAAGAGTATGAGCGTATGTGAGTATGTGGAGGGGGCAGGGGTAGTAGGAGGCTGTCCGGCTTTAATTCTTAAACACAAAAATACTGTTGAAAAGGTATGAACTTGCTAAATTATGCATCAAATTCAGTTCTAAATGTTCTTCCGGAGGTTTTATAAAGCTGCAGACTTTCCCTTAAAGACAGGAAGCACAATGCAAACACAGCCCTCTCTTGTGTTCTCCCTAATATTTCAGAAATATTTTATTTATCACTTAGATGTTTAGAGTAAGTTTTACTAATTGGGCAGGTTTTCTTCCTTTCTTCAATACATTCATGAAATGTTTCCAGCAACTCTGATAGCACGATATTCACTGTAAGAATTTTACACATCTACTGTTGCATGAATGCCATTTATTTACTGAAATTTATATTACTATGAACACATAATGGAAAAATGCTCCTCAGACGAGGAAGGTGAACGTTGACCATCAATAGGACAAAGCTATCTTCAAACTATAGAGATGTAGGAGACAAGTTTCACAGTTTGGTTTATAAGTATACTGAGGAAAAGGTTCACCTATGTGTGTGTACCCACAGGTGCAAGGTTTTGGACGAAGGGACTCAGAAATGTCTCCAGCTGCTTGCGTGACCTGTATGCAATTAGTCCGCCCTTATTGGCCCAGCGATCCACTCCACTGGTACCTTCGTTTTCCACGTGGTACACCAACTGCGGCAAATCAAGCCGCGTTTCTGGATTTCCATCCAAGCATTCTTTGAAGTCTACCATCCCCCCACCCATGGCCCTGAGTATGGCATGAGCAGCACAAGAGTCCCACTTGAAGGTGGTCTCTTCTGAGAATATATAAAAGTCAACAAGGCCTTGGACAACACACAGGCTCTTGTAACCGGCCCCAGCTGCCCGGAATATGCGATCTCCACATACACGTGACAATGCAGCTTTGATCGTCTCCTTTTCACTTGTACTAATGACAGCTGAAAAATGGTGAGAGCCCGCCGCCTCAGAGCTGGCGTTTTCAGTCGGCCGGCTTCCAGGTTCACTGCCGATTCTTTCAGAGATGAGAGGCTGATGTGAATAGATGTTGGTTCCCGTGTAAGAAAGGCCCCAGTAGCACTGTCCTTTCCACCTGTGGAAGAGAGCTTTGAGTTTGTGGAGGTAGGTTATCATATTTGTTTTTTATTATTCATGTTGTTTTTCCAACTTCATGATTTGAATACACACACAAACACGTAAGGAAGGGTTTATTTCGCCTGAGAGGGATAAAGTGGGGAAAAGGGAAGGGAATGATGATCCCAAGTCCAAGTAGGAAACGCCCAGAGCTCACTGAAAAAAAACCCTTAATCTAATGAATCTCAATGTCCTTAAACCTAGAAACAGATATCAAGTAGCTAATTTATTTCTTAAAGTTACTTCTTTGCATACAGCTGCCTGTGCTGTTGCAGACAATCAGCTTTCAATTTTACAGCATCATCACAATGCGATGCTAAAATATTTGTGGGATTCCTGGGCCTCTAGGAACACAGCTACATTTCATGGCCACTTTTGGCATTTAAAGGTTAATAGAGAAAAAGATGAACAGATAGGTAATATTTTTTTCCAATCTGCACATTGTTTATGATCCTCACAATTTTTTCTTCACTTGGTAATTCCTTTTCATTGTCTTACTCAGGAGCTACACTTCAGCTCTAACACCAAGAAAGATGAGCTCATTATTTTTGGCAACAAAAATAATAGTAGCACCTATCATTTCTCTATGTTTAATTTACAGTATATGTTGGGTAACCTACTCTATTTATCGAAGAGGAAGCTGAGGCTTAGAGAATGTAAGTGTAAGACTAAGTGTCAGTCCAGGGCCTGGGCCACTATTTTGTCAACTAATTCTATGCCATGATTCTGTCTGCATCCTGTTCCAATTCTTTTTAATTCCTTAACAACCTTTTAAAAATCACAAACCTCTTTGGTCTGGAAAAAGGCAGGGGGAGAGGAAAAATGTCAAAATTCCAGAGGTGTAGTTTATGACTATTAAAGAACAAACAATTCTCAGTAGCCTAAACCAATTCAAGGTTCAGTAAAAAAAATAGGTAGTCCTTTACAAACAGAACAAAAAGAACTACGTTAATGAAAAAACTGAAACCACAGGCAAATTGCTGCCTGCTTTCTCTTGGACTCTGCCGTGTGTGCCCTAGGGTCAATCCCAAAGCACAGGCCATGGAACAGAGGCAACTGGCTGCCCTTCATTCTCCACACAGCAGTTCACGGAAGGTGACACATTAATAGGGACAGCACTCCATAGTTAGGTTCTGATCCTGGCCGTAACTACTCAACTCTTCATGGGATACTTTCCACATTTTGTTTGGAATTTCTCAAACTGTGTAAAAGTTCAACTGGCTGTATAGTGACAGCATCTATTTTATTCCAAATATATTAGAATACAGTGTTACCACTGTTCCATTAATCTGGTTTTGAATGGATTCTAGGAATAGGAAACAGGATTGTTACATTCCAAATGCAAAACAATGATTTTTCTAAGAGACTATGTCTTTTAAAAGTTTCTACCAGCATGCACTTAGCCCCAAATAATATTTTGCCAATAAAGTTAGGCCAAACAAAATAACTTTAAACATGCAAACTTTTTGTAGGAATACCCCCAATGTCATAGGAATGTCATGTGGAGTGGTAATCTTGACATTAAACAAAGCTAAGGTTGTAAATTCTGAAGCCCTTAATATTCCAAAAGTGTTCATCTTTTACCTGAGGGTGTTTAGGTCTTGTGATGCAAAAGGTTGGTTGATGACTCCCATCAGGGGCACCCCTGTCTGTATGTCGTAGACACCGATTAAAATGGTGACGCACTGAAGTCCACTGGGGAAGATTCCCTGGTTGGATTTAATGTCAGCAGAACCTTTTATATACTGGTAAGTTGAATCTGAAAAATGAAGCAAATTTGTTTGGATTCATGTAATGACTTGTTAGAAAACAATGCATACATCTATAAACTCTGTCCTATATAATTTCTTTCTTCTAATATAATAATTGCTGTGGTCTGAATGTTTGTGTCCACTCCCAGAATTCTGACCCCAAAAGGGATATAAGTAGGGCTTTTGGTAGATGCTTAAGTCACAAAGATGGAACCCCCATGAATGAAATGAGTGCCTATGAAATAGGCCCCAGAGAGAACTCTAGTCCCTTCCCCTGTGTGAGGACATGGTGAGGTACTGGTTATGAACCAGGAACACAGCATTCCCCTGACCTTGTTGGCTCCTTGATCTTGAACTTCCAGCATTCAGAGCTGTGAGAAATATATTTTTGTTTATAAGCCACCTAGTCCATGGTATTTTGTTAGAGCAGCCCAAACGGACCAAGACAGTTTTACCTTTGGGTGTCACTTGCATTCATTAGTTATTGATCTCTTATACTCCACTTTTAAGCTAATTGTGTTTGATTTTCCCAATTATATGGGAGCTTGAAGGGAGAGGACATGTCTATGGTCCTTGTGATATCTAGCATAGCACCATGCATATAATCAGCACTGAAATATTCATCACATTAAAGGCATTTAAAAGCCAATAACTCAGGACAACTGGTGGGGTTTTATAGGGCTCTTACTAATCGTTGAATAAGTCCAATGTGGATGAAAAAGCCTCCTTACAGGTATCTGTTTAGGGTAAAATTGCCTTTTGTTTTTGGTCATTCAAATTATAAGAGGCAATTACAGTAATACAAAAGTGGGGGGAAACTTAATGAGGCTTCTGTGAAAAAGAAGCTGCAGAACTAGGTTTCTTTTTAAGAGGTGTATATGCCAGCAGGTGACAGCCAACATCAAGTGACTGCCAGCATCAAGGATGTGCTGGGCAAGCGGTCGAGAGAGCTAGCTAACAGTCAATTCAGGATAGAACCAGGAGATCCCTGTCCTCAGAAATCTTAAGTGATGCTAGTTTACCCTTAGGTGATAAAAAAAAAATTGGGGGGGATGGATGTAATACAACAACAATAAAATTAAAAAAAATTTTTTTGGGTAAGAGTCTTAGTTTGCATTCATAACCTATTGGTTGAATGTTCTATTGGGTTGGCCAAAAAGTTCATTTAGTTTTTTTCTTTATGATGGCTCAAGTAGTGCTTAGTTGTCTTTAACCACATTTGAAACAGTTTTGTCAGTTGTATTGTGACAGCTGTCATATCAATGTGCATTTAAAAAAAAACATCGAAATTGGTGAATTTTTGTGCAGGCTTTTTAAATTTGAAGATGGATGAAGATAATATTTTCAATGTATTATGGTTTATTATTTTAAGAAAGGTAAGAAAGCAACTGAAATGCAAAAAAAGGTTTGTGCAGTGTGTGGAGAAGGTGCTGCAACTGATCAAACACATCAAAAGTTGTTTGTGAAGTTTCTCGGTACTATTGACATTGTGGCCAAATAATGCTTTGCTGGGGGGCTGTCTTATGCATCAGAAGATGTTTAGTAGCATCCCTGTCCTCTGCCCACTACAAGCCAATAGTGGGAGATAGCCAACACACTTAAAATACCCACATTATTTATAACACCACATCATAATACTCACATCTTAATTTACTATTTTAAGTTAAATTTTTTTTAATTTCCAAAGAGTTAAACTACATTCATTTTTATTTTTCTCAGCCTCCCCCACAAAAGGAGTACTAATAATAACAAATGAATAAAAGCAAACACACTATCCCCTACTTACCTATGGGATCCACCCAAATTCCCAAAATTTCCTGTGGAATGGCAATCTCTATTGAATCCAGAGTTGGGTCAGTAAAGGCGACATCCTGATGAACAACCTTGGCTAACGCTTCAGATGCCAACTTGTTACCATTAAGGACTTTGCTAAGAAGTTCTACTGTTTCTTCCTCTGTTGGACACAGTCTCAAGATAATCTTTTCTCCTAGAGTAAAGACAAACTAAAAATCATTGCATTTCAAGAGTTGGGGGGGAGAAAGAAAAATGGGGGGTGGGGAGGTGAGGCAAAAGCTGTGCACCTAGATGTGTGAGAGCAATCTAGCCATATCAATGGTTCCCAACCTGGCTAACTGCCAGGATCACGGTGGGATGGGAGCCATAAAGTCACAGATGCCTAGTGGCCACTCATGCACTTAATATGAATAGTGAGGGACAGATTCCAGGAATTAACCTTCTCCCCAGAAAAATTCCTCCATGAGCATAGGTACACAATTTTGTGTCCAGTTAAAAGGGCCTCATGGACCAATTAGGAACCCCTGAATCCTGATTCCTTTTGACTTTGTAATATACATAGGTTACCCAGCTGTGTTTGAATATGTTATTAAAAAGAATGGTGTTTTGGTCAACACTCCAAAGTGCGTCTACCTCTTCAATGATGCTGCTTTTAATGAAAAATGTATATGCTCAGTAAAATACTAAGATGAAGTGTACTAATCTTTAAATGTAATAAAACTATATGACTCTGAATAACAGACATAGAATAGCTCTCCTCTGTGAAACACTGGAAGTCAGGACATAAGCAAAACTGTCTCTGAATGAAACCACAATTTACCAAGTTCAAGTGCTTTATCATCATTTTAAACTTGCTTCTTAGACCCTTGGTTAATGTGGCTTCCAGTTCCCAACAGAAGTGAGGAAAGAAACTGGCAAAAATGTGCAAATTAATAGCAACAAAAAGTGACAGCAATGGAGAACAGAAACCTTTAAATATTAAGAAAACATGGCATTTTGGGGTTTTTTTAGGTATATAGACAAATCTCCTAGCTCCCAAGCCATTCCAAGAACCAGCAGTGTCTGCACCACTTAGGAGCTTGTTAGAAATTAAGAATTTCATACAAATTGGTAGTTATGAACCATCCATGGGGATGTAAAGTACAGTGTAGGGAATATGGTCAGGGTTATTGCCATAACCATGAATGGTGCCAAGGGGACAATGGAAATATCAGGGAAACGCTGTTAAGTACGTGTCTAACTACCATGCTGTACACCAGAAATGAACACAAAATAATATTGAATGTAAACTAACTAAAAAATAAAATGTAAAGTTCTTTCAAAAATGAAAAACAAATTTAGAACTTCAGGCTCCATTGCAGACCTACAAAATCCTGCAGTGATTGACATGATCATTAAAGTTTGGAAGCACAGTATAAAATCTATTACAATGAATCAGCCAGAAACATTCACTTAAATTTAGTTGTTAAATTAAATTAGAGTATTAAAGTTAAGAAATAATCATACTAATCGCTGCCACTTATCAAGCATGTATAATCTTAGGATCACTCAAAGAATCAATCATATCACGTCACGATTTTGCTTAAAATTCCCCTATGAATTCGCATCACGGTTAGCAGAAAACCCAAACTTTTTCCTACAACCTCGCATGATCTATTCCTGCCTCACCCAACAGTCCTTCCCCGTCTCCATATTTCAGCCCTTCTAACCTGCTAAGCCCATCATCTCCTTCAGCTCTCAGGAAAATATACGTAGAATGCCTTTTTGCCCCTATAATTCTAGATAAGTAAAATATTAACATATAGTAACTGTTTATGAGTTAGTCACACATAGAATTTTATGTGTAGGGTTTGTTATGAGTTAGAGGCTGGAGGCCAGATTTACAACCTGGGTATGTGCCCTGACTGGGAATCGAACCAGGGTTCCCAGGCTGGTGCCTATCCACTGAGCCACACCAGCCAGAGCAGTCACAGGTTTTTTAACCTTAATAAGTTTAAATGAGATTTTTCTTCCTTCAGTGTATTGTAGAACTAATTGCACCTTACATAGCTCATGAAGAGACAAAAATTGTTTCCAGAGTTAATCCATGAATTAGTTTTTTCCTTTGTACACGTGCCTCTAGATGTTTAATATTCTGTCACAAGATTGGTGTTTAAAGTTCATTATTTTAATCTTCTACCATTAAGCAAACAAAAAACTCAAACTAAAAATAATTTATTCCTCTGAAAAGAATCTGATGGAGAATCTGATTTCCCCGCTTCTATACCACAGGGAACATGGAGGTCTATCTAAGAAGAATCTGCACACAGGAAACTAAGATTTAAACTTGGTATTAAAAGGAACATATTTATTTATTCCAACTCCTTTTATAGAGGTTCTGAGAACAGAGAGAAGTGAGCTGATTTGCTTCAGATCACACAATATTTAGGAACAGGGTGTCCTCTGCATTCACTGCCAAGGTCATGACTCCCTCGCACACCCACAGATAGGTTTAAACCTTAGACCTGAAATCATCTGCACTGTGTAGATGTACATCTTGCTGGGATATCCGTAACTTCCATTAGGTTCCTGAAGGCCTATGCCAAGTTTTCAAAATGTTCAGTCATACGTTATTTAAATGCTACAGATTTATATCCAAAATAGTACATGTGGCTTTGCTAAATAACTCTAAGGTACCATATTTCCCTAAGTTAAATGGCCTGATATTTTGAGGTATTGAATAAAATTTACCATTCAAATATTAATATATTGTTGTTTACATGAAAGGCTTCCAAACATCCATTGATTTTATCATGTAAATTGAAAATTAGAGTAGTATTGATAATTAGGTTACAAAAATACATTAAGATTCATATACTTACCCAAATCATTAGTAAACTCATTGGATTCTTCGCCCAAAACTTTTTTCCCCAAGCCTGGAAACTGAATAATTCAGAGCATGACAACAAACCAAAACAATAACAATAAATAAAAACCCATATACTGGGTTGAATCTGTTCAATTCTGAACAGATTTTCATTTTATATTTCAAATTAAATAGCACAATTAGATCTGAAATTTAGAAATTTACAATTCCAGAAATTAAGCATAAACAAATGAAATCAGCTTGGCTCAGTACTTAAGCTTTCTAATATTTTCCTGCTCCTTTGCCCTTATAAAAAGTCCAAATCATGGTAGAAGTCTGGTTTCCTATGCCCTGTTGAGTTTGCAGAAGTAGTTCTGGAAACTTCTTCTATCTGCCTAAGGACCATGGAATTAGAATGCTTTCAAAGGAAATATTTTAACTGTTACTCTTAAATAGCACCCTAGTAACTTATACAATATTATTGATCAAGTATGTAAAATTATTACTTGAGACTGAATAGAAGGGATTAGAAGATAACATTACACTTTGTTTTCATTTTTCAGGTGTTTTTTCTGCACCTGTTGGAAGTATCATTCACTTTCAGGACAGGAAGGTGACATAGCAAAAAAAAGAAGGGACATATTTCACTGTCCAATAATTTCTGCATCAATATAGAATTAAAAATATCTTTTCTCACCTTGGTATAAGCAGAAAACTTTCAGATCCATTGCCTCTGACTTTCTCGACAGTAAAAATAATATTTCTCAAAATATGGACTAAATTATAATATGTGTGATGTTCTCAGGGAACAAAAGTAAGGCAATGCTTCAAATGTCTGAACTCAGTCATTTGCAGATGGCCCACAGCATGAATGATGCCCACAGCCACTTGTCATTTGTTGAATTTTGGAGAACAGTGCAAGTCAACAAGGGCTGGCAGAAAGCCCGTCATCCAGGGCCCAGCTCAGTTCCCAAGCCAGCTTGCAGGCCTGTTTCTGAGGCTACAGGATGGAAGTCATGAAACAAAGAGATTTCATATAGCCAAAACCAAACATTTTGTTCATAAGTCCTGGCATAAACTTCATCAATGAGCAATTGTCCGAACCTGATACAATGCTTTAGTGCAAACATTAGCACATAAAAATGTTGATACATTCCTAATCCAATTGCTCAACAGGCCTTTGCAACCAACTATCTTGATCAGTACCGAAATAAACTTGCTTCATTTAGTGCATTATAGCCAGATATTATAGAGCACAAAAATGTATAGCTTTTAGAGATTTCAAAGGGTCGTTTATTCTCTCTTCTTGCTTGTGGTCAAGAATTTACTTAAATGATTTTAAATGATTCCTAATATTTTAAGAATTTCATGGAAAACTATTCCAGTATTTTATAGTGCCTTCTGTCATAAAATTCTATGCTCCTTAATCTAAAATATATACATGTAATTATTAGATCATATGAAAAGGGCCATACAGTATTGCAAAGAGTTCAGACTCTAGAGCAAGGTGGGCTGTATTCAAAGCTGGCCCTGCTAAGTTACTTAACCTCTTTGTGACAGTCGTTTCTCACCCATTCATTAATATAACATTTTATTCTTCATAACATTGTTGTAAGAGTTAAAAAGTTAAATTAGCCTTTAGAACAGTACCTAACAAATACTAAGCATTTATAAGTATCTATTCGTATAATTGTGTATTCATGCTATTTATGAATACAGTTTTTCCCCAAATCACAATCATTGTTAGTTATAAACAATATTTTTCTACTAAAATAAAGGGGGATTTTAAGTCTACAAGCCCTTAAAATGAAGGCAACAATTAGATTACATGGTATGTCAAAAAGGTAGGACTTAATATATCAACATTTTGAAAAATTTATGAAACAGTATTTTCTCATGTCTATTGAAATAAATTGTATGTGCTATGCACACACATACACGCAGAAGGAAGACATTCTAACTATATAGCAAAACATAGTGTGGTTTTCTCTAGTGGTAGGATTAAGAAGATTCTTATATTTGCTTACTGTACTTTCCAGAGAATGTTTACTATTTATTAAAAAGAAACTTAATAAATGCAAAGTTCTACACCAAAATGTTTCTCTCTTTTAGACTTGTGAGAGATTTTTATTTCATTATTTGCTTTTCTGTATTTTAAAATTTTTCTGCAGTGAACATTTTAGTATATTGTAGTCAAAACAAGGGAGTGAAAAAAAAAACAGTTGTTTACTTATTTGAGTCCAAGTTGCCCATTTTCTGAAGGAGGGGGAAAAAAAGAAAAGGCATGGTATTTTAACTGAGAACAAACGCCACAAGGGCAATCATTTTGCAATCACCTTGGCTGTGACCTTCCTTACCTTGTTCTCCATATTCTGTTTTATAACTTCCTGTACCAGTACATCAGCCAGAGTCTTGAAATCAACTGCAAACTTCTTGTTCTTTTCTCCTTCTTTCTTTTCTTCTATCAGCAGCTGGAAGAGAGCTTCCTGCTGCCGGCATGCCCGGGCAATGTTGGCAGCTTTCTCAGAGACATGGAGCAGCTCCCGGAGGATATCTGACATTTCTGAACTGTGCTTTTCCGTCTCAGCTGTGGTTGGAACCAGGACCCACCCTCTCTGATATTAGCTGGAAAAATACAAGAATGTGAAAGAGAAAGCAGTTCAGAGAGTGATGTCAGTCAATCTGGCATCTGGCAGTCAACCTGGTCAGCATGGCTGAACAACTAGTATACAGAGTGGGGCAAAAGTAGGCTTACAGTTGTTTGTATGGAAAATAATACATTAATGAATAAATAATAATTCAAGAATACACTGCTTTGGTACTCAAAACTGTAAACCTACTTTTGCCCAGCCCTTATATCATTGTCACATTCTTCATGTGGAAGAGTAGACTTTATCTAAAATTTGAAACTTAAAGTATTTATAGTCTCAAAAACCCGTGAGGCAAAGAATTGACTTCTAGGGATTTCTATTTGTAAATCCCTAGACAGACAGGTGACCACACAAACATGATGTTTAAAGGAAAGTCAAATTCTTGTAATGATCTTAGAATGATCAAACAGGCTGAGGAGTGTTTTCTTTCACCCTATCGGGAAGTTGGAGAACACTTCGCCTACGTGTTTTGGGGCAACTTCCTAAAATACTAAGCACCAGTGAGCCCTGCTGTGTTCTGCAAGACTGTGGCCACTCTTGGACTAGCAACCCAAACAATCTCCCAGGCACCTTCGCTATCCCGTAAAATAGTCCTGCTATCTGTGCTGCTCTTCTAGTGGAGAGAAAAAATAGTTTAAATAATCAAGTGAAGTAAAGCATGCAATTTTGAGGGGACTTGAAAAGTTCTGGCTTCTAAGAGATATACTATCACATCTTGATATCCTATTGAGTAATTAGGAGAGAAATAGTTCTCAATTTTCAATAGTAGCTACATTTTCTTGAAAGCTTTAGTGATTGCTATCTCATTATTGTGAGAATTATAGTGGGGATTATCAATCCTGTATTAAAGTCAAGAAAACTAGGGCTTAGAGAGGTTAGGTAACTTCTGGGTTACACAAGAACATAGGCTCAGCAGCAGCCCATGTTCTTCATTATCATAATAAACACTAAATACTAAACTTTTTTGAAAAATTCCCTTAATAGATATCACAAGGCTGAGAACTAGTACCACAATGAAGCAGTCAGTGCAATAAAGTTAATTGTGAATTGTCATAACTGGTTTGAATTAAACAAATTTGCTATAAAATATATGCTATTTTCTTAAGAGGATGGGGCAATCACCATGAAAAAATATGTCCAACCTCAATAATAATAAAAGGAAAGTGAATAAAAGCAATGCGACGCCCTTCTCTATTAAATGGACAAAGCTGCCCTGGTTGGTGGCACAGTGGATAAGGTGCCGGACTGCAAACCCAAAGGTCGCTGGTTCGATTCCCAGCCGGGGCAACATAACTAGGTTGCAATCCAGGTCTCCAGCCAGATCCATAGCTGGAGGCAGGTGAAAGGCACCCTTACTCTTTCCCTCTCTGCCTCTCTCCCTTCCCCTCTGAAAATAAGAAATAAAATCTTAAATAAATAAATAAATGGACAAAGCTGTTTTGAAGTTACCATTCATTCATTCTTGGAAAAGGTGTGGTGAAGCAGCTGCTGATCTCTGCTAGTAGGTGTGCTCACAAGTGGGTTTCCAGAGGGAGATTTGAGAAAACTCTATCATTCCCTAGAGAGGCCATTACCTTTGTAGCCAGTAACTCCAGTCCTGCTTTAATTTACGTTAAGGAAGTCAGAGTTGAGTTAAAATATTTTTGTGTAAGAAGGCTTAATCTTTAAAAATTGAAATACTAGATTTTTAATATTAAAAATGTTTAAAATCAAGCCCTGGCTGGTAGCACAGTTGTTAAGGCGCCGGCCTGCGAACCCAAAGGTCACAGGTTCGATTCCCCAGACAGGGCACATAACCAGGTTGCAAGCCAGGCCTCCAGTCAGGTCTGTGGCTGGAGGCAAGTGAAATGCAACCATACATTGATGTCTCTCTCCCTCTCTGCCTCTCTCCCTTCCCCTCTTTCTAAAAATAATGAAATAAAATCTTTAAAAAAAAATAAATGTTTAAAATCTTAAACAGTAAAATGTAATATAGGCTACTATGTGGTCATTAAACTCATGTTTCTGAAGAATATTTAACATGGAGGTTTAATGCTATATAATGTTAAGTGCAAAAATAATCTGTGAATATGAGGTCTGTCCCGAAAGTATCAAGCCAATGCCCATATAATAAAAAGTTTGCATGGCTGATACTTTTGGGACAAACCATATACTTATATATCCCCCAAAATGGAATCTTCTTCTGGAGGACAGGCTTCTTGTGGTACAGGCTTCCTAAGTGAGCGTTCAAGGACCCCACCTGTATAAGTGTAACAGCTGGTATTGTTGTGAGAGGCTTTATTCAGCCTTAGTGGACTTTTTTGAAGACTCAGTGCATGTGTCCACAGTGGGTGATTTCTAAGCACATCTGCTCACACCACTCTATGAGTATTCAGAAGCTTTTGACCAAAAACTACATGACCCTGG
Organism: Noctilio leporinus; assembly: GCA_004026585.1. Taxonomy (NCBI): domain Eukaryota; kingdom Metazoa; phylum Chordata; class Mammalia; order Chiroptera; family Noctilionidae; genus Noctilio; species Noctilio leporinus. Next base: position 427,617 of record PVIW01000355.1, on the reverse strand, counting down.
TGCCCCACCTTCCCTAGTCACCTGATCTTGCCCCAAGCAACTTTTTTGTTTCCCCAGATGAAAAAAAGTCCTCAAAGGAAAATGTTTTGCTGGTGTGGAAAAGGCAAAACAAAAAACAACAGAGGTACTAAGTGCCTTCTAAATCGATGAGTTTAAAAACTGTTTTGAGCAGTGGAAAAAATATCTTGGTAGGTATATCAAATCAAAGAAAGAGTAGTATGAGGGTGACTAAAGTTTAAACAAGTAAAAATAAATACACAATTTTTAATAAATAAATTCCTTTTGGGGGAGTTCCCCCATATATGTAACCAGTTTGTGCTTATAGATCACATATACATGTACAAGTAATATATCCATACATAGAATAAAAGAGATTGAAAAGTTAGTAGGTGATGTTTTAATGGTAAAAAGATATTTCATGGTAATTACCACTGATTATTGGAATTGCGAGTGATTTTTCCCCATTATGCTTATCTATAATTTTCAAAAAATCTACAATAAATATATGCTGCTTTTATAATGAGAAATGGCATTTAAAAATATTGTGGGACATTTAGGCATGAAAGACAAGAATTCCTCATTTCCTTCAGACAGTTGCCCAAACAAAGTGCTGCTTATGGTAATAATGCAAAGAATTATCAGGTGGTAGAGAGCATGAGTAAAAAATCAAACAAAAACATATGTCTACTAAATGCCTTTTCTTTCAGGAAAGAGTAATGTGTTCAAAGATTCCCTTTGGTTTACTTGACTCTAAACACTAAGAAAAACAACTACAGTAATATGGCTAAGGTACTTTGACTTAAAAATAATTTGACATTTGTATGGTATAAATTATGTTATATAATATATACACACAGATACATACATAGCAGAATACACAAGTCTTAAGAGTATAAATTTAATAACTGTAATTTTGATTTTCATTCTGAGGTTATTGTAAGTGAAGAGAAAAGAATCCACGAGCCAACAGTTATCTAAATAGCTTTTTATCGTAAAAGCAGTATGAAGATTTTAAGGAGGTCAATTTGAAAGTTTTCGAGATAAACACTATCTGTATTCTCTATCTTACTCAACTTGTTCAAACCAATTAATTATTTTCTAAAAGAAACTTACTACAGAGCCCTCAGAACAGTCAGGAGAGAGAGCTCACACAGGCTCAAGCTCAGGGCCGCTCCGCCATTCTCACACGGCAACTTGACCCCTGGGAAAGAAATAGCAGCTTTGAACTGCAGTCCTGGTACACAGATTTTAGGAATCTTAGGAACTTGTTGGAACACAATTATCAGGGTTTTTAGCTCCAAAGTTATTCCAGAGTTCAACCTTAATCACTCTTTATTCTGATGCTAGGCAACACTATTACTGTATTTTGTTAAACCCCAGCTGGACTGCCCATGTCAGTCAGTTTGAGACTAAGATTTCTCCATCCAACCTGTCAGAAACTCACCCTCTAGGAAACTAGCACTTCTTCAGCTATTCACCGTTCTCCTGCGTCCCAGCTTTACTGAAAAAAAAAAAGTTAGCTTTGCATATAGACTCATAGCTCTTAAGAGTGTATATACAAGGCTAACTAATTTGCATAGGTAGTCTGCTACTTTCTCATTGAATGGACTCTTTCCTCCTAAGGAACCTAACCACCATTCTTTGTGCTTCTCTGAAAGCTCCTTCTTTATGCAGTCTCTCTGCATCAGCCCTCAACTCTGTTTACCCAGGAAAGCCACACCCTGAGGGGAGTACTGGACAATGCATCCTCACCTTGAATGACTTGACTTGAGATTGTCTACAGAGAAACTGAGGACTACATCCAGCACAGAATTTCTTCAGGTTTATCAGCAGCTCTTATTAATCCTTGTGGAAATGACCTCTTAGATGGTTTATAAAAGGTTTTATTTATTATTTTTAAAGAGCGGAAAAGGGAGGGAGAGAGGGAGAGGCAGAAAAACATTGATCAGTTGCCTCTCTTAAGTGCCCTGTCTGGGGACTGAACCCACAACCCAGGCATGCACCCTGACTGGGTACCGAGCCAGCAACCTTTCGATTTATGGAAACCTACCAACACCCTACCCTACACCCTACCAACTGAGCCACACCCATCAGGGCCATTTAGGTGTTTGTTTGTTTTTTTAAAGCAATCTTATGCCTCATAATTGATCTAAATTTTATTTAAACATCTCAAATACCTTAGAATGAAAATTATTAGGAACTCATGATTAGTAAGTTATGACATTTACCATAATTTAATAGCATGGACTATAAAAGAATTCCCTTTGATTAGTATTTTTAACGGGTGTTCTAAGAACCACTTGTATCAGAATCACCCAAGGTGCCCTCCTTAAAAGACAGATGCCTGGGCTCCATCCCAACTTAGTGAATCAATCTCGAGATACAGGGCCCAGAAATCTGTATTTTTGTCAGCCTCTGGATGCTACTAAACACTGAGATTTAATAGCTGCTGTTCTCAGGTTGCTTATTCTAATTAAACACTATGCTGGCAATTTTGTGGGTGCTGGGTGGGGGGAGGGGGAGTGTGGCACCTGGTGGCAGATATCTTGGTGAAACCATGTAGGTCCAATGATTCTGCTATCTGCCAGGAACAGGATCAAGTGAATAATAGCTAACATGTATTAGGTGCTTACTATATCCTCCTAAGAACTTGACATACATTAACCCATGTAATTATCACACAACCCTATGAAAAAGGTACTATTCTTTCCATTTTATAGATAAAAGAACCAAGGCACAGGCTATTATATAATTTGCACAGTAGCTAGGAAGTGTGTCTGGGACAAGTTTCAAGCCCAGGCAAGCAGGCAGAAGCCCACTCTGTTAGCCAGTACTCCAGCCAATAAAATTTTCTCATAAGTTATTAGCAATTAACTAAGGAAATGAATAATTATTGGCTAAATAATCATAAACACATTATTAACAGGTCCATTCTATAGCAAAAAGTAGAGAACACACACCTAATAGCTGTTGCTAGTTTCACTATTATAAATCACTATTTAATGAACACCTTAGTCTCTTCTACTCTCAGAAGAACCTTTCCCCAGCTGATCCTCAGCCTCACGGCAATCCATCTTTGCTGAATAGGCAAAGTTCATCCATCTTGTTCTATTGATGTCTCTTTTACCAGCTGTGAAGACATCAGCAGTGAGGGAGAGGCACAACTCAGGCCTAATTTCTAATTCCTCTTATGTTAGTTCCTAGAACTGCCGTAACAAAATACCACCAACAGGGTAGCTTAAACAACAGAAATTTATGTCTCAATAGATCTAGAAGCCAGAAGTTTAGTGTTGGCAGGTTTGGTTTTTTCTCTCTCTTTTTAAAAAAGTTATTGTTTATAAATATTTTATTTATTACTTTAGAGAGAGGGTATGGGAGAGGGGCAGAGAGGGAGAGAGACATCAATGCATGGTTGCCTTTCACCTGCCTCCAGCCACGGACCTGGCTGGAGACCTGGCTTGCAACCTGGTTATGTGCCCTGGCTGGGAATCGAATCAGTGACCTTTGGGTTTGCAAGCCAGCGCCCTATACACTGTGCCACCAGCCAGGGTTAGGCTTGGTGTCTCTTGAAGCCTCTCTTGTTTGTTGGCTTGCAGATGGCATGCCTCCCTTTACTCATAAAGATACCAGCCAGATTGGATTAGGGCTCTCGCATATCCTTAATGCTTCCTTAAAGGTCCTATCTCCAAATACAGTCACTTTCTGAAGTATTAGGGGATTAGGCTTTCACCTTACAAATTTTAGGGAAAACACCTCCTAAAAGAGAGACCTTGATGAGCTAAGCAAATGCCAACACAACATATTCCCTTGTCTTTTGTTTTCCAGGCAAAAAGTAAAAGTGGGGTAGGGCTCTCTTCCCTACTTACGTGGTCAGTAAGTTTAACTGTGTGAGTCAGTCTTTCCCACATGGAATTATTTAACAGCCAAATCATTAATAATGCAGTGAACATTGAAATAACCTCTCGTAATAAGCCTTACTTTGTAACAACCTATTTCAAATGAATTTGAGCAGAGTAGGTTTAAAAGAGTTATATTCTTCACCATCTCAGACCAAAATGTGTATCTATCACAATGTCAGATACAAAGTCTTTTTAGCTTTTGTGGGATTTTCCTATCCAGTTGGAAAAATATTGACTAAATTGAAGTAGGTCAGTTAAAAAGAGAGGGGAGGAGCTTTTCAGACTTTTCCTGGAAGCCCAACTCTCTCTACAAAGATAAAACTTTTTCATTTCTGACCGTTCTATCATCTCATCTGAACATCAGAGGTTTAAAAATCATATCCAAATAATTTACACGTACTTTAGATGTGACAAACAGCAGAGTGCTGAAGACTTAGGCTTTGGAATCAGATAAAATTGGGTTCAAAACCTGACTCTGCCAGGAACTAGCTGTGTGGCATCAGGTAATTTACTTCCCCTCTCTGAACCCCTCTCTTCATCTGTAATAGGAAGATAACATGTACCTTGCAGAGACGCTGTGAAGATCAAATGAGGTATTTCTGGACATGCACTCAGCACGGAGCCTTGCAAAGAGCAGATAACAAATGACACCTATGACTAGTAAACACAACTCCACAGAAACCCCAGTCACATGTCCTTATTGAAGAAAACAAGAGGCAGCAACTTTATATGGGTCACTGAAATCTTTTTTGAATATTTACTAGTCCATTAAATCCAAAAGCCTGGGACCTAATTGTGATTCTCGGAATGACTCAGAATAAAGTTCCTTTATGCAGGCCAGATCTGATTACTTCAGTTTCTGGGCGTCCGGGTGGAAACTTGGCTCCTGGAAGCTACAAGACGACTCTGGCTTCACGGTAGGCCATCTGTGGATGGTTCTGCAGGGTCATTATTCCATTAAGGGGATATTTTGTCAAGATATTTTGTGGAGATTCTAGGGCCAGGGGAGTTGTGTGAAGAGCCTGGTTGTACCAGAAGCTGGCCATGCCCTTTCATTGTTTACAGGGACAGAAGTGTGACAGCATAGATAAGCGCCCTCAACAAAACAGAGCTGTCCCTTAATGAATGGGCAAGTGGGTCAAAAAATTTCCGTTCACATTCCCTTCTTCCTGAAGATAATCCACTACTTCTCCAGAGCCCACACTTCTGCCTTTTTGTACAGTGAGTCAGCCCCTCCCCCACTATTCATATCCTGAATTCCTTCTTTGACTCATTCCCCAGGGGTGGCCATTTGAAGCTATTGTAAGATAGCCCTGCCTGACAGCTGTGGGGGAGAAGGTGGGACTTCCATGAAATACTTGGGCCTTTGACAAGAAGGGGTCTGCGATGACCTCTGTCAAGGGGGAGCAGCTGTCCAGGAGTCTCCGTTGGGCACAACACTGAGAGGCTGGCCCTCATGCTGACATTGTATGGTAAACACAGACCTTGGTTTTTTCCCCATTTGCTCCAGGACTTGGGGCTGCTTTGGTGCACCTGTCCCCAACCTGTGTGGCAGCAGGGCCTGGTTTTGTAGAAGACAATTTTCCTCAGGGTGAGGGAGAAGGCGCTCGGGACATAAAGTGAGCTAGGGGGAGCGGGATGAAACCGCACTCACTTGCCCACCACTCACCTGCTGTGCAGCCCCAGGGGTTGGGGTCCCCTGCTTTAGGGGGTGGTTTAAAGAATGGAGGCTATCCAGGCAGAAGGGAAAGGGAACATAAGTGGGTACATATAAAGCATGTTGGGGGCTCAATTTATTCAACTTCTGGAGCCACCACGGATGGATGAAGCACAACATGCTAACAGTAGCTTCCCATGATATCAGCATGAGATGCTCCTCCACCCACCTGGTTGGTTCCCTAGGCCAGAAGGAAACGATCATGAGCATTACTGGAGACTTACAAATACTATGCTTTAGCTCACTGGAAACAAAATTGTCCTTACAGTATGAAAACCTTGTTCAACTTTCAGATATTTGATTGTCAACCATTTCTAGGATACATTAAGTGGTACAGGATAGAACTGCTTGTACTTTTTTGGTGCTATTTCACTTCAATCTGTGCAATATTGCTGTTATCACTTCATAGGCTCTGATTAAATTTAGCCTGTTAGTAGCTGATTTCCCATCATCTGTCCATTTATTCTCATGCCCTGTGTAGACCATCATTCTGCATGTGCTGTTCTGTCTGGTTGACTGGCCTTCCTTTCTGCCTTTAATACCTAATGTCTACTTACCTTCCCAGAATCAGCTCAAGGATATTTCATAAACAGGGATGTTCACATGACCAATAAACATATGGAAAGGTAGTCTACCTCATTAGTAATCAGGAAAATACAACTTGAAATCACAACAGGCTACCACTGCATATCCAGTGAAATAGCTAGAATTAAAGACTGAAAAGACTGGTACAACCTTGGGAAAACTATTTGTAAGATGTTGAGTATAAGCATAATCTATGATCCAGCCATTTCCCTTGTAGTTATATGCCTGACAGAAATTCAAAAACAAATGCAGGATATTTATAAGCAGCATAATTTGCAATAACCTAACACTAGAAATAACCCAAATAACTATTGATAATAAAATGGAATAAACTGTGACATATTCACATAAGAAAACACTATACAGCAGTGAAAAATGAAAGAATTACTGCAACAACATGAATGAATCACACATACAGAAATACTGTTGAGTGAAAGAAATATGCTGTGCAATTTAATTTTTTTGACATTCAAAACCAGGCAAAACTAACTTAAGGTGTTAGAAGTCACAATGGTGGTTACCCTTGGACAAGAAAGGGACATTGATGGGGAATATGAAGGGAGGATTTAGGCACTCATAATACAATGTAGGGCAAAATTAGGTTACAGTTGTTCATATGGAAAATAAATAATGCAACAATAAACTCTGTTTTGCCTGCTCACAACTGTAAACTTTCTTTTGTCCCACTGTGTATTCTGGATCTGAATGATGGTTATGTGGGTGGGTTGACTATGTAAATTCATCAAGCTGTATACCTTTGGGACTTGCATAATTTTCAGTATGTATTTCTAATTGGATTTTTAAATATTTTAAAGAGTGTGTCTGTGTGTACATGTGTGTGTGTGTGTGTGTGTGTGTGTGTGTGTGCACGCACAGTTAGTTCAACAGTTGGTTCCTCTAGGAGCCATTCCTGACCTTTCTTCATCCTGGTTACCATGGCAGAATCGAGGCAGATCAAATCTTTATCACAGTTCTCCAACACTTTATAGTATATGAGTTTGCTTATTTATGCTCTGTCTGGCAAGAGATTTAAATATGTGAGGTTTCTTAAGACTCTTAGCACATACTTGGGAGATGTTCAAACTCAACTGATGAATTTCCTCTTAGGTTTATAAATATAGGCTTCATCCTTGCTATTATTATTTGTTGTACTTGGATTTTACCAGCATTACCCAGGTGACATTAAGCATGTGGGTCTATATTTATTTATATAAAAGTCTACATATATTTGTAGATGACTAGCAACTGAACCACATTTTTTTAGACTTTTATTATTTATTTATTTATTTATTTAAAGATTTTATTCATTATTTTTAGAGAGAAGGGCAGGGAGGGAGGAAGAAAGGGGAAAAACATCAGTGTATTGTTGCCTTTCACCTGTCTCCAGCTGGGGACCTGGCTGGAGACTTGACTTGCAACCTGATTATGTGCCCTAACTTGGAATTGAACCAGAGACCTTTGGATTTGTAGGCTGGTGCCTATCTACTGAGCCACCAGCCAGAACTTGAACCACATTTTTTAATAGCACAATTCAGATTCTGAAATTGTGCTCTGTCATCTAGAGGTGACCTATCTTGACAAGATTAATTTAGTTGATTAAAATAGTAAATTTAATTTGGTTTGGTTTAGAAAGGACATTAAATATGGAATATGTAAATCCACTTATTTAACCGTAATATTCCTCCTTTCCCCATCCTAACTTTCAAATAGTGTTGACATATGCAAAATTTCTAAGCTGATCTGTCTACCTCATCCTAGCTCTATTAAGGCTACTAATGGACCTCATTAGCCCACATTTTTGCTCACTGATGCTGCTCAAAGAAATAGGCCACAAAGATGTCTTCCGTTCTCAAAGACTGTGCTTATAGAGTATAAATGCAAGATTCTACTAAAGCACCATTTTCCAAATTAGTGAGATTAAGAATTAATTGGAATGCTTGTTTAAAACATAGATTTTTCAGGGCTTTTTCCCTAGAGATATTGATTTAGTAGATCTGGATATTGATCTACTAAATCAATAGTAGATCGATAATAATAATAATAATATAATAATAATAATAATAAAAAGTACAATAATAATGGATAGATATTGAAAAATAGGGAATGTCTTCTGAAATTTTAAGGAAACCCCAGGTGCAAAAGTCAGCTGTCTCTCATTGGTTACTTAAGAGCAGAACAGGGAACCCTATAGCAACTAAGAGCAATGACCTTGGTCAGCTAAGGGTCATTTTATATTGTCACTTCTGCACAAAAACGCTGGATAAAGATAAGTTGATATATTGTACATAATAAGTATTCTACAATAGCATAATACTTGTATAAGGTATGCATTTCAAAGACTTCCCAGAACTCATTTGAAAGTTATGAAAAAGTATCCCGTTTAAACATATTTTTAAGCCCTGGCTGGGTATGGCTCAGTAGGTTGGGCATTGTCCCAGACTTAGAGCTCATGGGCTTGATTCCTGGTTGGTGCACATGGCTGGGTTGCAGGCTAGGTCCCTAGTTGTGGGTTAACGAAAGGCAACCACATATTGTATTGATGCTTCTCTCCCTCTGTTTCTCCCTCCCTTCCCATCTCTCTAAAAATAAAGAAATAAAATCTTTCAAAAAATTTGACAGTAACTCTTTTACCTTCTTCTCCACAGTAACATTTTCTTTAACTGGAAACAGTTCATTTAGATAGTTTTCTATCTGTTATGCTCCAACGATATGCTTCAACTTCAGTATTTTTAGAACAACCATGCTATACAAATGAAACCTGAAATCACATAGAATTTTTTTAAAAAAGCAGATTCAATGTAACTATCTTAACTATAGGAAGGAATATTGTTGAAAACAAATTTAGCACAGTTCAAGGCAGAGAGAAAAGACACACAAGTATGGTTTATAAAGACTTTTGCAATGTTTGTTTATAGTTTTGATCACTGTTAATCAGATTCTAGAATCTTACTAATGCACAAGTCCATTTTGAATTATCTTTAATAGAAAATTCATAGGACTGCTAACAGATTATGTCAGGTATTCATTCCAGCAACAGTTATTCTTCCACCTGTGTGCTGCAATCTTGCCTTTGTTTGTTGTTTTGGTTTGTCCTTTTAAAATGTTATTTTGGCCTACTTTAAGTATGTATTTTATCCTCACCCAAGGACATGCTTATTGATTTTAGAGAGAGGGGAAAGAAGGGAGAGAAACATCAATCTGAGAGAGAAACAGTGAAGCACCTAACTGGGGATCAAACCCAAAACCCAGGAATGTCACCTGACTGGAAATCAAACCTGTAACCTTTTGGTTTATGGGATGACACTCCAACCAACTGAGCCATACCAGCCAGGACAAGTACCCTTTTTCCCTTAGAAATTTTGATTCATGAAGTCCCAAGTTGCAACCTGGGAGTCTTTTTAAACCATTATAATCCACCACCAGGTAAAATTTAAAATTAGATAAGATTGGGAAATACTACTCTACACTAATCATGAGAGGGAAGCAAAGTGCTGTCAACTCTGCTTTTATTTCTAAACTCTAAATCCAAAACCAAAAAAATCAACAGAGTTTTATTAGCTTCATCATTAGATTCAAAATACAGGGTAGAGCAAGTGGGCTTACACTTATTTTATGGAAAATATATTAATAGGTAAATAGTAATATAATAATAAATTTTGTTTTATATACTCACAACTGTAAACCTATTTTTGCTCCTCCCTGTATTTTAACAGAACACTTATTAAGGATACTCATCCAGAAAAAGTTCTCATTTAGACCATCCTCATCTCTAATAAATAAAGAAGGCATGCATTTTAATATAATTATCTTTTAGGCAATTTGTCTACAAGATGAAATTGATTAAGACATTTTCTAATTATTATCAGAACCAGAAATATTGTAAAGGAGAAATACATACATAATAAATAAGATTATAACTTTTCCCCAAAGGCCTTATATGTCAAATAAGGCCTATTTTCCTTTTATTTTTCAGGACTAACCCAAATCTAGCTTTAATGTAAACTTGTAATAAGATATTTCACATTAAATGACAAGGGGCAATTTAACTTCTTTTTAATTGAAAAGAAATGGTAGCTTGTTCTATGCAAGATGTATAACTTTATGCATCTTATATACTCCTCTTCAAGACTAAGAACTAACTTGAAGAGTAGTATAAAGATTAGTAAAAGCTTAAATGTCTAGTAGGTTCTAAATAAGAATGCAAACAAATATCTGCATTGAAAAAAATAAATTCTTCCGTTGCCTTTATTTTTCCCTTATAGCAGCTATATTAAAAGGAGAAAGTGAGGCCCTGGCTGGTGGCATAGTGGATAAGGTGCTGGCCTGCGAACCCAATGGTCAGTTCCCAGCCAGGGCACATAACCAGGTTGCAAGCCAGGTTTCCAGCCAGGTCTGTAGCTGGAGGCAGGTGAAAGGCAACCATACATTGATGTCTTTCTTCCTCTCTGCCTCTCTCCCTTCCTCTCTCTAAAAAAAATCTAAAAAAAAAGGAGTATGTGCAGTTTAGTGGATTATTTTCATCATTACACTATTGTCAAATTGAGCAGCATGAATCCTTACCAATTTCTTTGGTTTCAAAGTTAGGCATCACAAAACAAGGGGCCAAAAAATGTTGTATTCAACATATTGGGATGCACTTAATTGGAAAATCTGTACAGCTTTAACCCACTGTCCTGAAGTGAAACGTTGTTCACATAGTGGGCAAATGTCTGGTTATTCAACTTTAAAACTAGCTTTAAAAATAGCTTTAATGACCTGGCTGGTGGCTCCCAGGTAGAGCCTAGGTCCTCATATGCCAAGGCTGGGTTCTATCTCCTGTCAAAGCGCAAGACTCAATCAACCAACGAATGCATAAATAAGTAGAACAAATGGATTCTTGTCTCTTTCAAATCAATTAAAATAAGCTTTAAGTACTGGAAATCTCTAAAATATACTTCTTGGTTGTTTATATGTATCCCTCCTGGGTGCATTCAATAAACTAGGTAATTTCTTCCCCTTTGTATCTAACAGTGTACATAATTCAGCCAAACCCACGTTAAATCTTTTCTCCTATCTACTCTAGCCAATTATGCACATCTCACAAAACCACCTTTCAAAATGCAGGGAATTAAAAGCAAAGGGGTAGAGATTTTTCTAAGTCCAGCCCCATGGTGTTTATTTTACACCCATCTAGCAGGTCAGTAGCGGCAGCCCGGAGCTTTGCACACTTGAGAAGCATCTCTCAAAGCAAAATCCAGGGGCGCTTCCGACAGCCACGCCATCTACCTGTTGAAGCTGAGCCACTGCCCTGGACAACTGTCAGATCAGCTTCGACCCAGAAATGCGAATGATCAGTTAAAAAGGAAAGCTGTTTGCTGATCTTTCTTTCCACCGTCTACTTCTTTCGGGTGGTGGCCTGAGAGCCCGGGCGCGGCAGGACGCGCGAGCTCCTCCGCCCGGCTAGTGGCGGCAGCGGGCACCGCCGCAGCTTCGGGGCAGCGGGCCGAGGTCACCGCAGGCCGGGCGGAGGGGCAAGCAACCCTCAGGCCCAGATTTACTCACCTGCGGCCGGCAGACGCGATGGGGAACGTGCTGTCCGCTTGGATCCGCAAGCAGCTCGAGGAGGAGGGAGGTGCGGCGCCAGGGCGAGGGGGCGCAGGAGGAAATCGTATTACCTAAGCCGGGGATGATGCGGAGCCCAGTAGGAGGCTGCAGCCTTTCCCTCTAGAAACGGAAGAGGCGGGGGAGGAGGAGGAGGGAAATGCGGAGCCAGAGGAGGTGACCGGGCAGGGGAGGCTAGCGCTGGGGCGAGGCGCGGGCCGCAGGCGCGGGGCAGGCAGCGCGGCCGAGGTCCTCAGAGCGGAAGGCGAAGCCGGTGGCGCGCTGCCTCCCTCCGCCCGGGCTCGCCGACCTCTGCATCCGCCAGGCCGCCTCCCCTGGGACCGCAGCACGGATCTCCACGGTGACAGTGGCCTCAAGGCTCCCGGGGCGGGCGAGGGCATCCCACGCCGGCAGGAGCCAGGCATCTGCTACGTCACAAGTGGAGCAGGATGATTCCAAGCGGAACGTCTGGAGGAAAAGGGCTCCCCAGTCACCATATCCATTGTTTTTGTTCTTGTAACTTGCCCATAAATTCAGATTTTAAAATCCTGCATTTGGGGGGTGGGTGGGGGTGGGAACTATGTGTTTGACGGAGCTGGCTATTGTGAAGATGGACTTACTGCCCGAGGCAATCAGGTCCCATTGTTCTAATAGAAATGTCAAGTGTGCTGGCCGTTCTTCAAACTATAGCAGCGTCTCCTGGGGCACTTGCCTTATAAGGTGTGGGCCTAGTGCCACCTTGACAGGGAGTCCCTCATGGGGAGGAACTCCTCTCTCTTGAACCCTTTAAACTGTGTTACTCAGTGTGCCTTAACGATGGTTTTAAATAGTGGGTGAGGCTAGGAGTGAGTAATGATGGGGTGGGGTGGGGTGGGGTGGGGTGGGGTGGGTGGCAGCAGAAATTTTTAAAAGGCAACCAAGTTTTCAGTGAAAGGGGCTTGGCAGCCAGCACAGCAGGTTTCGTGCTGAGTGCACAGGCCTTATAAAGCAGTGCTTCATACACCCACTCCATGGCACACCCAGGAAATGGTAAAGCCAGAAAGGCGCACACTGGGGTAAACAGAAGAGGCTGCCTGCGGGTGCAGGAGTGACTGGGCCAGGCTACCTGGAGGGCTGCGGAAACCAACAGCTACACGTAAAGAATTCCTTACTGTGAAACTGGGAAGCTTTGTTCCCAATCCAAAGCCCAAGACTGACTCCTGAATTGTCAACACTCGGTCTGTCGTCAGGGCAGCTAGGAACCACCAAGACAGAAGCTTGGGGCAATCTGCTTTGCACACTCCAGGAAATCATGCTTCAAACTTGACATGTCCAAGCCGAACTCATCTTTCTGCTCTTAGCCTGCTTCTGTGGCCTCTAACGTGGGACACGCCTCCTCTTCTATCCCTCCCCCGTCTCATTCCCAAGCTTGCACTCACTTGCAAGTCAAATTGATTGTATCTTCTCAGATTCATTGTTGATTAATTAGTCTCATAATCATATCTATGATGACAAAATTGAAAAAATTTAAAGGTTAAAAAAAAAAGAAATAGTTTAAACATGATATTCAGAAGTAAAGAGGCAAATACCGGAAGATAAAAAAGAATTTGCCTCTAGCCCTGGCTGGTGTGGCTCAGTGGATTGAGCAATGACCTGCAAACCAAAAGGTCTCCTGTTGGATTCCCAGTCAGGGCACAAGCCTAGGTTGAGGGTCAGGTCCCCAGCTGGGGGCATGCAAGAGGCGACCGGTGGATGTATCTGTCACACATGATGTTCCTCTTCCTTTCTTTCTCCCTCCCTTCCCCGCTCTCTAAAAGTTAATAAATACAATTAAAAACAAAAAATAAAAATAATTTGCCTCTGTAGTTCTAGTGGGAATTGGGGGAGGGGAGGATGGAGCAGTAGGCTATTTCTGTGACACGACAATAGGATTAACGGTCTACATCTAGTCCATTTTTCAGTTGACTACCACAAAAAATCATCCCACATCACACATTTCAAGGGGTTCCTGGCATTAAAGCCTCCATTGGGCCCTGGCTGGTAGCACAGTGGATAAGGCGCCGGCCTGCGAACCCAAAGGTCACAGGTTCGATTCCCCAGACAGGGCACATAACACGGTTGCAAACCAGGTCTCCAGTCAGGTCCGTGGCTGGAGGCAGGTGAAAAGCAACCATACATTGATGTCTCTCTCCCCCTCTGCCTCTCTCCCTTCCCCTCTTTCTAAAAATAATGAAATAAAATCTTAAAAAAAAAAAAAAAAATGCCTCCATTGGCTCCAATCTCTGGTACTATCAAGAGCAAGCTTCTGGGCTTGGCCTTCAAAGTCATCTGTCCCTCCCATCTGTCAACAACACTTCCCCTCACACTTGACACCCTGTTTTACCACACCTAGTTGCCTAAATGCACCAATTTGTTTCATACCTTTATACATGTTATTTCTTTTGCCTGCAATATTTGCTACTGCTATAGTAATAGCTAATGGCCCTATGCTAAGTGCTTTTTATGTTTTATAGCTATACATTCTTCCAACAACCCTAAGGTGGATGTATCTATCTTCTCCATTCAATAAAGAATAAAGCTGTAACTTAGAGAGGCTAAGTAATTTACTCAAATAACATAATATGTAGTGAGGCTGATTTAAACCCAGCAATATGTTTCCAGGACTTGTTATATTACTTAGTCACACTTTAAAAACCTTTTTCAGACACTAAATTTGAGCAGGGTTAAGCTATTTAATTTTTTTAAAAGACTTAGTAGTCCAATGAAAAAATGTAAGTCAGTTGCTTGTCATTTCAAAGTAAGCATGAAATAGCCCTGGCCATGTGGCTCAGTTGGTAGAGCATCCTCATGCACACCAAAGGGTGTCATGTTTTCATGTTCCATCCCCAGTAGGGGAATGTGAGGGTCTAGGTGAGGCTCATAAGGGGAGACAAACCAATCAATGTTTCTCTCTCACATCAATGTCTCTCTCTTTCAAAATCAATAAACATACCCTCGGGTGAGGATTTTAAAAAAGTAATCATGAAATATGGGGGGAAATTACAAAAGAAAAGTAGCATATTTGACTAGACTTTTTAACTTCTTTCATTAAAAAGACTCATTATATAAAATTAAAAATTAAGAAAAATTATCAAAAATGTGCAATATGTATGAAAGATAAGAGTGTTATCCTTATTTAATAAAGAAGTCTTACAAAGAAATATAAATACCCTGTTTTTTAAAAATGGGCAAAAATGTAAATCAAAGTCAAGGAAGTAAATGGTCACAAGTATTTTTAAGGGAAGTGAAAACTTAAAATGATAATGCACCATCAACTTGACTGAGAACAAAAGAATTGTCAGCATTAACTACCATTTGGGACCAGCAATCCTTGAGGCTGAGTACATGGCAAGTGACCAAGCTAGTACTGAGAAGGACTTAAATTGCTTCAATGTTTCTGGAGGGCAACTTGGCAGAATGCAGAGAAAGCCTCAAAAAACATTCACAGCCTTTGACTCAAAAATAGCATTTCTTAGAATTCATAATACAGGGATTGACAATGCTTTCTGTGAAAGCCCAGACAGTAAATACTTTGGTCTTTGCAGGCCACATAAGTCTCTGTTGCTCTTCTTTGTGTGTGTCCTTGTGGGTTTTGGGTTTTTTGTTTTGTTTTTGTTTTTTTTTTGACCTTTAAAAAATATGAAAGCTATTAGTTGGCTGTAGAAAAACAGGCTGTCTGGAAATGGCTTGAGAGAAGTAATGTGTGAAAGAGTAAACTACATCATCACAAAGGGCATTTGGAAATTGCCAAAACAGAGAGCAAAGTAAGTGTCTGAGGATAGAAATTAGTTACCAGAGGGGAGTAAACAAGGATTTTTTAAAAAGGTTTTTAATGTTTTTAAAAGTTACAAAATGATCTTTATTGCATGAAATGTATTTGTGATTTGAGGGAAGCACATAAAAGAATGTGTTGTCGCCTCAAATACAACATGATCATATGTGTATAAATGCATAGCATATGATCTAAAAGACATAAACACATTAAGATGTTGATAGGGATCTTGAGGTGGGGAGTGAGATTGTAGAGTCTGGTTTTTATTATGTGTGTGTTTCCTAGAGTGAATATACTTTGTTTTTGTATTAAGCAAAAATATAAGAAAGTTTGCTTCAGTAACAACAAAGTACCTTAATTTTCAATTTGAGAAAAATCTTTTCTGAATCTACCCCACTGCATGGAGCTGGTCACTCTTCTGTGATCCCTAAACACACAATGGTCTTTTGAGTACCATCAATTATTTAATTGGAAAATTATTAATACCATTACTTAGTTAAGTATTCCTCTATTATTAGGCACCTGGGTTCCCAGTATTCCACTATTATAAACATGCTGGCTATTTTCAACTTGCTCTCTGCCAGAACCATTTTCTGTACTTCCCTGCTAGACTGAACCCCTGAAGTCAGGGCTTCCGTAGATTATTTTCTCTGGGCTCTCTTGCCAGCTGGCTTCTAGGTGGAATTGGCCAATGGGTAACATCAAGAATGGAGTGTGAAAAAGGAGAAAAGCTGGAGCATTTCTTTTCACTTTTTCTGTGGCTTTTATCTTCTAAGTCTCTTGCAAGGCAACTCCCCCTTCACTGCTCTGCTAATTTGATTTCCTGGCCTTATAGCTTCAGTCCTAGTGGTGGTAACAGCTTCTTACTGTTGTAAGAGCCTGGATACCTCCATGTGCCTCGTAATACAGAGTAGTGCAGGGTTATTTTCCTTCACCCAACCCAAACTCTAAATCTAGCCTAAATTTCTGTAAATAGTTCTTTCAATAAAATTTCTTCTGTTGAAACATCTGAGTGGGAGGAAGTTGGTTCCTGTTAGGACAGACTAATGTATTAAGGAACACTGGTGAACATCAGAGAACACGGATCTTTTATGTATTGTGCAACAGGCCCTGGATAGTCTCAGACTTTACATCTGAGCTTTTGACTATTTGCAAGGTAATTATAGAATGATTTACAAGTTTCCTGCAGCTGGAATTTGAGTTAAGTAGTTGAGGCCAGTGTTTGGGAATATAACAGGTTATTGTTCTTCAATTCTTCAGTAGTTTTTGAAATGTAACACTACTTATTGAAGAAATCATATTCTGTAGCACAGTGGTGTTCAAATTTTGATGTTTTTAGTGGAATCTTTAAGGAAATATTCTTATGTCAAACCTAACATAAATGTGATAAGAGTCACATGCTGGGTTGGGAGAACCCCCCTCCCTCGTCTTTGAGACAGTTCTGCAGACCCCAGGACTCCTTGGAACACAATTTGGAAACACAGATTTCCAGAGTCCAAAAGTCTAGAAGATGCGTCCTTCAAAAATATCAAATATATATTGTATTTCTTTAGGTTAGATTCTAGAGTTACAAGGTCAACAATATCACTACCAAAGGTCCTTCAAAACTCTCCTCCCTCTGAATCATGTTGCCTATCTCACTACTACATCTATTATCAAATGCACAAAAATAAAAGAACCTCTCCTAATTCATCATAGTTTTAATTACATTTTTATTAGTGAAAGAATATTTTACATTTCTGTTTGACATTTGTATTTCCTTTCTCCTCCTCCTTCCCCCACTTTTAGTGGCTTTTCATGCTCAACTGTTACTCTGTTTATTTAATATATATTAATTCCTTTTATTGTGTTTGAGCATTATAATGGATATAAATGTGAAACAACACAGTTTTGCCTATTCCCAGAGCTCTCAGACTAGCAATAGTATAGTCTTTTTTTTTAGCTTAATTTTATTGTTGTATTACATCTATCCCCTTTTTACTCCCTTCTGTCCCCTTCCCCACCCACCCACTCCCCCACAAAGTCAATCCCACTTGTTGTCCATGTCCATGGTTCTTCAAGCAATAGTATAGTCTTATTATTTATCTTGTTGAATTCAAATAACAATATAGCAAGTATGGCAATACTTTGTCTTTTTGTGTGTGTGAATAATTTAATTAGTTCACCTTTTAATTTTACTAAAGATTTTTATTATTTACAAAATTTAAAATGTTTTACATAGGTATATCTACAGACCTTTGTTTTATGTCTATATCTTTTTAAACCAAAATATTAGGTCAATATTCACTTACAGTTCTCTTAGTATTTTTACTATATGATTTTTAAGATTTAAGTCTTTAATAATCTGGAAGTTATTTGAGACACTCTAAGTTGATTTCTCCCATGGAGAAGCCAAAGAACTTAAAAAAATATAATAAATAGATTTTCCCCAAATAGCTAGCCAATTTTTTAATATCTTTATTAAATAAACATCCTTTTCCACTAATTCTTAATGACCAGTGTATCATGTATTAAGTTCATTTATGTACTAGGCCATATTTATTTGTAGGTCCTTTATTTTCTTCCTTCATCCTCCTTTGGGTTACTGTGCCAACAGCATTGCTTTTAAATAGCAATAGGACAGCTCTTTGCCAAAATTCACTTTTTCAAAATATTTTTTAAATTAATTAAGGTTTATTTTTCTTCAAAGATTCTATTCATCATTTTCAGAGAGAAGGGCAGGGAGGAGGGAAGAAAGGGAGAGAAATATCAATGTATGGTTCTCTTTCACCTGCCTCCAGCTAAGGACCTGGCTGGAGATGTGGATTGCAACCTGGTTATGTGCCCTGGCTGGGTTCGCAGGCCAGCACCAATCCCTGAGTCACACCAGCCAGGTCAAAATATTTTTACTATTTATATTTTCAGATACATTTTATTAACTATATATGACTTTTTCTAGTTATGAGTAACGCATTATAAAAAAAAGTTTGTAGAAACTTTGAAAGAAATGTAAAGAAGGAAACAAATACCACCCCAAATACTATTTCTGATAATAGTTTAGAGTATGACATCTGTCTTGAAAGTATTCGCCATGCAAACTTTTAAAATTATATTGATGTTGGCTCTATACTTTTGGGAAAGACCTCATATAATTTTCTATCTTCTCTCTGGGTATACATGGTATTATTTTGACAAATGTCACTAAACATATTTTGTAAACTGTTGTTTAATCATCATCAATGAGTATTTCACCATGTATTAAATATCCCTTTGAAATATGATTTTTAATGACACGCTAGCCAAGGCTCTTACAAGGGTGAACTGTAGCAGTATCAGCAGGCACACTCCAAGCCTTTCTAGACTCAGTCATACCCTTTATTGCTATATCAAGCTGGCACTGAAATCATCAATTCTTACGTAAGTCAACATTGCATGGCTGCCAAAGACATCAGCTGCTTGGAAACCTGAAATAGGTTTTGACTTTAATCTGGTAGTTCACCAGATTAAAGTGAGTTTTGCAGCATTTGCCACCTACATGTCTTTTATTAGGCATATGTGAGAATGACCTGACCATGTAATATTAGGAAGTTAACAAATAACGGGAAATGTAGGTTACCCACACAAGGACTAGTTTTGAACTGATGTAGTTGTAAAAGATTCCCAGCACCATGTTGCACAATCTTTTGGGTTTCTTTTAAGTCACTAATATAAACCATTTATACTTGCCTTAGAAAATATCAAATAAGGCCCTGGCTGGTGGCACAGTGGATAAGGCGCTGGCCTGAGAACCCAAAGGTCGCTGGTTCAATTCCCATCCAGGGCACATAACCAGGTTTCAAGCCAGGTCTCCAGTCAGCTCTATAGCTGGAGGCAGGTGAAAGGCAACAATGGATTGGCACTCTCTCCCTACCCCTCTCTCTAAAAATAATAAAATCTTAAAAAAAAAAAAAATCAAATAATTCTCATTAAAACAAAGCATACCTGTGATTTAAAAAAAGTTTTAGGGAAGGAATCCTTGTAAGTTAAAGGGCAAGTTTACTAAATTATATAAACTAAGGGGAGTTGAATGTAGTATTGAGGACAAGTAGCTGAGAAATCTAAATCAAAAGATATATTTCTAGAACAAGTCGTGCAGATATATCTATAGTTGCTTTGCAATATATGGGAATATAAGCTTCTATCTAACGAAGTTTCCCTGGGCCTGAGTAATTTTCTTTATCACACTACACATGCATACATACACGCACACACATAGAGTGCATCCATATTAAATGTCATAAAATGTGAGTTATCTTGGTTTTTTTTTTTCTACTTAACTTTTCACAGAAGTGCTGCTTATTGGATTCCCAGATGTAAAGTATAATAAAAGTTTGGGAGTATATGGATTCTTAGGATCTGATTTTCCCTCTAACTCAAGGGACTTTAAGGCTGGAGTCTGAGAGCAAAAAGTTCAGGGAAAGGACACTGTGTTGCTTTTCCCTGACCTTCATCTGAACATTCTTAAGTAAACTGCCCAGCCTAGCATCAGCTGATTAGATGTAAAGTTCTGTGCTGTTCAGTATAAAGATTAGCCTTTGCAGCAAGTGTATTATCAAAGAGTAATTTCCTTCCATTTTTAAGCTTTCCTGAATATTTTCTTGTTTATTTTAGCTATCTATGCAAGATCCTAAAAATCACCTTATTGGGTCTTCACTGATACTCTTAAATTTGTAAAATCATTTTATTGCATACTTTGTTATCTCAAATGTTATATCCTGGCTGCTTATTCCTTTGTGTAATTTGCTTTGAAATGTTTGCTTACCTTTATTTTCAAACTGTTAACAATTTCATAATTATTTTTTGGATAGTATACAGCCAATATGAAAAGTATATTAAAAGTCTTTTAGCTTCTTAAGCATTCAAAATAGAACTTGAAGAGACATTCTTAAAATTTCTTACACACAAATAAAAATTTTTCCCCAAACCATACCCATCATATCTCCTCCATGCCTCACATTACCAAATCATTCTGGCAAAATCTTAAGCCAAAAAGAGAATGGAAAGGGGAGACAAGAAGTAGATCTCTCACATGCTGATTATACTGTGTTTTTAATTTGTTAAGTACCTTCCTTCTGTGATATATAAAGTTACAGACCACTGCTGTTCAATAATGTCACCTAATTTAAAATTTCTGATACATTTTAAAAAATTTAAAAACAGGTGAAATAAATTTTAATAATATCTTTTCCTAACCCAATATATCTAAAATATTCTCATTTTAATGTGTAATCAATATAAAATTTTTACTGCTTCAGTTGTTAAATTTAAATGTAAAAAGTTCAGTTCCTCAGTTGCACAAGTCACATTTCAATGCTCAATAGCCACATGTGTCTAGTATTGGACAATATAGCAATGGATAATTGTGAGATTATTAAGTCCTGACCCCAAATAATTGCTCAAAAGTGGTACCTGTGGAGGATTTGTTGTCAGTAAAACAGTGAATTGAAGGATATGAAGGTTGAGAGAGAAAGAGAGAGAAATTAGATCTAGAATGAGTTACATGTGGATACTGGAATGATATTGTGAAGTGTTAAGAGGATAGAGCAAATTTGAGAGATGTTGCAAAGGAATGATTAGTATACATTGATGACTGATTGGCAATGGGAGAAGTAAATAAATATTCAATGGAAGTAGCCAGCCTCCCAACAGCCCTCAATAATTCTTACTTCCAGCTACTCACACCCCCGTGTAGTCCCCTTCCACTCCGTACTAAGGGTGGTCTGTGAGATCAATAAAATAGGGCATGGCCCTGGCTGGTGGCACAGGGGATAGGTGCTGAGGTTGCGGGTTTGATTCCCCACCCAGGGCACATAACCAGGTTGCAAACCAGGTCTCCAGCCAGGTCCTTAGCTGGAGGCAGGTGAAAGGCAACCATACATTGATGTTTCTTACCCTGTCTGCCTCTCTCCCTTCCCCTCTCTCTGGAAATAATAAAATCTTAAATTAAAAAAAAATAGGGCAGTAGTGATGGTTTATCACTTCCAAGGCTATGTTATAAAAAATACTATGGTGGTTCTGTCTCTTGGATGACTTGGTCCAGAGGAAGCCTGCTGCTACACCATGAGCTGCCCTGTGGAGAGGCCCATGTGGCAGGAAGCTGAAGCCTGACAGCAACCTCACGAGTGAGTTTGGAAGTGGGTCCTCGTCCTCTACCCAAGCATTCAGACAACTGCAGTCCCAGTCAATACCTTGATTACAACCTCAGCAAAGACTGCCAAAACCACCCAGCTAAGCATCTCCCTGGTTCCTGAGCCTCAGAATCAGTGAGAGATAATAAATGTTGGTTGTTTTCAGATGCCAAATTTTGGGGGTAATTTGCAACAGCAAATGATGACTATATCAATCAATAATGAAATGATAACACAACTTAAATATGGGCAGAGAACTGAACAGTCATTTTATAAAAGAAGATAATTGTACATGAAAAGATACTCCATGTCATTAGACATCAGGGAAATTCAAATTAAAGTACACACCAAGAGGCTAAAATTAAAAAGACCAACAACACAAAATGTTGATGAGGATGTGGAGCAACCAGGTTCATTTTTTAAAATTGAGATATAATATACATACCATCCACTTCATCCATTTAAACTATACAATTAATACTTTTAGGATAAGCAACCATCACCACAATACATTTTAGAATAGCTTTACTACTCCAAAAGAAACCCTGTATCTTTTTGCTGTCACAGTCCAATAAGCCCACCACTCCTCCCAAATGCTAGGTTGCCACTTAGGTTACCAAAAGACTAGGTTACCATAGTCTTTCTGTCTCTATGTATATATATGTTTGTTATTCTAGACACCCGTATTAGTGGAGTAATACAATATGTGGTCTTTTGTGACTGGCTTCTTTCACGTAGCATAGTGTTTTTAAGGTTCATTCATTTCTAGCATGAATCAGTATTTCTTTTTATTAACAGATAGTCACTTAAAATGCTATCATTTGATAGACATTTAGGTTATTTCTGCTTTTAGGCTATTATGAATAATACTGCTATAAACATTTTTAATGGATTTTGTTTTCATTTTCTCCTGGGTATATATTCAGGAGATGAATTTCTAGGTCATATTGTAACTTTATGTTTACCTATTTGATGTATTGCCAGACTTTTTTTTTTTTCCAGAAATGTCTACACCATTTTAACACTTCCACCCACAATGTAAGAGGGATCCAATTTCTCTATGTCTTCACCAATACTTATTATCTATCTTTTTGATTGCAGCCATCCTATTGGATGTAATTTGCATATGGTTTGCACTTTCCTGATGGTTAATCATGTTGAGCATCGTTTCATAAGATTATTAATCATTTGTAAATCTTTGGAGAACTGTCTATTCAGATCCATTTTTTTAAATATAGATTTTATTATTTTTAGAGAGAGGGGAAGGGAGAGAGGCAGAGAGGGAGAGAGATATCAATGTATGGTTGCCTTTCACCTGCCTCCAGCTACAGACCTGGCTGGAGACCTGGCCTGCAACCTGGTTATGTGCCCTGGCTGGGAAATTGAACCAGTGACCTTTGAGTTCACAGGCTGGCATTGTCTATTTTTAAATTATTAAAAAAAAAAGTCTTGGAAACTATGAAGTCCTCACAAGCATAGCTTGTTTCGGCAGATTATTTTCCTAATGTGTATAAAATGGAACCAAAATAGAGAATCTGTTAAGAATCTGAAGAGGTGCAACATTAAAAGCTATGATTATCCAGTAATAAGTATTGCAGGCTTCAGTTGCCAGCCACTTTCTCTTTCTGTTTCCAAGACTTAGCAGAATGAAAACTCTTCCCCACGAATGCTTTCATTTCTTTTTTCTCAGTATATGGGTCTGTAGGGTTCAGCACCTCGAGGAACTGAGATGTTTTTGCCCATATACATGTGTCAATATTGGCTTTAGACCATTGGTGAGGAAGTGCACATCGTTTTGAAATGTATGGATCAGGTTGGTGGTGTTGTCTCAAGCACTGGTATCAATGCAGTGAGATAACAGCATGAAAGTTGCCAACCACAACAGCATTGGTGTCTTACAGCTCCAGAGGAAGTTCCTGTGGCTAAGAGGACCTAAGGGGCTTTGTGGCTGGCTCTGCATCCTTCTTTGGACTCCTGCATGGACACCTTTCAAATGACCACATCCTCCTCCTCCTCAAATACTGTAATGAAAACTACTGTGACTCTGTCCTTTTTAGACATAACTAACATACATGGTCTCATTATCCCTATAATGGATAGCTGTCCTATCCTCTCCTTCCTTGCCCACTTCTTAGAACTGGAAGTAATTCTCAAAGACAGGCAAAATGATTTCTGTTTTGCCTGTCTGCTACCCTGATTGATGCACAGTGGAATCCTTGGATGCAGGCAGGTTTTTAAGGTGTTACAGCAAAGAGCCACTGTATCCTGATTCTGGGTTTACCAAGAAAGTCCTATACACGCTCTTAAATAACTCACCAGCACCTGTTGCCTGAAAGTCCTGACCATCACTTTCGTTTTTGCTTTTATTAGGACCTGAAATACTATGGAGGACCCCATCAAAATCTGCAAATGTTACTTCTACAGCTTCTGGTTTGTTTCCAGTGGCCACATTGAACTTGAGCATGATCATCTCATCCACCTGTGTTTATTCACCCCCCGCAACCCACCTGCTGAGCTGCTGCTGCCGCCTCACTGACCCTGTTTTCCATTTTTTAAATTGAGCGATTTGTCTATGATTGAGTTGTCATAGTTCTTTCCATAGCTTAATACAAGTTCCTTATCAAATATATTATATGCAAAAATATTGTGCATTCTGTGGGTTGTCTACAACCAGAAATCTTAATCCCAAGTGATACAAACACTTTTGAAAAAGGTCTTAGGTTACATTATTTGCTCAGGGTTACTAAACTAAGTGTGAGGCCTTGTGTGACATAGGTTGTACACACATGAAGTTAGGCAGGAAGGGAAGAACTGAATCTTGGGCCAAGCTCTTTCCAGTAAAACATGCTGGTTCAGATGACTAGTCTAGTTATTACATACACTGGCAGCATCAGATGGTGATGTCAAATGGTGATGTCCTGTAACTCTTTAAAAACTGAATTGCAAATAAAAACAACTATTTGTCCTTCAAAGCTCAGTTAGCGATACTTTCTCCAAATTCTTAGCTAGAATATCCACAATATTCTATGAAATTCTTCTTCCTAAATTCATCTTCATAACATTTTTAAAAATTTCCCCATCCTTGAAATGAGTCAGAGGTTTAAGGACTTTTAAACCTTGTTAATATTTTCCTTGAAAATTGCATTGTAGTCTATCTCACAACTCATTTGACAGCCTGTATTTATCATATCTTGGCACCTAAGTCAAAACCTTGAATTTAACATTTCATCATAGCAATAATCCAAGAAAAAATATTTAATTGTTATGCAAGACTGTCTTTTCCACTAGACCATAACCTAGGAGTGTCTCAATCATCCCTTTTAGGATATCACTCTATTACTCCTATATCTGTCCCAGTCACTTGCCATTCTTCCCTTTTCCAATACCAGATAGAAGATGGTATTTTATTGTGGAATATAAAGTTAAAAAAGACAGTGTCATTTACTTTTTACCCCTTCTGGTATTCTGCCCCTTCACAGTTTCTAATGTAAGTTACAAAATGCAAACAAAACTGATAGGCCAATCAGGAGTTCCTTTTGTTTGTCCTCCGTTCTGTGTGTATTTGAGAATTACATTTGACCCTGCTTAGAAGAGCAATTTTTAACCTAAGACTTGATAGTATCTTCTTAAATGTCAAGGAGCTAAGACTCCTTGAACAACAACTTTTTTTTTCCTCCTTCACTGAATGCTTGCTTTCTGCTAAGTCATTATTTTCGTGGTGATGACATGTTTGCTGCTGGACCTCTGGTGCACCTGGATGCAGAGGAACACGTTTCTGAATCAGTTTAACAGTGGATCCTAGTGGATGAGTTAAATCTTGGTTTCACTTAAAAGTAGGCTACTTTCTGAACACACTTGCACGCATGGAGCTAACTTTTAGCTTAGTTGGTGGAGACGTGTAGTATACCACCTTTTAAAGAAACAATTCTTGGCTGTGTTTGCGGAAGAGTGGCGGGGGAGGGGGGTGTCTATAACTCTCCCCACCCCAACTGGAAATAACCCAACCCCAAGGAGTTCTACATTGGATTAGGATTAAACTACATCAGTGTCCTCCTGTTACCATTTCACCAATTTGAGTCCTCAA
Source organism: Noctilio leporinus (assembly GCA_004026585.1). Lineage (NCBI taxonomy): Eukaryota > Metazoa > Chordata > Mammalia > Chiroptera > Noctilionidae > Noctilio > Noctilio leporinus. The sequence goes on along the minus strand of PVIW01000355.1, from coordinate 401,816 downwards.
AGAAAAGAATGTTAAGTTTATATTTTTAACTTAAAAAGGATAAGATTCCATTAGAGTTTTTCATGTCAATTTCCTCTAATCAAATTAAACATACCAAGTCCAGATTATTCGGGCTCTCCCAAACAATTTCTAGAAGAGAATTGCTCAGCTCCGAATCAGCAGGCCCCGCCCCGGCCCCGCCCCGGCCCCGCCCCGGCCCCGCCCTGGGCCCGGCCCCGCCCACGCCGGGGCCAGCCCCCACCCCAGGTCCCGCCTCGTCGGATCCTTCCAGCTCTTCCGCCCTCAACCCTTTCTCACAGGCAATTTCTCTCGCCCCGCCCCCTCAGACCTGCGTAGCGTCCCAGTCGGCCGCGGCCGCTCTAGCCCGCTGGAGGACTTCTCACCTGCCTCCAGCGCTTTTCCTCCGCGGCGGGCTGGGCTGACCTGAGGCGCGAGGAACAGAGCGGGTTCGCCTTCCCGGCCGCTTCAGTTCGCGAGTGTCGGCGATTAGGCTGCAAATGTCGGGCTTCATGGCAAGGTGAGTGAGCGAGAGCCCTAGAGCAGGCCTGTCGGCTGCTCTCGCCGAGCTGAAAAAGTGTCGGGACCTGGGACTGCCTGGCCTAGAAGTTTGGAGTCGTCCTTGGAGACGGAATTTTCGGACCCAAGGCCTTTCCGGGTCACCTGTTTCGCCGTTCTTCCTTCTAGCACCTTCTTTGACTCGAAACATTCTATTTCTGCCGTTGTGGATCGTATTTCGCCTTGATCCCGCAGGATTTTTCTTTCCATTCTGACCCCAGGTTCTTCGCTTTCTTTAACAGTGGAGTCGAGTTTGCGGGACACGCAGGGTTTCAACACGGAGGGATTTCGTGGCCTGTTTGGTGCAGCTGGCAGATGCTCGTGCTTTGCAAGAGTTTGCACCTGTGCTCTCGGGGCGACTGACTGCTCAGCTGTCAGGTGGTTCCCAGCGTTCATACCGGTGTCTGCAGGTTGCGGGCCGGCGTGGCGGATGCGCAGCGTGGGTTGGTGGGGAGTGTGTGCAAACTAACTTTCCAGAGGGCGGCTCTGTGCCGCCTGCCCTGGCTGCGGAGCTCTGGGAGCTGTCATTTAGGAAATGAGGCGGCGTCCTCGGCCTCCAGGCCTATCCGGTCTGCCCCGCTAAGGTACCCAGTAGCAGCCGTGACCACGATGGGGGAGCCAGCGTGTTTCCTCGACAGCTGAACTTCTTGGATTAGCCGCTGAGTTTGACAGGGGTGGGGGAATGGAGTGTTTCTTTGACTTAAGAACAATGGCTGTTGCTTGAGAACATTGTATCCAGGGGCCTGATTCCCAATAAATATTTGAAGGGACATCGAATAATTGCCCCCTCCCCCTTTACATATCTTTAATTTAGTGGTTCTTGTGCCTCTAAGCGGCCCACAGAGAGACTTGGTAGATACTAAGAAAATCAGTACGTGTTGTCATTGCTGCTATTTTGAAATTGTGGGCTAATGCCAAATTATTCAAGAAACAAATTGGGAACTCGTTCACTGACTTGGGAAAGAATTTGTTATTTCCACAATTCAGGTTGGCTTTATTCCATCCATATTTAAAGGTGCAGACTGTTAAGGTGAGTCCTGGAATCGGGGCGTCAGCTTTGGAGTGGGTATTATCCTTGTAAAACGGCGGAGCCCGAGGTCGTTCAGTCTACAACATTTAACCCACAAATGTATTAAGACATAGGGTGTCACAGGCAGAGTTACTGAGAGGAATTAAGGTCTTGGTGTTGTGGTTGAGGTTGTTGGGTAACCCCTCCTCAGCTCTGGCCTTCTTCCATATCCCCTAGCACATCTTGATTTCTTCCTACCATTCTCCACTACTTATATCTAACCATAGTGCCATTTTAGTCCTTGGGCATTTTTTGTTGTTCCCAAATAAAGCCTCTCTCTTTGAAGATAACTCTTAAATTTGTATTTTCTAACCTTGATTTATCCTGAGTTCTAGTGCTCGTTAGAACCACCTATATGCCTCATTTTGCACTTCAAATATTGGGTTACCAAAAAGTTTTTTTTTTCCATAAAATACAGGGCACATTTTTCATTTTCACCAATAACTTTATTGATTTAGATATTTTAATTGTATTGGCTATGTCCCACTATTGACTTGTAGTGGGTAGAGGCGAGGGGTGCTGCTAAACATCTTCCAATGCATAAGACAGTCCTCCAGCAAAGCATTATTTGTCCACAATGTCATTAGTACCGAGACACTTGGCAAACCACTTTTGGTGTGTTCAATCAGTCACAGTACCTTCTTCACAGTCTGTGCAAGTCTTCTTATTTTTTGCATTTCAGCTGTATTTTTACCTTTTTTGAGGTAATAAAACATAATATGCCTAAAATGTTTATTTTCTTCCAGCTTCAATATTAAAGTGGCTACACAAAAATTCACCAACTTTGATGTTTTTTAAAAAATTCACTTGCAGCCCTGGCTGGTGTGGCTCAGTGGAATGGTGCTGCTTGTGAACCCAAAGGTCGCTGGTTTGGTTCCCAGCCAGGGCACATAGCCAGGTCTGTAGCTGGAGGCAAGTGAAAGGCAACCATACATTAACGCATCTCTCCCTTTCTTCCTCCCTCCCTGCTCTTCTCTCTGAAAATAATAAATAAAATGCACCTTGTTATGACAATACAATCTAACAAAATTGCTTCAAATAAAGTGAAAGACAACTAACCATTACTAGAGGAAAAAAGCACCTTGCCTACTTCTGCTGCAGTAAGCTTCATTTAATTTCTTAAATAGTTTCATGAAGAATTGTTTAATTTTGTGAGCTGTGTGTTCTATTCGATAATTGTAAAAACCGCCTATGATAAGGTTCTTATCCTCTCAGGAAGCTGTTTTTAATTTCAGCATGTATCAGAATCACCTGAAGGATTTGTTAAACAGATTTCTGGGCCTCACCCCACAATCTGACTCAGCAAGTGTGGTTGGGGCCAACATTTTGCATTTCTCACAGGTTTTCAGGGGATGGTGATGATGCTGATCAGAGAACCACACTTTTGAGAACTGCTCTAAGCAGCCAGTTTGTACATAACCTGAAGGAAATCAATCTGATCAAGTGAATTAGTAAACTGGCAGTAAATACCCAACGATAAAGTAATATTTGATTTTTATTCTCACCCAAGGATATTGGGTTTTTTTCTGGGTTTTTTTTTTTTTTTTGCTTTTAGAAAGTCAGATAGGGAGAGAAACATCAATGTGAGAGAGACGCATCAGTTGGTTGCCTCTTGTATGTGACCAGACCAGGGATCGTACATGCCTGGGCTAGGGAATGAACCTGCGTCCAGGCAAGTATGTGCCCTGGCCTAGAATCAAACTTGCAACCTTTCAGTTATGGGATGATGCTCCAAACGCAGAGCCACAGTGGCCAGTACTATAGTAATATTTTTAAAACTGTCATCTGTATACAAACATTATACAGCTAATAAAATATTTACTTAAAAATACTTAAATAATATGAATGACATGAAAAAATAAGACAGAAGTTATAAAAAGAAAGTAGGCTACAAAACAGTAAGTACAGTACACTTCTAAATTTGTTTAAAAGTGTTTGTTAGGCTAGGAATACAAGCTTCTTGAAACTGATCAGTAATAAGCTAAAATGGTGGGAGTAGGGAAGCTGGGAAGGGGCCTCCTTAGGGAAACAGCTAGTATTGGAAATTGTTTCTATCTAGATGGTTATGGGACTGTATACATATGTAAGATTTCATTGAGCTATAGACTTCAGAACAGCACATTGAAAACCTTCATAATTAAGATAAAAGGAACCTAGGAAAGGGTAGTGGCTGGAAGGGGCATGAGGGAGGGCTTCTGGAATTCTGATACTATCCTGATTTTTGATCCAGGTGCCAGTAAAATATGTTCAGTTTGTGAAAACTTATCAAATTGTATCTTCATGCTTTGGGCCATTGAGAAACTCAGAGTACAGTGAGAGGAATGCATGTGAAAATATTGTTGTTAGAATATGCATGCTAAATGAGAAATGAAATTTAAGATACATGCACAGGTGGCAGACACAAGGCCTGTGGGCCGAATCCAGCCCTCCACCTTGTTTTATCCGGCCTGGCACCGTCGGCCTGACACCTTGTTTTGCTTAACTATTAAGGAGTAGTTAAATTTATACAGTCCTAAAATTACATTCGGCCCTTTGAAGGCGACTGCAAGGCTGATGTGCCCCTGGTGAAAATGAGTTTGACACCCCTAATATGGAGAGATGTCAAAGTTGGAATCAGTAACGGCAGCTTGGTAAGCACTGTGCACATGTGTAGATACATGTAGCATTTGATGGAACTGAAAATGTGCCAATTTATTTTTCAAGGATGCTTTTAAGGTTATTTGAGGGGCAATAGTTTAGGTGAGGCATTCCAAAAAAAGGGAGTCAATAGGACCATTGTTACCTCTTGTAATCATATCTAAATAACAAGGACCAGAATGATAGCGACCAGAGGGGTGGGGGGAGGAACTAATCAAAGAACATGAAGAAATGACCCATGGATATGGGCATCAGGGCAGGGATTGACTGTGGAAGCAAGGGTTGGGGGTGGGGCAGGGGAGACCAACAGGGGAAAAATTGGAACAACTGAAAAAGAACAACAATAAAAAAAAGAAAAAAAAAATTGTAGTCTGCCATGAATGGTGCTGCCCAGTCAGTTGGGTGTCATCTCACAAACTGGAAGGTCGCTGGTTCAATTCCCAGTCAGGGCACTTGGCTGGGTTGTGGGTCAGGTCCCCAGTTGGTGTGTGAGAGGCAACCGGTCTGTGTTTCTCTCCCTGTCTTTCTCCCTCCTTACCCTCTGTCTAAAAATTAAATCTTTAAAAAATTTTTGTAACCCAACTTTAGAGAATTCATATTACTTTCTTTTTACCTTATATTTTAATTAATACTACAAAAAAGGGGCAGGGAAATTACTAATTTGTTTAAGTTGGTCATACTTCACATTCCTGGATTAGCAAGCACATTTTAAATGTGCCTTGCCTTTAGGGAAATGTTCTTGTTCTAGTCCAGTGATTCCACAGCTTATATGCACATTAGAATCACCTGGAGACTCTTGTAGACATGCCAAGACCCAGGTGACATTGAAGGTCAATTAACCTCTGGAGGTGGGACACAGGCACTGGTGTATTGTTTGAAGCTCCCTCAAATGATTCCAAAGCATAGACAAGTTGTCATTAAAAGCAGTCCTTTATACAAACTAAGCTGAAATGACAGATTCTACCTTATTTAGGGATGATTTCTTTCTTATTTCTTATTAATACAATTTTTTTTTTTTTTGTCTTTGCTCTCAAACTGTGAGCCAACCACTTCTCCCAAGCTGCCTGGGGAGATAATAGGAAAAGGAACATACAAGATAACATGCAGGAGAACTATGGGAGGTGGAGACAGCTCCTTCACTTGGCAAAGAGGATGAGAAAGACCACCATCAGGTGAAGAGCCCCGTAGCCTCTGAGATCAAAGCCCAGATGGTGTAGGAAAAGAGCTGTTACTTTAGAGAAGGGATCCTGGCATAACCAATGATGAGGCTTCCAAACACCGTTCCAATTCCAGCCCCAGAGCCTGCCACTCTTGTGGCAGCTCCAACCACACTGAAGTTGGCTTCTGTCAATATCCCTTAAGTGGCACTGATTTGGAAGGTGCATCTAGAAATAAGTAAATAGAGGACTCAGGGCTATCAAGGGGCTGCCACGCTCCGAGACTCCCATCTGTCAGGTAGTTTCAGGACCACTGCAGACAGCGATGGCTCAGCAGCTCAGGTGCTCCTGACCAAGGAGGGGTGTGTGGTGGAGTCAACGTGGCACATATGTACATTTTCAGGGGATGAGGGAGGAAGGGGCTGTGGCAGGGGAGTTGCTCCCAGTGCAGGGAAGACAGGGATGTTTTCCAAATAAGGTTTTCATATAGCTATTTAAAATTGAACTATACTTACCCTGTAGCACCATTTCTAAAATTATTTTCAGTATAACTCAATTTTATCTTATTGGGAAGTTTTAAGTATCAACAATTGTTAATGCTAAGTTCTTTAGAATAATGTTGAATTCCTTAATGAGGCCACTACCAAAATGCTAGTTCAAGGTTAAAGACTGTGCTGCCAAATTGTCAAGTTTTATGCACCCTAAAGAGTAAATAGCAAGAAAAATAGGTGTGGCTATAAGTCCCAGTTTTATTTTTGAGATAGAATTTTATTTCACTCAAAAAAGTTAATAAAAACTTGTCAAACACAAGTGCAATGCGCTGAGCATGGTATTCATAGTCACAAAAATCTTTGGACCAAAACAAAAAATAAACCAAAGTACAACAGGCCCTGGTTGGGTAGCTTGGTTGGAATGTTGCCCACAACCACAAAGGCTGTGGGTTTAATCTGGTCAAGCCATGTACAAGAATCAGCCGATGAATGCATAAGTAAATGGAGTAACAAACTGATATTTCTCTCTCTCGCTGTCTCCCCCTTCACCTCTCCCCCCTCACCTTTTCTCCCTCTCTAAAATCAATTAAAAATTAAATTCCTTGTCAGATTTTATATAATCATACAGCTTTTATTTGTTCTTAGTCTTATTTGAGTGTTTCAGGTCCCTCTTTCCTTCCTATTGGCTTCAAAACTGCCATCTGGTGGAGGGGAAGAGGAAATACATGTTCCAGATTTTAGCACAGCCTGGGCATCTCCAAAACCTTGGAGTCCATTTCTGTAGTACAAAAGAGAAAAGATAAACGCCTTAAGACATGCTGCTGGGTCACAGGCCCCACAGTATCTCATGCTCTCCACCTTGTTCCACAATAAGAGAGGGTGTTGATTCTTTTTGGGGATCTGTAAGTTGAGAATGATATTATCCTCTAGAATCGGTAGAACAAGGCCTATTTTCCACACTTACCGTTAATAGCAGTGATGTCTTACTTCTTGGCCTCCAGTTGTATGACCCAGTTTCTTTTGTTTGGGAAGATAATCTGGCACTTGTGCAGGTGGTCTACTTTCTGTTCATCCCTTCTTTGGTGCTGGCTAAATGGGTAGCCTGAAATCACCATACTTACAGCCCTGAGGTAGGGACCGATGAGATCATTGTAAGTTAGGATCTTGCCTTTTGGCTGTGACCAAGTTAAAAAAGACAGGGTCAGCCCTGGCTGGTGACACAGTGGATAATGCGTCATCCTGCAAACCCAAAGTTCGCTGGTTCAATTCCCAGCCAGGGCACATAACCAGGTTGCAAGCCAGGTCTCCAGCCAGGTCTGTAGCTGGAGGCAGGTGAAAGGCAACCATACATTGATGTCTCTCTCCCTCTCTGCCTCTCTCCCTTCCCTTCTCTCTAAAAATAATAAATAAAATCTTAAAAAAAAAAAAAGACAGGGTCATTTACTTTTCATTCCTTCTGTTTCTAGCCTGTCACAATTCCTAACCTAAGTAGAAAAACAAACGAAATTGAATTGTAGTTCACTAGTTCCTTCTGGGATGCCTATTGCTTGTCCTCTTTTTGGTGTGATTTTGGGAATTATACTTGAACTAGGCTAGAAAAGTAATTTTTGATCTATGACTTGACAGTATTCTCTTAAATGTTAGCTAAGACTAACTCCTTGAACTTCCTTCCCTCTTTTTCAAATTCTTCACTGAATTGTTTCTTTCTGTTAAGTCAATATTTTGTGGTGATGCCATGTTTGCTGCCGGACCTCTGGTGCACCTGGAGGCAGAAGAACACTTTTCTGAATCAGTTTAACAGTGGATCCTAGTGGATGAGTTAAATCTTTTCATTTAAAAGTAAGCTACTCTCTCTACCATTACAGATTAGTTTCCATGCCCTTTTCCACCTAAACCTTTATTTTTCTTTTTCTAAGTGTTTTTAGGTTAAAGCAAAGGGATACTTATATGTTGAAATGGGACTAATCACATTACTTTGTTCATTGTATTCTACATTTCAGGTTTAATTCATTCAGAAGGATTAATATCATTCTACAACATTTGGTAAGTTTGGACTTTATTTTGCTGGAATTGAATTGATGTTGGCTTGTGACAAAAAATTAATTTTATTCTGAAGTTATTATTTGTTTACACAGAGAATGTCCAACCACACAGATGCAGCAGCAGAAGTATTATTGGAAAAAAAAGGTTGTGCAGGAGTGATAACACTAAACAGACCAAAGGCCCTAAATGCATTGAATGTTAATATGGTTCGGCAGATTTATCAACAGCTAAAGGTTTGTAATTTTCTTAATTATATGGAGTGTTTTAAAAGCATATCTTTTTTTTTTTTTTTTTTAAAGATTTTATTTACTATTATTTCCAGAGCGAGGGGAGGGGAGAGAGGCAAGGAAGGAGAGAAACATCAATGTATGGTTGCTTTTCACCTGCCTCGAGCCATGGACCTGGCTGGAGACCTGACTTGCAACCTGGTTATGAACCAGCGACCTTTGGGATCGCAGGCTGGCACCTTATCCACTGTGCTACCAACCAGGGCTGAAAGCATAGTACATTTCTTGCATTCTTTCCCGTAAAATCTTTGGACTCTAGGATTGATGCCTAAGCTCCATTGATTCCTGAGTTCAGTTTTTTCCCCTACGTGGTTAACCTGAAGCACCCCTAGTGACAAAGAGTTCATGGCCTCAGAAGACAGCCCCTTCCACTTTTACATAGCTTTAAGTTTCTTCTCATGTTTTGCCACTCCTTATTCTCTTCTTACCCAGTGATACTGGTTCTGTCTCTTAAGGTACAAGTGTACAAATCTAATCTGCTTACACATGACAGCTCTTTGATTTGAAGACAACTATTTAACTGTTTGGCCAGCCTTTATTAGAGAAGGCCAAAAGCTTTTCTATTCTAAGTGAACTGCAAGTGCAGTGGGCTACTTGTGTTTGAAACTTGGGGTTTCTATTAACTGTATAGATTGGGAATGCTAATCACTTTGTGGGTCTCTTTCCTCCCTGTGCAATAGGGATGATAATATGTTATAGAATTGTTGTGAAGATGAAGTAAAATAGTGTACCAATATGATCAGTCACATAGATGTTACACAAATACTACTTCTCCCCTTGTCATGTATTTCTTAATTCTTCATTTGATGAGTCTCTATTATTTTACTGTGTCTGTTTGGAATACCTTATAATATGTCCTTAAAGGTGATACAAAGAAATAAAATAAGCCAAGTGTTCCAGATTGGAAGAAACTTCCCTGTTAGAATGCCATATTTCTATTGTACTAAAGTAGTCCAGTACTCTATTAACCTTTTGTACTTAAAAAAAATTTGTTGATTTAAGAGAGGGAGGAAGAGAAGGAAAACCGAAGAAAAATAGAGGAAGAGGCTGGAGAGAGATCTACTTGTTGTGCCACTTATTTATGGATTTATTGGTTGCTTCTTATATGTGCCCTGACCAGGGATTGAACCTGGTGTTTTGGGATGATGCTCTAACCAACTGAGCTACCTGGCTAGGGTATGCATTAACCTTTTGGATAACCGCAACTGTCCATCTATATCTCTTCCTTGTGCATTTATATTTTTATTCTCCAGGGTAGAATTTATAAGGCCCCTGTTAATTTTTCTGTTTCTAGTTAACTAACTTTTTATTGGTCTATTGTTCTAGTTTTTTGAATTGACATTGGCTATTGAGTCTTTCATCCTATTTAATTATTAGCTGTCCTTACCAACCCCACATTACTTCCACTATTTGATCAATATGTTTTTACTCTGTTACTTACAGATTTGTAGGTCAGGGCCCTGAATCACCATAGTAGAAAGGTTATTGTTCCGTTTACCAACAATCAATGGATTGATTTGTTCACCAGGTTTCTAAGCTTATGTAAATGTACTATTAAGTGTATTTTTTCTTTTACCTTGGTCTAAATGTTGTCATGGCAAAGATTTCAATTCAGATCCATGAAATTTGGATCATAGAATGTAGTCATCTAGCAACTTTATTGGAATAGTCTCTAATTTATGTCAGGAAAGAAAATAAAGTTGGGATTCATTCTTCTGGATATGCTTTATAAAGCTTATGATAACATATATTTCTGTCCTTAAAGTATCAAGCCAATGTCAGTATAATTAAAACAGTTTTTGTGGCTAATACTTTTGGGACAGATCTCGTGTGTGTGTACATATGTATGTGTGGGGCAAAAGTATATCCATATATTTGTATGCATATATGTATTACATATGTTTACCTGTGCAAATGGACATATCTTTTAATGAGTTTATAGTCATAATATGCTTATACCATCTTCTTTTTAGAAGTGGGAACAAGATCCTGAAACTTTCATGATCATTATAAAGGGAGCTGGTGGAAAGGCTTTCTGTGCTGGGGGTGATGTCGTAGGTAAAAAACTTCTTTTTCCTCTCACCTAAATACCTTTCCCCTCAATAGCACTGATAAAGTATTAACACATTTTTGTAGTACTTGATAATTTGTGATACGTTGTAGAATTTTTTTGTTTTAAAGTGAATATATTGTTGTATAGTTAATTTAGAAAAGGGAAAAATTTGAAGATAACCTTTTGTAGTTAATGTTAGAAAAATGAGAATAGTGAATTAAAAAAAGAAAAACTATACAAATCAAACTCATAGATACAGAAAACATTTTGACAGTTGCCAAATGGGAGAGTTGTTGGGGTAAAATGTGGACAATGTGAAGGGATTTAGAAGTACAAATGATAGTTAGGATAGTCATGGAGATGTGAAGTACAGCATAGGAACGATAGTCAATAATATTCTAAAAACTATGTATGTTGTTAGATGGGTACGAGATTTACCAGGATGATCATTTAGTAATGCCTAATCACTGTTGTTTACACCTAAAACTAATATTGGGTTGGCCAAAAAGTTTCATTTTTTTCCGTATGACGGTTGTAGTAGTGCTTAGTTATCTTGAAACAGTTTTATTAGATTGTATTGTGATAGCTGTCATGTCAACATGCATTTAAAAAAAAATTCAGATTGGTGCATTTTTCTGTAGTAGGCATTTTAATATAGAACATGGAAGAAAATAAGCAACATTTTTGGTGTACTCTACAATATTATATCAAGAAAGGCAAAATGCAACTGAAACGCAAAAAATAGATTTGTGCAGTGCGTGGAGAAGGTGCTGTAACTCATGTGCCAAAAGTGGTTTGAGAAGTGTCTTGGTACTATTGACATTGTGGCCAAATAACTCTGCTGTGGGGCTGTCTTATGCATTGGAAGATGGTTACTAGCAGCATCCCTGGCCTCTATCTACTAGAAGCCATGAGGGAAAGGTAGCCAACATACTCCAAAATACCCAAATCAATAAAGTTATTGGTGAAAATGAAAAATGTGGCTTTCATTTTACAGGAAAAATTAAATAAACTTTTTGGTTAACCCAATATAATATTGTATGTCAGTTGTAACTTGAAAATAAAAAATGATTAAAAAAATAAAAAAACAAGCATACGCCCTTCAGATACCTTATCTTTCTCCCTGAATCATCCCATAAAAAATGTTCAGTATGGTATGTGAGTCCATTTTCTATTAGAGTAGTGGATATTAAGCAGTTCAATTTGTCACATAATCTGAAAATCAAGCCATGTTGAGTGGCTTGCCATTCTCCAGGCATGAAATGCCCACATGTATTTCCAGGGCTTGTCCTGTACTTCCCCACTGTTCATGTTTCTAAAACGAGATTGTACCTACAGTGTTTAGCCTATTGATAATACATTCTTATGTGTATTTAAATAAACATGATAAGATAATTCTCCTTATCTTTCTAATTGTTTAAGTCAATCTGTCTTCTACATTTAACTATTAAAGACAGAAAAAACATTTGTACTCAGGACCAATGTCATGTACTTATTAGTGTCACTACTGGTTGTCAGTATTTTATACATACTAAAAACTGTTTTTACATTTTGTATTTTTTTTCTAAGCAAATTAGTGGGTTATAAAGATGGGTTTTCCTCATGTTTTTATTTTGTATATTTGTGTTTTGTATTGTATTAAAACAATCATGTTTAGGTTCATCTATTTACTAAACTAACAAGTTTTTATAAACCATTACATTTGAAACAGGAAAAAAGATTGATTCAGGATATAATTTCAATTATCTATTAAATTTAAAGAAAAAATTAAAAATTACAGTATAAGTTTGCCAGTAAATTGATTTGTTTACTGAATTATTTTTGAAATTTTTTTGTCCTTCAAATGAATATTTTTAAAACATTGTTTTTCAGCCTGGAATTAACCATTTCTCTGGAGTTAAGCTTATGATCTTGTCAATTTAAAGATGAGCAGAGCCTTATGTATTGATTTTAGTTTCTTCTATGTGCTATTTTTGCCTAACTTTATATTGATGTTTGGAAATGTTTACAAATTCTAGAGCTGTTCTAGTTTACATGAAATAAAGCAATAGACTTGAATTCCAGGAAATTTAGTTTCTTTGAAGATCATAGTTCAAGATGACAAGTGGGCAGTCAAAAAGTTAAATGATACTATGAACATCATTTAATTTTACTTTATATGGAAATAATTGATTTGAATATTAGAAGGAAATCTTAAGATTTTTGAGGTAAAAGCTTCAACACATAATACAGTTTATACTCTTTTCCTTGTAGAATTGATAAGTAGTGACAAGGACTGAATAAAGGACAACAGATAAGGTTTATTTTTTAAGGATTTTATTTATTATTTCTAGAGAGAGGGGAAGGGAGAGAGGCAGAGAGGGAAACAGACATCAATATATGGTTGCTTTTCACCTGCCTTCAGCTAAGGACCTGGCTGGAGACCTTGCTTGCAACCTGGTTATGTTGCCCTGGATGGGAATTGAACCAGCGACCTTTGGGTTCGCAGGCAGGCGCCTTATCCACTGTGCCACCAGCCAGGGCTTAGGTGGGGAACTAGATCAGAGAAAGCTTCAGAATTATAAATGATATTTAATCTTTTTTTTAAAGATTTTATTTTATTTTATTTTAGAGAGAGGAGAAGGGAGAGAAGCAGAGAGGGAGAGAGATATCAATGTATGGTTGCTTTTCACCTGCCCCCAGCCACAGACCTGGCTGGAGGCCTGGCTTGCAACCTGGTTATGTGCCCTGGCTAGGGAATCAAACCAGTGACCTTTGAGTTTGCAGGCCGGCACCTTATTCGCTGTGCCACCAGCCAGGAAACCTTTTTTTTTTTTTTTTAAGATTTTATTTATTATTTTTAGAAAGAAGGGAAGAGAGGGAGAGAAACATCAATGTATGGTTGCTTTTTGCATGCCTCCACCTGGGGACCTGGCTGGAGACCTGGCTTGCAATTCAGGCATGTGCCCTGACTGGGAATTGAACCATCAACCCTCTGGTTTGCAGGCCAGCACTTAATCCACTTAGCCACACCAGCCAGGGATATTTAATCTTTTAAAAACCAGGAAAAGAATACTTTAAAGAAAGATAATATCAGAGTGCTAGAGCTAATGTAAAACTAGTCAACAATTTTTATGTAACTTTTCCATAAAATAAGAAACATATATATTATACATTTAATTTGTGTTTTAAATAGGTGATTCTTATAGAATTCAAGATAAGAAAAAGGCATATGAGCTTGCACTATATATATAGAAGAGAATGGTATGATAGTAGTTGACATCGACTACAGCAAGGATACAATAGATGTAAACTTTGGATAATATTGCAATAGAAACGCAACCATTTGATAGTATTTATAATTCAGATATTTACTGAGCACCTTTTATTAAGCTAGTCACTATGTTGTAGCAACATCTTTGAGAAGATATATTTCATTAATATTATTAAGGGTATTAATATCTCATTTATATCTCTAGGCTTACCTTTTACCATTCTCCTTCAGTCTTTTACAACTATTTTTTTCTTGACTTTACTATTTCTTGCCTATTTGCTTTTGTGTGTACTCCTTTCTCTACTCAAACTTAGCCCCTGTCACGTTCTAGGAAATTCCTTTCTATTGTTCAGACTTGTCTCAGATTGTGTCTTCTGGGACGACTTCCTTTAATTATTCCTCCCCTGCTCCCATTCCCATAGCACTGAACCTGATAGCACAGCACTGAGGCTCTGTTTTAGTAGTCTCCTTTCTCATTAGCCTCAGCTTCAGGGCAACCATCTTATATGGCTGTCTTGTTATCAACAGCATTTAAAATAGTGCAGGATACTTAGAAGATGCTCAATTAATGTTTCATGGTGAAATGAATGTGACAATATTTAACTACATGGAATACAGGGTGCATGCAATAAAGCGGCAAAATTTTAATCAAATAACAGCACAAAAGTTATATTTTGAAATAAATTCTTAACATGTAAATGCATAAACATAGTCATTTTTTATTTATTTTTAACTTTTATTTTTTTATTTTTTAGATAGAGGGGTAGGGAGAGAGGCAGAGAGAGAGAGGCAGAGAGAGACATCAATGTATGGTTGCCTTTCACCTGCCTCCAGCTATGGACCTAGCTGAAGACCTGGCTTGCAACCAGGTTATGTGCCCTGGCTGGGGAATCAAACCAGCGACCTTTGGGTTCGCAGGTTGGTGCCTTACCCTATTTTTAAATTGTTCAAAAAAGTCCCCATTTGCTGCAATAATGACTCAGTTTGACTTCAGAATCTCGAGCATGCTTTAATTAATTTTTCTTTATCCATGGACATAATGTTTTTAATCTTAGCTTTAACAGCCTCTTTATTGGAATGAGGTTGTTTATTCTCTCTCACAAATGCTCCATACGTAATAGTGTAAAGGATTTGCATCTGGTGAACTAGGTGGCCAGATTTCCTTTGACCAGAATTCAGGAATGTTGACACTGAGAATTCTTGCCCCTTTTTGGCGTTATGTGCTGGTGCACCATCTTGTTGGAGATCAAATGATGTCCATTTGCGACTTGCTTCATCCATGGTACAGCCACTTCTCTCAAAACATCAAAGTAAACATCAGCAGTCACCTTCAAGCCTTGTGGACAAAACTGCCGGGTCACGATATCTCCTTCATTGCTGACAATACCTAACACCATCACTGTAGCAGGAAATTTCATTTTCATGACAATTGGGACTTCATTAAGATTCTCACAGAGTCACCTGTTATTTCTTCTGTTGACTATTTGGTCCTACTAAAAGTTCTTTGCATCGAAGAAGAGAATCAGGGTTTTTTTCTTTGGCATTTTTCCATTTTGTTAGCAATTTCCTTGCTTTTTCAAAGCACCTTTCCTTTGCTATATCATAAACTGGCCTCTTCTAAGAACATACGATCTGTATCTGATTATCTTCAGCAGTAATTGTGACCCATTGCATCCAACATCTGCAGTTCTCTTGCTGTGGAGCTCATTGACTTTCCTGGATCTTCATTGATGATCTCCTGCCTTCTGTGTACAATATCTGGACTTGTGCCATGTTTTCATACCTTAGGCATTTTCCTTGTTGGTGTGGCGACATCAGGATCAACATCATACACCTTCTTCGCATTGTAAACTGTATGTAAAGGAATGTTATTGAAGTTCACAATTTCCCTAGCAGTTTGCCCTGCACACAGTTCAGAACTTATGATTGCTCTAACATCATATTCCTTTGACATGATGGTTGCTCTCAGAATTTAATACTTTATATTTGAAACAACGATGTCAAATCATAACCTTAGAAACATAGTTTTTCAAAATTAAGCATGTGAAATAAGGGGATGCAAAGTTATTGCCAATCTATCACGTGCACCTTGTATATGAGGTCCAGAAAGTATCCAGCCACACACTGAAAAATAGAAATGTTTATTGAAGAAGATACAAGGAACATTGTTCATAGGACAGTGACCCATCAGTCATCCTCAGAGTATGCATCTTGGGACCTCACACAGTTCTCCCAGTTGGCATCAGCTGCCTTGTCAATTTTTCTGAATCTTATTGATAGTCTGAAATCTCTTCCCTTTCAAAGGTGATTTTAGTTTTGGGAAAAGTCATAAGTCACAGGGTGCCAAATCTGAGCTTGTAAGGGTGCTGAGTCACCTGGGTGGTTTGATATTTTGCCCCAATCTCTGCATGAGATATGATGTATGAGTAGGCGCGTTGTCATGATGAAGCTGCCAATCACCATTTGCCCATAGCTGCAGTCTTTCTGAATCATCTGAATAGTTTCTGCAGAGGAATGTTCAACTTAGCATAAAATTTGGTGCATGTTCGTTGCTCTACTCGCTCAGTCATTTTGAATGCAATGGCTGCACAGTACACATGTTCACTCAGTGGTGTCTGTTGCCCTCATTGACTGGGACAGTAGATTTGTTATTGTTCATGCATGCACATTCCAGTCCACAAATTATCATTATATTAAAGGTTGGACTTTTCCGGACAGAACACCATATTTTTCTCTGTGTGTATGTATACTTTGTATTAAGATATATTATCCAGGTGCTACAGAAAACAGTTAAAAAAGCATTTTGTAGCAATATGTAATTTCTAGTTTAGGTGTAACACTTTGGAAGAAATTCTTAAAGACTCTCTGCCTCACTGGTTTGACATTGGATTACGGACATGGGGCTAACTACAATATGCCTGTGGCATGGATAACTTCAAAACATTAACATCATTCTAGATTTTCCCTTGATACTGCATATTACTGTATTTCTAATTTATTGACATAATGACTAGAAAACCCACTTTAAAATTATAATCCTTTCTTCTTTTTTTTTTTGTAGCAGTCACAAAACAGGCAAAGACAAATTATAAGATGATGAAGGATTTCTTCTTATCAGAATATACACTAAACAGCGCCATTGGTATGTGTGCTCTGCCGAGAGCTTGGAAAATGAAATCGAGAAAAGTGGCAACAGTATGAATTATTAAAAATAATAGACACTTAACCTTTTATATACTATGTGCCAGGTATCAGTAAACTTGAATAAGTTATTTTGATTGCTCATTTGAAAACTTTCCCCTTTCGTATTAGTAGGCTGTACTTACTCTATCATTTGGTCAGTATAAAACATAATTCTGATCCTATGGCTGGTTTTCTTGGAAAACAACATCTTGGGTCCCAGTTTTTTCTGTAAAATGAAGTATCATTTCCTCATATTTGGACAACTTTGGGAGGAAAATTTCTTTGTAGTTGATGTTCCAGATTTTATTGGAAGTGAAGCAGTAGTTTTATCAAGTATGGGTTTCAAATGTTAAATTACAGGACATAATAAAGAAGTACATGGGTACCCACCAGCCCAGAATGAAGAGGCATCAGTATGTTATTTTTACTTGTTGTTTTACAATTTACATAAAAGAAATATAATTTATAAATTTTAAATTATAGTTCAGCTTACTTTGTTGTTTTCCTCAGTGCCATTTCTTTCTCTCCACAGAAATAACCATTATCCCTCTACAGAAGTAACCCTTGTCATTAGTTTTTAGCTTATCCTTTTAGGTCATGCTGTATACTTTTACTAGATATTTATGAACAAAATAGTGTTGCTTTGTTTTTGAAATTTATTTAAGTAGTACCTTACTGTATATATCATTTCTTAAGTTTTTAATAACATGGAATGTAACTGTTCTATAGCAGTCAATATTAGAAATCTATCCCACCTTAATTATTCTGCATTAATGGATATTTTAGATTTTGAATTTACCAGATAGATTGTTATACCTTTATATGTGCTCCCTTTATTCCCATGTGCAAAAGTTTCTATAGAAAATAATAGAAGCGGAATGGGTGGATCCTAGAGTTTATACATCGTTAGTTTGTTTCCAAATTCTTCTCTATAGAGGCCAAGACTTTATTTTCAACCCATCCTTTTCATTAATTTTTCTTGTTAACCTTTGCATGTTTAATATTTTATTGGACAGTGGTCAAGTAGAAGGTGTTCTCATGTTAATTAGCATTTAGATTTTATTTTCAAGAATTTAGATTTTATTTTCATTTATCCTTTTTTCATCTTCCTATTAGATTTTTTTGTCTGACTTTGTAGGTCTTTATGTATTCTGGATTTTTTGCTTTTGTATATTATGCCTATTACAAGTCCATTTCTCTGAGTCTGTTGCTTTAAGCTTTTTTTTTTAATGTATACAGGTTTTTTCATGGGATGAAATTACCAATTTTTTCTTTTGTGATTTCTGATTTTTGAAGAAATCCATTTAACAGTGAGGTTATTTAGATGTTCTTTCATCATTTGTTCTAGTAGTTTGAATATTTTGTTTCTTTGTACTCTTAAGTCTATAAATTGAAATATTTTGAATATGACATAAAACTTTTATATTCCAGCTAGAAAGTCCAATGTTGCCGTACCTTTTACTAAAAAGCTTATTCCTTCCTCACTGATTTTAATGATATCTCAGTCATGTATCAAGTTCTTATATATGATCAGATACGTTTCTAGGCTACTTTGTTCATTAACCTATTTGTACTTTATGTTGAAACTACATATCAAAATTATTACAGCTTTAAGATATATCTCTATGGACTAGGACAGTTTGCCCTTGTTTTCTTTTAGAATGGTCTTTGCTGCTTAGACTTTTGATTAATTCTTAGGAATTTTAGAATTATTTTTTCTGATTCCACAAATGATTCTGTTGAGATTTTGATTGAAAATCATGATGAGTTTTAGATTAACTTTGGGGAAGTTAATATCTCTTATACTGAGCCTTTCTGTCCATGAATGTGGCATATCTTTTTGTTTATTCATGTGAAAGACTTTAAAAATTATGAATTACAATTTACATACTATAAAATACACCAATTTTAAGTATAAAATTCAATAATTTTTAGTAAACATGTGCAACCATCATCATAACCAGTTTTAGAACATTGTTGTCAGGTTGACTTTCATGTCCTTTCATTGTTTTTAAAATTTTCTCCACAACTGCAAATTGGGGACCAGGTCCACAATCCAGGCATGTGACTGGGAATAGAACCTGTGACCTTGGTTTGTAGGCTGGCACTCCGTCTACTGAGCCACACTAACTAGGGCCAGACAATTTTATTCTTAGTAGCTTATGTTTTTTTGTTATTA
Organism: Noctilio leporinus; assembly: GCA_004026585.1. NCBI lineage: Eukaryota > Metazoa > Chordata > Mammalia > Chiroptera > Noctilionidae > Noctilio > Noctilio leporinus. The sequence continues at coordinate 382,909 of PVIW01000355.1, read as the reverse complement.
TATTTAGTGGTTATATTCCTATTACATTTACTAATTGACTATTTGTGTCCGATAGAAATACTTTTGATTTTAATATTTTTATATTATTTGTTATTAATTATAATGATACTTATGTAGTTTTGGCTTTTCAATATGCAGTTCTACTACCTGCCCATAACGTTTTCCTCACCTTTCTTTCCAATTTTTTTTTTTTTTTTTAAGATTTTATTCATCATTCTTCAGAGTGAGGGGAAGGAAGAGAGGCGGAGAGGGTGAGAGACATCAATGTATGGTTGCCTTTCACCTGCCTCCAGCTACTGATCTGGCTGGAGACCTGGCTTACAACCTGGTTATGTTGCCCTGGCTGAGAATCGAACCAGTGACCTTTGGGTTCGCAGGCCGGCACCGTATGCACTATGCCACCAGATAGGGCTTTTTTTCCAGTTTTTATATTTATGATTTTTCTTGCTGTATTTTGACTAGGACTTCTTTTATAATATTGGGTAATTGTAGTATTTTATTTTTGATATCCATGGGAAAGCATTTAGAATTTCACTCTTTACTGTAATCTTTTTGTGGACACTTCTTACCAGGTTATGGGTGTTACTTCCATTCCAAATTTGTCAGGGATGTTTTGTTTTATTGTTTAGGTGCGCTGGTGGTGATGGTTTTTATCCAGTGCTTGAGCATCTACTTTCTCTGACTTTTCTCTCTCTTCTCCAAGTAGTGTAAGGGGGATATAAAGGGTTAACAGGGGATGTAAGGAAGCCCCCCTTAACGGCCTGTAAGGGGGATGTAAAGGGTTAACGGCCTTGGCTCTTGGGCAGCAGGCAGCTTGAGTGTAATGGCCTTGGCTCCTGGATGGGAGCCAGCTGTAGCCAGCTTGAGTGATAAGAAAGGTGCTGAAAAACTAGCTTTAATTTCTATGTCTGTTTCTGTAACCTTGCAAGGCCAGGGAGTGAAACTTCAACTATAAAAGTTGCTTTTTTGCCTTAGCTCAGGGCCCAGAATTTGGAGAGCAGCTTCTCCTCTGGGACCGCACGTGAATAAAGGATTGTACTCCTGCGCTTCCCCAGTGTCTGGTCGGTTTCTTTCTGAATTCTGATAGAACAGTAGGAACTTAATTGAGTTTTTCTAGTCATGTTTTACATATTGACTGGCTCTGCCTAACCTGAGGCTTTGTGTGGGTAGCTCATTGCATAAGATAGGTGGCCCAGAATTTATTCCCAACTGAAGAAACAAATACTCATAATTTTTTACTATAACTTCCACTGACCTATTGACTTGACTCTTTAACTTATTTCTGGCATTTGGCGATATCTCTTGTTTTGCTTTGAACTTGGATATACATTTAAATTGTATTTTTTTCAAAATTTCTATGTCTTTGAAGGAAGAGTGGGGAAAGAAGCTATTCCCACTTCAGCTCATGAGCCATATAGAAGGGATATTTCTCACTTCTTTAAGTCTAAAATTGTACATATTAAATTTACTTAGAAGGTTTTTATTCTAAAAAGTTTTACCAGCACTGCCCATTAGGACTTTGTGCAGTGATGAAAACATTGTATTATCTGTGCTGTGCAGTATGATATCCACTAGTCACATGTGGCTAATGAACACTTGACATGAGGCTAGTGGGATCAAGAAACTTAAGTTTAAATTTTATTTAATCATAAGTAAGTCCGGATAGCTAAATTACTAATTTAGACAGTGTAGTCCTATATTAAATAAAAGGAGATGGAAAAACAGGTCAGTAGTTTGAAAAGAGAGTTTGATAAAATTTGAATGTACAGAGAAAGTCTTCAGGGTATATTTTTGTACATTGTAATGACATTTTAGATAATAAGGAACTTGACAAATTCTGGCTTTATGTCTTGCATCAATTATTCTGATAATTTATATCTGCAATATATCATAACTGAACTGGTATGTATGTGTGGATGTGTATCCATTTTAACCAATAGAGGAATTTCTTTCCACCCTGGCTGGGTTGCTAAGTTGGTTAGAGCATTATCCCAATACACCAAGGTTGCAAGTTCAATCTCAGGTCAGGGCATGTAGTATAAGAAACAATAAATGAATGTATAAATAAGTAAAACAACAGATTACTATTTCTTTCTCTCTTTCTCTCTCTAAAATTTTTTTTAAATTGAATTAAAAAATTCTTTCTCTATTATCTAGGGAATTATAGTTCAAAATTGAGGGCTGTGAAAGTCCTTGTGAATGTGAAATTAGATCTGTGCTTTGGTGGCCTATTTAGCAGATTGTATTTATAGAAGTGCTAGATGGATCATAACTGCACTTTTACATTGGCTTTGGTAAAGAAGTAATATTGGCAACAAACTAATGGAAGCTTGGATATTTACATTTTTATTGTGTTTTCTTAGAGGGGAAAAGGAGGGGTGAGGAACAGAGTAAAAGTTTATAGAATTCTTGAGCTGAAAGGGACTTCTGAGGCCATATATTGTCCTGTCATATAATAGATGAGAAAACTTATTTATATATGCGTACTAGGTCTGTCTGGAAAATGTCCAGCCATTGTTAATATAACAAGAATGGTTTGCATGACATCGGTGTAACCTGGCAGCCAAGGAGAGCGGACTGAATGTGCATGGGTGAACCATGACGACTTCACAGTACTGGTCAGTGGGGGTGGTAGATGCTATTGAGTGAGCATGTGTACTGTGTGGCTATCACATTCAAAATGAGCAAGTAGAACAACAAATCTGCATCAGATTTTGTGTTAAGTTTGAACATTCCTCTATGGAAACTATATAGATGGTTCAAAAGGCTACAGCTATGGGCAACTGGTGATTGGCAGCTTCATCATGACAACATGCCCTTTCATGCATCTTGTCCTGGGCAGTTTTTGGGCAAAATATCAAATCACTCAGCCCCACTGTAGCCTAGATTTGGCACACTGTACAGACTTAATGACTTTTCACAAAACTAAAATCACCTTTGAAAGGGAAGAGATTTTAGACTCTGATGAGATTCAGGAAAATATGACACAGCAGCTGATGATGATTGGGAGAACTTGTGTGAGGTCCCAAGGTGCCCACTTTGAAGGGGACTGAGGTGACATTGTCCTATGTACAGTACTCCTCGTATCTTGTATCTTAAATATCTCTCTTTCATAGTAAATAGCTGGATACTTTCTGGACAGGTGTATGACTTCTTTGTGTATTAACACATAATGTAAACATGTATATGCCTAATGTCAGTATGTGTATTGAATATAGTTGAATTGCCAGTTAATGACAAAGCTGAGACTACATTCTGCAGCTTTTGTACCCAGCTACTAGTAAGATGTGTAGAAAACAAATTATGTTCTTTAAAACACAACTGTGTATATAAACATCAGTGGCTTGCAGGTCAGTTTATTATATTTTTCAACAGATGAATTAAACAGGGCTTCCTTTGCTTGAAATTGAAGGGTTGAATATAAATGATAATGAACAGACAATCAGAATTATTCATGATTGATGCTTTGTTTTAATTTTTTAAAAGATTTTATTCATTAATTTAGAGAGAGGAGAAAGGGAGAGAGGATGAAAGGGAGAGAAACATCAATGTATGGTTGCCTTTCACCTGTTTTCAGCTGGGCACTTGGCTGGAGACTTGGCTGGAGACCTGGCTTGCAACCTGATTATGTGCCCTGACTAAGAATCAAATCAGCTACCCTTTGGTATGCAGGCTGGTGCTCAATTTACTAAGCCACGCCAGCCAGGGCCTTATGATTGACATTTTATAAATATTTTATTTATTATTTTTAGAGAGAGGGGAAGGGAGAGGGGCAGAGAGGGAGAGAGACATCAACTTACAGTTGCCTTTCATATGCCTCCAGCTACGGACCTGGCTGAAGACCTGGCTTGCAACCTGGTTATGTGCCCTGACTGGGAATCAAACCAGTAACCTTTGTGTTGGCAGGCCAGCACCTTATGCACTGTGCCACCAGCCAGGGTTTGTGATTGACATTTTAAAGAGGGTATTATACAAGCCATACATTTAGTGTACTTTGATATTTCTTGCAAAACTTTCATTGGGAAAATGCTCAGTTTATGTGACATGAGTTTTGAAAAAAACTAATATTTTAACCATTGCAACTAATTACAGCTCTTTTTTTTTTTTTTAGCTTCTTGTCAGAAACCATATATTGCACTTATTCATGGAATTGTAATGGGTGGGGTAAGTGGACTCCTTTACTCTCCTCATTAATACATAAGTTGTATTAAAATAAGTTTATTATTAAAAGGGAAGTGATGAATATAATACAATGAAACTCATTGAAACAAAATTATGTTAGGATTTTAGAGCCTTGCAGGTTTGGGATATAATACTTATTTATAGCACTTTTAGACTGTCTCCACCCAAAAGAAAATGTTCTTAAATATGTTAAATGCTATTTTAGCTTCTTGAATTAACAAGCTTTTTTTAACCAATAGAACTCATTGAATGTTTTTTATTTAATGTAGAGCCCCTTTTTTACTTAGTAAATTACTTCCAATAGCTTCAGAAGAGAAGCCAAAATGTTGAGTGTTTTATGGACTCTGAATATTGGGAACATGGTTGCCTAGATTGTAGCTGTACAAAATCTCACCTGAGTGAAAGTGTTAGGCTATTTTGTGAAGTTCTCTGAAACTACATTTGTATCAGTGACAAATATTTGAGTCTGTGCTGTTACAAATAAGTTTTAAATGTCCCTGGCCACAGAGTTGGAGAAGACATGAAGTAATTACAGATAAGTAGCAATTACAGATGACTAGAACAAAAACAAACCTTTAAAGAAGTGAAAGATGAGAATGAGTCTTCATGGCAGGAAAAGGTAGACTTTAGGTAGGTAATAGGAGGCCAAAAAGTAAACTTTTGCCTGTTGCAGTGTTTCAGAGAGTTAGTCATTGGGAATATGAGTAGCCCCCCATTTTCAGGGCACTGTGCTAGGTGAAGCTGGTTCACCACTAGGAATTGCTTAGAGCTTGCGCATCACTTTGGGAGGGGATTCCACTGTGTTTAGAAAGGAGGATCAAGGGACTCTTAGTGAACTCCAGCTTTTTAAAATGAATTATCCTCTAGATCAATGGCTCTCAAACTTGGCTGTATTTTAGAATCACTTGGGAGTTGTTAAAAATCCCAGCACCTAGGTGTTACTCACTTCCCAGAACTATTAAATCAGTTATTGGAGTGTAGGACTCAGGCATTCTTAAAACTCCTTGGTTATCCCAATATGAAGGTTATAAACTGCTGATCTACTAAGGATTCTTAACCAATGTGTCAGTCAGTGTAATCTTCAGGTCTTTTTTAGTCCTGAGCCAATAGCTTCCACAGGCCAGCTTCTATCAGAATCATTTGGAGGGCTTCTGAAAACACAGACTTCTCCTACCCTCATTTCCAGTTGAGCCAGTCTGAAGTGTAGCCTGAGAATTGGCATTTCTAACAGGTCCCAGGTGATGCTGATAGTGGGGCTCCTCACTTTAGGAACCACTTCCATAAAGGGTTGAGAACACAGAATTTGTTATTCAAAAGGCCTTAATTTTCAGAAATTTTAATGGAATTTATATTGTACTATCTAAATATGTCATTAATATATATTTTAATACAGAATATATGAAAAAGTCTGTCTGGAAAGTATTGAACCAATGTCAATTTAATTAAAATAGTTTGCATGCCCAATACCTTCAGGACAGGCCTCATATGTTAATATTTTAAATTATATCTTATATTTTTTAATAATATAGAAGTATGAGAATAAGATAGGGAAATATGGCTTAAAAGAAGGTATACAGATAGTAATTGTCTATCTTTATCATGGTTCTGATCAGTAAGTTGTTTTTTTTATTATTATTTTAAGAAAACTTGAACAGTCCAAAAGATGGCACCGTAGAGCTTTTTTTTTACTCCCTGCAAGGAAAATGACAGTTTTACTCTCTCTTATCCACCCCGAAGAAGGGCATAACACTTTGTAGAGGGGATGGCTAATTTTGTTATAATTCAGATTTCAGAAATTCAGTATTTACTCAATATTTTGGTATATGGTAAAATAAAAATGAATGCTTCTGAATGCTTTTCCAATTGGTTGAACAAAATTATGTAAGATTATATCCAGTGTTTCTGAAAGAGATGAACCATTTTTTATGAATAACAATTTGAAAGAATAGTTTATTAGGTTTCCTAGGAAGATAACATTTTCATTTTCTTTAACCTTTATTTTAAATATCTTATGTGGTATTTTCTCAAGTTAACATATAACAAAGGCAAATTTGCTTTAAAAATTAAGATTAATTTTAACTATGTATAGAACAGAGAAAAATCCTTAAATTTTTATTCTATACATGTAGCGTCACCCACATTTCCCTCCCAACTTAATTGGATTTAAAGAACTTTTAAGTTTCTTTCCTTTCTTCCTCCCTCCTTTCCTTTCCTCTCTCTGCCTCCCTCCTTTCCATTCTTTCCTCTCCTAATGCATTTTACAAAAGAAACAAAGTTAGCTTTCCCAAGCCAACTCAAAATGTGTATGCAAAATGGTATTGTTGTATTTCTTAAAGTGTTCTTAAGATGTTGCTAGCAAAAGGGTTTTGTGATCAATATAATGGAAAATTAATTTTTTTTGCCTTTATTTTTATTTTTATTATTATTTTTTTAAATTTTATTGTTGTTGTATTACATCCATCCCTTTTTTGCTCCCCTCTGTCCCCCTCCCCACCCACCCTTTCCCCCCAAAGTCAATCCCACCTGTTGTCCATGTCCATGGTTCCTTTATACTAGGTTCTTGTCTAAGCTGCTCCCCTTCTTTGCCTCTGCCTCCCCCCAACCCCTTTCCCCCTGACCACTGCAGGCCTAT